>JAABNY020000001.1:42474651-42484940 GCA_015164015.2 Brevimyrus niger
CGCGGAAAGGGGCACCGCTAGAGGGTCCCGGGTTGGGGGGGGGGGTGTGGGGGGGGGGGGGGGCGGGCAGGGGGACGTGTCTGCCGTCACGTGAGATAGCGTGTGACAGCAGAAACAGAAGCTGGGGCAGTGGCAGACATGTCATAACAGTCCACCCGACGATGCTGAACAAAGTCAGGAGGACAGGGGCACAAAACCGGGACTGCGGGGGGAACAGGTACCAAGCTTCACTTTGCACATGGAAACATGACAACAACAGTCTCATTAGACGAGAAAGGGGGAACAAAACAAAGAGACCACTGGGGACTTGGGCCAAGCTGGTCCTGAAGCAGAGGGTGATTTATGGCCAACATGGTGTCAAAATACGCAGCCGCAAATCGGTTAATATACCCTACGGCTTGGGGTTCCTGGTAAACATCCCATAGTCATAATTAACACGTTCATTTGAAGTTCGGTTGGAATACGTGAAAAGCTGTAATATTTAACCCCCAATATAGTTATTGACGTTATTAAACGGAATTGCAAAATTTTCCTTAGCGTGAGTATGCTAACAGTTAGCGCATGTCATTTTAGACAGATGTCACCGTGTTATAAACATCTTTTATAACTCCTATTCTGGTTTACGTCCCGTGTAGGCCATGTCAAATGTACCCAGAAATAACACAGGCCTCCCCTACCGTCAGTAAGATTGCCCACCTAGGAGTTTAGCCTACACCACAGCACACATACAGTAAGAGCCACCGGATCAGAGCAACGCAGAATATTTTAACGTAAAACTGGTTTGCACACTTCCAAACCCAAACATTGTCCATACTGCGTCAATCATGACTTCTTTCTTCATTCTTGTGCCCATGTGACACACACCCTCTGGGTCATCAATAACTTCAATACAGTGTATCTACTTTGTCAAAGAGTCACGAGACAGGGGCCCAAGGTGTTTCCCAGGGCTACGTTACTCTCCCATGTAGTGACAGCAGATCTGCATAGATAAATAGAATTAATAACCCATAAGTTAAAAAAGCAAAGAGCAGACAAAGTTTAAAGTAATAGCGGGTGTACCCGTTTATTCTAGATGGTACCAGCTCGACAGGTGACCAGAAACTGCCTAACAAGCAAGTAATTACACCACAAAGGTAATTTACTGTATTAAGTGCGACTTTCTCCAGTCCATTGGTGGCATGCAATTACACATGGTGACCACACAATAGAACATGTGGGCCATTCAGCGGGTGGGAGTGGCTGACTAGAGGGAGACCTCCACAGATAAACATGCGGCAGTTTTAACAGGGAGACAAAGGACAGGCAAACACAAGGCAGCCCCGAACACATCGAAAAGTGCAGATACGATAAAGTATACAGCTTGGATATACGTGTTGCTGTCCGAACAAGCTTTATTTATGAATTACCCTTCAATACCTTTCAAAGAAGGGTAAATCAAACACTATTTACGTAAGAAAATGTGTGAATCTCCTTTGGGATTTCAAGCAAATCGTAGACAATTAAGGAAAGCTATCGTCCGTCGCTGAGAAAGCCAGCTCTGTATCTAACTGCACGAGCAAAGGTCAATAAATGCTCGCAAGACTGATGACAAGGCGATTAGAGGCGCAAAGTGTTTAATCCCTGACCCGTTTCATATACATTCATCCATTTTCTTGGCGAACATGCCATCCTAAATCCCGCACTATAAGAAACCCCACAGACTCAAATCAACCTACGGGAAGCAATTAACAGGCACTAAACGAAGCTGACGATCGGGCTTCATCCTCCGTCCCACCCAACATCCCTTGTAATCAAAGTCTACAATTCGTAGCATAGCAAGTGTGGGGCAGGGGGGAGATGCAGCAGAGCCGAATTGAGTCATCTACGTCTGATGGGGGGGGGCAAAAAAAAAATAAAAAATCCCCTCACTTCTGACCATAGACGGCACATGCCCTGAACTTAGTGACCCCTACTCAGCACTGCGTAAGGATACGGAGTGTCAGGGATCGTGAGAAGCCCCTGTCCACTTCTATACGGAGGGGGGGGGCATTATGTGACGAGGCATTATGTCCACCCTATTAGCTAGGCTACCAGGCCCCGTAGCCCAGGCCTGAAAGCAGACAAACTATAAAACGGCTACACAAACAATGCGTATCCACCTGAGACTACCCCACAGGATACTGGCTACTTATAGCAACGGCAAACCAGCTAACAAGAATAGCAGGAAAGCTGTTCCAAACCCTGGCGCATTGATGCTTTGAAGTGCACCAATTCCAAACTATTATCATACTTCAGGCGAGACGCTTTGAAGGCAGGTTTATCCTCTGCGGCCGTCTGTCCTGTTGTGAATGAATCGTTTCCTTCTTTCCCTTTGTTTTTATTTTCTGTTGAAACTGACACTTGTGATTGTTCTCCATACTGAGCAAAAAATAATAAAATTAAGATTTTTTTTTTCCCCCCCCAGCTCCGTCACATTGCTACTGGTCAGGTGGACAGAGTGACAACCTGTAAGTGGGAATAAGGGGTTTCCTCAAGGAGAAACCACCAGTAAATTTGACCATTTCTGGTAAAGCAGAACCTGGTCGCAACACAGCTGTGACCACAGCTTAGATGTTTCGTAATATTTTAACTCATTAGATACAAACGAAAGACCTACACATATCATAACTTCAAGCAGCTTGGATAATTAGCCCTTTCTTTCTCACTGGAACCCTAAATAAAGTTCCCTTAGGTTATACAATAAAATTCTTTTCTTATGTTTGGAAAATGTTCTAAAAAATGTACCGTCTTTGTCATTTTGTTACATCCTAATTCCAGTCTTGAGCAGAATGACTAAACAATGTTAAGCATGTAGCCCACTAGCTTTTTAGTTGCTTTTTTCCATAAGAATGTTCGTATGGCAGCAGACTATACAATGACTAAGATGTTAAAAATGAACCTTTGCCAGTCGTTTTCATTAAAGGCACTCCAGGAATAAGTAATACGTATTATAAAAATAACGCACCTCACTCACTGGCTGGCAACATTCAGATTAAGCGATTCTCAGTCTTCACACTATGGTGTTTGCGTGTTCCAATTTCATTCACCGAGAAATATTACGGTTGGACGGACAGGAGGATTTTAAGCATCGCTAAGGAATTCATTTTACAGATGGCTGCTAGGTCTCTTCGGCATTAATTTAATTTAGCTATAATAATTGTAGGGGGGCAAGCACCATTGTCAAAACGAAGACAGAGACGAAGATAAAAAAACTTTTTTCAAATTCATAGCCTACTTTCTTCAATGAGCACAGCAGGCTCAGTCAAAGAATAAAATAAATAAATAAATAAATAAATAGTGCCGAACACCACGGACATAAACCCACAACCCATGTCGGCTGACCAATAACTGCTTCCATAATTAGATAAACATGGTGTACAAAGCTGAGGAACATTAAGCTTTGGCCTCTGTGTGGCAAGATATTCTTAGTGCACCCCCTAGCCCACTCTATAAAAGTCGGGAAGGAGTGCAAAGCTGCACGTGGGCCTACTAGAGCAGGAAATTCCACAGCTTTCCCTGTTCTGGAACACAATACCACTCAAAACACAAAGATCACGCCTAAGATATAGACATATTTATTTGCAAACACGCATAACTGCATGCACCGCAAATGTAAGTGTTTCCCCACTATCCAGCAAATGCATATTAGTCAATGAAACAGTATCCAGTGTAGAATCTGCTGTTATATCACTACCAAGAATTATTTGGTAGCCCATACTGCAGCCTACATTCTCTATACCCCGGGCGTGTAAAAAATCTCCTGACAGATTTAAAGAAAACAATATTTTTTCAAAATTTTTTTTTTTCTCCATAAATTCCTATAGATGCAGCAAAGTTATTGGGCTTTAAATATATTTCTCAGTTGAATCTACTAACAGATTTCTACACAAATAACACATGTGAAAAAGCACTAACAGGATAAAAAAATAACATTACCCACAACATATGTGTTACTCCTCAGTGCACAAATGAATTCAATAACACAACTATCTCCAACAATAACTTTGTGGGAAGCCCATTAGTAAAATTAACTTTGCTCTGATGATGGGAGATGTTTCAGAATATTGACCTTTTCACACCAAGTGTGTTACCATGGAGACAATCAGAAAAGTTAAAAGCACAAAAACAACAAGCTTTCTGTTATCGAAAAGAGACCAATGGGGAATGCGGGAAGGCTACACTGCGCTAGCACGCCCATTTAGCGAAGAATTTCCAACATGGCCATTTTTACTAGGGTCTGTTTATCAAAAACAAATTTTCTGATCAGTTGTTTCCCAAAATGTATAACAGTCAACCTGCTGCATTTTCTTTGTGAATAGAATGTCAAGACTACAAGGGAAAGTTCCAAGAAAGGAGATTATTTAAAAAAAAGAATGCATGCATTTAAACGAGATCTAGCAGTGAATGAGACCAAAGAGACAGCAGAGTATTTGGGTAGTATTACCACAACAATCTCCTTCATTAGGTATTAATTTATTCATTAAATATTAACTCTTGCCTGGTCTCGTTCTGAAGGTGACACATCTTCATTTGGTCTAAGCAGGATGTGGACTTTAGTGGTAATTCTTCACAGTTGGGGAAAAGCAAATTATTCATTATACTGGACAAGAGTTCTTTCTATTAAACCTCACCATAGGATCCATAACTCCACATAATTAACTCCAAAACATTCAAAAGAACGACTGTAGATCCTATATGTAATTCACATGGTCTCTTTTGTCACAAACACTGGATACCTTCTAGAACTAGAATATTTTACATTACCACCATGAATAACAATGTTTCAATACAACAGGAACAGGAATAGTATTTAGAGTGTCAAAACGTAGATAACGAAGACTCTACTATAGACCAAACTTTATTTTCTTTCCCGCACAAAGGATGCCAACTGAAGACTGCAACTACGAGGACAAGATAAACCCAAAGAGAGGAATACTCCTCCCTTTCTCGTGACAAGATATTCTGCAAGGAACCCTGTCACACTCCAACTAGCACAGTATCAATGGAGTGAAAAGGCTCTGCAAATAGACTTTAATCTGGGCCTGAATGGCGCCTACAAGCACCAACACTAATTACGACTACTGAAGAGGTTTGCGTCCTCTTTCCCTTGTGTGTACCAAGTCTGTGTGCAGGCTTTGGGACTTAAAAGGCCCATCGTTACATTAGACACCTGCTTTGTAACCCTCAGCTCAATCGCATTAGAGAGACGTCTCTCAGTTAAAGAAAGGTCCATTGTGTAGATCCACTGAAAACATTGTCATGCTTCAATAAGACCAAGGCAACATCTGCACTGTTCAGATGAGGAGGACGTTGTAATCAGTCTGCAAATTCTTACACTGCCTTTGCATCCCAGGTACCAAGCAATGGGCTAAATAGAGCGTTTGTGAAAACAGGCACTTTACATACAAATTCTCTCTCGTTTCACTGTGGCTCAGAGGTGTCAAGCAAAAGATCTGCCGTCTATTAAAGACATCATGGTAATAATTTTTGGGGATGCAGGGAGAGGTAGACGTTGGAAAGTTCCACAAACTTCTCAAAAAAAGAAGAGGCAATATAGTTGCGTTGGTCAACTTCTGAAGGTTTTCTTGGCTTTCATTTACATATAATTACACTTTAATAGGAGCGTGACAAGCGCAAAAGACTTAAGTGGCAGAGAGGAGCGGGCTGCTCAGGACCCCCTATGATAGTCGTTGACAAGACGCAGCACAGGCTCAGTCTCCTGCTAATTAAACGAATCAATTAAGAGACTATTGTTGTAACTGTGTAACTGATGTTCTATAGAGGCAATAACAGCCCCATTGGGAGGTCTTCTACTACATTAAAACACTGTCCTCTACAACTCCATCTGATATCATTAGAAACACTGATTTGCGTCTCGCTGTCATGTCAGCGGAAGCAACGCATTATGAAAATATGCCCAGCAGAATGGTCCCAGTATGAGATCAGGTTCACTCCTGAACCACCAAGGAGGATTTTTCACCCCAAAGTTCTCTGAAGTTCCTTAATGGAATCAATACATCCATCAACACAGCAACCATTTAGTCAGTAGGTAAGGGTCACATATTTGCATACTTTCCCTGCTACGCAGATACAGTTTAAGATGAAAAATTATCATATTAAATTTACCCTCCTCAGTTAAACTGATTGAGTTCCAAATTGTTTTAGATGGCTGTCATTAATCCCCAACATAAGGTTAGCAATATCTCTGCTAATTTGATTTCGTGGGTGCATCAAGGGTCAAAATACTAGCATATTAATGCTGAACCCCATTTAATCTCTAGATCTAGGAAGCCATATTAACATGCAGTTTCGAAAAAAAAATACACAACAGACAAAGCCTCCCTCAATGCCTTTCAGAAACCATTTTTATCTAAAATGCCATGGAGGGGCAAATCTAAATATCATTTATTTCTATAGTAATACTTAAAATGATAAATTCTTCAAAAAAAAAATAAAAATCTATGTGAGAAGTTGTTACTGAAAAATAGTCAGGTATGTGTGAGGGCATGATTCTGCTCTGTCCTAATAGGGATCACATTTGGCCGTACACATCCAGTGGTCTCAGTGCAACCTTAAGTTCTGCAATTGTCTCTCTGAAAAGGAACCGGTACTCATTACACAATGAGAACAAAACCAAAGACAAACAACAAACAACAGTCTGCCGACGAGCCCTGGAGTTTAAGCTAAAATTAATATATATATATCTACAAATAACAAAGCATATGTTTGAACCAGTTACTGATACTATACTATGTATTTATACATTACAAATATATAGGCTACTTTACCATAAAAAAAATCTGTAATTCAGGCATTCAATGACCTTCAGTCCATTTTATTGTCATTGTCTGTATAAACACACTTTTATGCACACAAGTCCAAATGCGTGGAAATATAGTGACTCCTTAAAAGTAGACTGTCATCATCTCAGAAACAATAGGTACCTTAACATTAACATTATTTAATATTATTATTTTGGCATAACTTACAAAAACAGTTTCATAAAAGCTGATAAATTTGAAGTGTGAAACAAATGCATGTATATGTATTACTAGCAAATTCCCTTAACTATAAACCTCATTTCAAGGATTGGAAATACTGTAAAAGAAGTACACGATTATTTTCGAATGGGGGAAAAAAAAAAACCCACGGTGAGACAAGGATTCAGTGATGCGGCTGCACAAATGGATACAAAATACAATATAATTGCGTAAATCCTGCAATATACTACACACAAAGTCGAAGGGTGCCTGTATAAATGGAGAAAAGAGCAGTAAAGAGCCGTATCATACTACAGATTCATTACGAGTCGCCACAAAAAAAAAACAAGCTTTTTTTAAGCATTCTAATTAAAATACTGTTTTCCATCACCGGGAATTAATTCCCAGCCACGCTGCCAGGGAGTGAATGTTACTCAACGTCCTTCAACTGGCCATGTGCAGGAGGCCAGCGATGTCTCGCTCCGCTCTTCCCGGGCCGCCTGGCGCCCAGTTGTCAGATGGCTGGGATAACCCTGCTTTCCTCCCCGCAAACTGGCGGCAAAACCACTGTGCTTGCCATCCAGTGTCAGGGAATCAAATGAACCATTTCATCTGTGTTGATGCCCCCATGACAGACAGCCTGCATGCACCCCCCCCACCCCCACCCCACCCCACACCCCTTTCTCTCCCATCAGCCCCGGCTGTTAGAACACTGCTGACAGAAAGGTCAATGAAGCCAGAGCTAAGCAGGGTCTGGGTGCCATGGACGAGTGCCAGGCAAACACAAGGACAGGTACAGCGCTGGCATCCAAGAGTGAAACGCTGAAGAGACCGCGGCCCTCGCCATAGCGGGTGTGCCAACCTGCCACTCCCACATCGAACATCACTTCCTGAATTAGAACAAATGGAAAACCTGACTGCCATTTCTCTGAAGACACTACTGCTGGTGTTGATTAGGGCTAAAGGGATGAACACACAGAACGGGAGATATTTTGATGGCCATTCGACATTCCCCTAAGCCCCCCCCCCCCCCGAGTTCAAAAATTCCATTCAATGGACACTGGCCACCTGCCAAGGCAATGTCTTCTTGTCAAACCTTTCAACCTTAATAGGAAAATGATTTATTATATATACACGTAAATCGGCATAGTCAGTCCGGGGCGTAAATATGTTCCACCTATATTAAAATATCCCACTCATAAATCTAAAAGGGTTTTCATCCTACCTCCTGCCACTGATATCCACCCCCACCGAACTCGGAAAACATTCAAATTTGCACACTAGAAAGTTTAATCATACATTTGTCTATATTCAAGGAAAGATGGAAGCAAAATTACTCACCGATGTGCCGAAATACTGAAGTTCTATCTCTCCGGCTGCATTACGAGAAAGGCACTGAAAATATGAAAATGCAGAGATGATTATTCTAAAGTTTAGATTAAAAGTAAAACCATATTAACATATCAAAGCAATGTAAGTCATGCAGTAAACACATACTTTAAGTGAAAGGAATAAAAGTGATTTAAAAAAAAAAAAAACATGATTAATTTCCATTTTAAGAACAAAGTCTGTTTGAAATATTCAGTCAGCGAATTTTGAATAATTGTCAGTACAATATCACATTGAGTTTTATATTAGTTAACCACAATACATCACTAAAAAATACTAAAACTGAAGACTTTGGACATTTGAGGATGACCAATATCTGCACCCTGGATTAGTAGAATTAAAACAATCTGTGCTTAAAACCAGATGGATGAACAGAACTTTGCATCAAAAATGTACATCTGACAAATGGATAAATGATTTCAGCCATTTACAAAACATCTACTTCAATCCCATGAAAGCATCAAGCAGCCAGAGCAGCAATACCAACAAAGTGAAAATGACAGGCTTCCAGATCTAGGAGTGGCATATAAGGACTTCTTTTAAGGACAATTTCATGACAATTAACGTTCCCTTTTCAAAAAAATGCAACCAATATGTCGTCAGGCCAAGTGCCTTTCATGGATTACAATAGCTACTAAGGAAAGGTCAAACAGTCAATCACCCTGAGGCCATCACCCTCACTCCTGATTGGCTGCAAAGTGCGAATGATTCCGACTAACATGCTCAAATAGAATTGTTAGTATTTAAACTAAATTCATGTTTAAACAGAAACTTCACCAATAAGATGTTTTACATTAGAACAATGGACAGAGTGAACACACATTCCCTCAGAGATTTGGAGTGAAAATTCTAAGCTGACGACCTACACCAGACTTCAACACCGAGAGTAACACCGAGAGCAACACCGAGAGCACTGAGCTCACTCTCCTGCTTCCCACAGCAAATGAGCCAAGACGTGGCCACACAGCTGACAGCAGGCAGAGGGATCTGAGCCAGAAAGTCGTCTCCCTAACGTGAGGCTGGATGCTCGCGCGTTCAGTCGTGGCATCGTTACGAGCCGGGGAAGGGGGCGCGGAAATCACTGTGGCCTCTTACAGATCGCGGATCTCAGCGGTCTGTGCCCGTCACACTGCTGCTGAAATAATGGCTGCCCGGTATGCGCCGAGGTACAGTGAAAAGGTAAATACAAATGAATGCATGGTGCTCTGTATGAAGTGAAGGAGGGAGAGGGGGGAAAAAAAAAAAAAACCTTGCAAAGAATTATATGTTAAGTATCACAAAACAATGGTTCTGGGGCATATGCCAGTAAGTCGAGTGCAGATTTCCCAAGATCTCATGGATGTGACATAAATCCTTTAATCCCTTGGGAGGGGCTTCGTGGAGAGACGCCGGTGGCAGCGGGGGCCTGGGTGGGCCGGGGCAGGCTGCCCTGGGAGCAAAGCCCAGGCGGAGAACTCCGCAGCACTCACCTCCTCTCCAACTTCTGAAGGACTCGCAAGTAAGAGGAGCAAAAGGCCTTGGCCGGCGAGGGGACACAGCAGCTTAGCGGAATAAATATTCATGAGCAGCGTGCACCGGCGGGCTAGCGGGGCCAACTACCGAGGGCGCTTATTATTATCGCTATTATTATTATTGTCGTTTCACAAGCACATATTTTCATGCATAAAATAATTAAGTGCTATTATACTGATATTCAGTCATAAATGTACACAAGATTAAATATTTTGATACACATTTTCAGCATTTACCCAAATCCAGGTCAAAGTTACCTGGAGGTATTTTTAACGGCAGCAAAGACAAAGCAGATTCAATCCCCCTTCCCTTCCCCCCCCCCCCCCCTTCTCCCTCTCGCCTTCGCCTCCCTTTCCCTACTGCTGCCCCTCCCTTCGCCACGGACGCATC
>JAABNY020000001.1:42484950-42502443 GCA_015164015.2 Brevimyrus niger
AAAATTTTCAACATTTACCCAAAGCCGGGTAAAAGTTACCGGGAGGTATTTTTAAACGCCGCAAAAAAAAAACAAATTAAACCCCCCCCCCCCCCCCCCCCTCTATTTTGGGCAGGTTGTGTTACACTTTATGTTAATGCAGCTGCAAGAAGTCCAAGAGCGGAAAAGTGATTACCTCACAGCCATAAATGGTGATCTGTCCGCCTGCTCGTAATTTAATGTGAATAGTCACCAGGCTTCATGACTCGAACACTGCTTCACTTGATTGGCTCAGGAGACACAAGGCTGTCTGTGACTTGGCCCCAGCTTATCTACAGGATTTAAGAAGATCCCTCGCTATCTGTACTGGAAACCTTTGGAAGAAAACAGCTTTGACATTTACACATCCTCAGTTTCCATGTGTACATTACAAGCACTGTTTTTTCATTTTGCAGACAAAGAGATACTGTTTTCATTTATACTGTATGGGTATTTTCCCCTTGTTATCTATTATTTTCTGTGGCCATTTCATGGTCCTTTAAAGTTCACCGGTCTTCAGGAGAATCCCCTCTTCGGTATTTGTTGGTATCCTGGTGATACAGTAGGTTACTGATTCTGGGCACAGTGGCTATTTGGACTCTTTCATCTATTTTTTAAATCTAACGTTCTTTGATGCCCCTCACAAGCTCGATATCTGACCTCACACGAAATTGCAACGTCTTGTAGCAACTTCACATGGTCATTTTCTGTTTTGGGAATATAATCAATTATAATGTAACTGACTGGGTTGCCAGTCAACAGCATACAGTTTTGCACATGAAACACCTTAATTCCATCAGTAAATGGAGGTAGCGTTTGGTAACCTTATAAATTATTGCATAACATTTTACAGTGAGTTTTATATCCCACAGGGCTTTTCTCTCCAACTGATTCCCAGAATCTGGCTAAACCACTTCAAAACATCAGTCTTTCCACCCACGTCCATAATGTAACCCTAAATACATTGTGAATGTACTATGTTTGAACTTCAAATTAGCTAGCTAAATATTTTTATCCTAACATGATACGGTCTGGCAAATTACTGAACAAATATTTGCTCTGCATGGTGGGTGTGATTCAACAATTTCAAATGCTTTGTACTAGGAGAGGTGATTCCTGAAATCAGTCATTCTATTTCTCGGCAAGTTCACTGTCAGTGCATTTATATTTGTGGTGAATTAGAGGGAAAAAAAAAAATCTACCATATGGCAGTACCTTCTGCATCAACTATCTTAATTGGACCCCAACAACTAATCTTCATTTTCAATGGCTCAGTAATACAAAATTAAGGATCATCTTTTTATGGTACAATTTGTAACACTACAGAGATTCTGTACGCGTGCTACAATTTTTTCCCTACATCCACAGACCAAATATTATCAAAATATTTATCAACACATATAAAATTTTCCTTACTGCTGCCGCCACAACACCCTTTTGTCCCAAGCATTTAAATATAAAAATGTACTTATATACACACATTGGAGCGGGCGGTTTTTAATCCGAGCACAAAAAGGCAATAAAACGTAATGATTGCAAGCTAGAAACAATAATCCCTGCGAGCAATTACTACTTCTGAAGGAAGCGTTAATTATTTTACAAAGTGTAAGTATAACCTAACAACAAGGTAAGGTGTAAATGAATAATCCCCCTGATCTGGATATAACACACGTCATCATTCAGGGTTAATAACCACAAGAATACATGTTCTGCCACTTAACAGCAATCAAGTTTTTCTCATTACACAGGAAGGGTTTGTGTGCCACTGCACCAAATCTCTCCCTTATTCTTTCCCAAATTAGTTCCACTTAGTTGGGTACCAATGACCTATTCAATGCAAAATGCAATTGGTGACAATCAGCAGACTGGTGGCCTTTCAATGTCTAAGTTCAGGGCTACAGAAATTACAAGAAAATAAGAAAAAAAAGAGGAAAGGAGGAAAAAAAAACTGGCAATTCACCTGCAGTCGGTCTGCCCTCTAATGAAAGCTTCAGCTCTGGAGGGAATTACCAGCATATTTCCAAATAATAGAGACCCGCCACCCACCCCCCTCAATCAACCGCATGATGGAATAAAAAGGTTACAATTTAAACAATGCGATCATGTTTGTCCCTAACTAACCATAACTTTAAAAAGTATACACACCCAATGCTAAAATTCTTAAAATTGGCAAGTAAGCATAAGTTTAATTTGAGTCCCTGCAACACTACTAAGTTGTAAACTAAGAGATATTTATATTAAAGTAAAAAGAATAATAAGTTTATAATACCACAACAATATCTAAATGCTAATTTACAGCAATGAATATTTATCTTTATTTATGAATATTTATAAATGTTTTAAGAAAATATTTAACTATTCCGCTAAAAATAAATTTAAATTCCACCTCTTTAAAAAAATAAAAAATAAAATAAACACTACTATGCTTGCTAGTAAAGGAATATCTAAAATGAGGTGGATGGAAAGATGGATGGAAGCTTATGGGATTGCAGTCATGCCTCCTGTTATACTGCACAATAAGTTTGACTGTAATGCTCCTGTATTGCACATTTCAACATCAGCATTTTACAAGATGATTTCTCTATTGGCACAGTCCTACACCACTTCCGATTCCCTAGTTCTGCCAATCGCCTTCAACAAAACTTTGCAATCAATGAAATCTCAGTTTGTTCCTGAAGATTTTACAGAGAGAATACTTTCTGAGAAAAGAATACTTTCACAGATATATAACTGAGTACTTGAGTACTTTCAGAGGAAAATAATCAACATAAAAAAAGAAAGTGAAAGAGAGAACGAGATCAATGCTCGATATTATATAGCAGCAAATGAGTGTGAGAATCCTTCAGATGCCAGATGAATCTTCAATTAAATGTATTCCACAAGCAAGTAGCCAAAGAATGCTTTGGTAACTTGGGTTCAATCTGTCGCGCAACTGGAACATTGCGTGCATGGTGTTGGGTTTCTGATACCTGCACGGTCCTTTGGGTGCCGTTGATGGTGACGGGTAACAAAGCAGACGCCAGGTTCCACTCACTGGAGACATCCACCCTCTCTCCATCAAGATCCACCTGCGGAGATGAACACACGAGACTGTTACTGAGGAGACAGACACAAAACACATCTCAAGATCATCACTCCGTTACCATGCGGCAACCATTTTAAACAGATGGCGCCCAAACAGCCTGTCATGTTTACTGTTGCTGTCATAAAAGACAAGAGTCCAACAACATGGTCTCATGGAGGCCCCTGGGGATTGGGGGGGGGGACCTGAGAACAGCTGCCTGAGGGGACTCAGGGCTTCAGCCGGGGACATGCCCCTCCCAAGTCGGCCTTCCAAACTCCTCTACCTATGTGGACATGCTACATTTACTGCAATTAAATAAGCATGCCATTTGAATATTCGGTGACACATCGCAACCTGCTCAACGGGGCCTGCATATAATCTCGTCCCCACGGAGCAGGGAAGAAATTGTCCGTGTCACTATTAATGAAAGAATTTGCATTGTTATCTTAATTATGGAGAAATAATGAAGCTCACTTCTGAATTAGTTAATCGACAAAAACTTGTACAAATGTGTTTGCATGGCCTATAGGTATGGCCTGCTGATAATGTATATTCTGCCCGGGTGCTTGGGGTTACGTCAAGCGACGACTGCTAGGCCCTAATAAGGCAGGTATTGCGGGGCATTTCTTCAGCTCCTTAGCAGTCACGATGGTTTTTGACCCTCTCAAGTCTTTCTTCTCTCTCATTCACACGAAAAAAAGACAGCAGAAACCAGAAGGTTTTTCCCAGCAGCTGAGGTGGGTGGTAACCTCAGAGCTGAGGGTTCGAGATGCTCGGCTGTCTTTCCACTTTGTCTGAACACGGTCAAAGGACAGGAAGGCAGAGTGGAAGCCAAGTCTCAATGCGCTTGACAATTCAAGGGCCTCAAACGTCACATGAAACATCAATGCAGCGGACTGCCACAGAAAGATGATGGTTTCCATGACAGGGCAGAAGCATGCTACATCGGCTAAAACAACTCAAACTCAAGTAAGCAACTCGACACCAATTACAAGAAGCCAACATCAAGTCATCTTAGACTGAAAATTAGTAAGACGGTTTAAAAAAAGCCCAAAGGATATTTCATTGTACTTTTTGGTTTATGGATCCGGTCAATCAAAGAGCCAGCAGAACCCGATACTGCTTCCCCTATCACTACTTCATATTCAGGAAGGACTGAAAACCTTCAGACCCACAATTGCCTGTTTTTTTGTTCATAGTGATCAACAGGAGTAATGCCAAAACAATTAAAATGGAAATTACTATTATGAGACTTAATGGAAAGTTTTTTTGCACTGAAAATCTGGAATTTGTTACCTAACCAAATACCTATCTGCAACAGGCCAGATGCATGAGCAGACAATACAGCAAATCTAATCGAGCTAGTTTATATAAGATCACAAAGGAAAAGAGCCCCAAGTTAATCCTAAAATAAATAACATTTTTGCCTGCTTTCTGCACTTAGCTGAAGCATTTTTTGTACAACAAAACACATTTTGGAATTTTGTGATGGAACAAACATAACCAACAAAAAAAATGTGTTCATTCTCTGAAAACTCTAGAAAATTATTTAAGTTAATTAACCAAATTTTTAATAAGCCTTCAATTATGTTCAATGAACTTGCTCACAATAGTAATTCAATTTAAAGTCGTCGTTATTGTGTAGAGTTATGCAGAATATTCTGCATTAAGAGCTTAGGTGTTTGCAATTAGCTGTGTGACAAAATAATGTCTCCAGTTGTGGAAGACTGAAACTCAACTCCAAACTTAATAGCCTTTCTGTTTAGTGTAACGGAATGGCTGTACAAAAAAAATCCATTAAGCACTTTGCCCATACACTGAACCAGCATTTATTTTTATCCAGAATTGCAAAGTATCATGAACATGACAAAATGAAGACAAAAGCAATACTGCTGGTGATAATACTCACACCTTACCAACCAGGCGGAATATTCTAAAAAAAAAATCAAATATCAATTAAAAAAATATGTATTCTATTATTGCCCTTTGTACTTTTAAAAGTATAGTAACATTCCGAATGTGACACTATACAAGGTCCAGTGTTACTAAATTATAAACTAACATAAAAGGCGATAACACACTTATCAGTAGCCAAGAACTGAACAGGGTATATTAAATGAACAATGAAATAAAAATGTGTGTGGATGCATTAGAAGTGTCAAATACATTTACTATAACGGGAAAATGTTTCACAATAGTTATTTTAATGCACATTTAGTCAAAAGCCCATTCCCAACAATGAAAACAGCAATGGCATTTTTAGTGCTTTGATTGCAGATTTTTATAATTTTTGAATTCCCCTGGTGAGAACCAAAAAAGGAAATGTTCCCACAATGTCAAAGTAGCAGGTTCATTTGGTCCCCACAATGTAATGTATAGCTGGACCACACACACACACACACACACACACACACACACACACACACACACACACACACAGTACCGTTAGTAACTTTATGTTGGTATCTAACTATGATATTATGCTTGTTAAAGTTTACCAGCCTGGCCAATTCAAAACATACATGCATCTTTGGACCCTCTACCAGCCAACCTCGGGTGGCTAATCAATCTCTCATTGACTGTTTTACCTAATTAAATTAATGAGCTGGAGGTGAAGTTTAATAAACACATGGACTGGCTGAGGTGCCCCTGAGGGGAGGTTTGGGACCCGAAGCTGTGTTCATCTAGCCATTCTTCTGTCGTGACTTTTTGAGGAACAGAAGAAATTTACTAGTTTTTATTGTGCTGCTCTTAATTTGTGTCTGTTCCAATGCTAAATTGTGTTTTGCTCTGAGCAAAAAATACACTTACTAGCCAGATAAAAAGCTTTAAACATTTATTTTGACTGGCTAAGACGGCACAGCACTGTGTATATACACACCAACATCTGCAGGTGCTCCCCAGTGGTAATACTAATTGCAGATACGCATCCTAGAGCGGAACCAATTTGATCACATTCTGTGGTCTGTAGGCCCAGAAAACACAACTTTCCTCGAGTTCCATGGGATGTTCTAGAGGGCTGGGCTCTGTCTGTCTCTACAGCAACGTCCACTGTTGGACGGGTGCCTACACTGCTGTAGGTGGAATGCAGTGAACAGCGCTCTCCAACAAGCAAGCTGCACATTGCTTGATGAAGCATGCAGACCACAGAGGGAAGGCAGTGGCTGACAACACACATACAGAGGAGGTCTGCACCACCCAATATCTTCGGTGTGGCTGTCGGGATCTGCAAGGGAGTCTGCAACGGCCATCGCCGATTCGATTCAAATTCAAAGATGGCCATCCAAATTAAATTTTAGTTCACGTGGTGTTTGTTTACAGCTAAATAAGTTTTTGTTGGCTAATACAAATTGTGCATCACATCATTTCCGAAAAGAAGGTTTTTACCATGAAATATCTCAGTATCTCCAAACCACGTTGTGCGCCAATCAAAGAGGGTTCAGCTCTGAAGCTGGGCTTCTAAGCATTATTTTACAACAGTCTACAAATATTCTTACTTCTTCTCGTTTTCCATCCCATATTCTATATGTCAGGCTCTCCGAGGTACGTTTCACACCGCATGACATGGGATCAATTTTTCATAACGTGAAGAAACTTTATAATTAGAGCCAATATACATATGATGAATACTCAGCACAACATTTATCTGCTCATTCAAGACCTTCTACATTTGTAAAGGGGGAAACTGTAACCAGGTAATCATGGTGAATGGATTCTTTAGCCCTTAACAAATACTGCACTGGTCACCAGTGGCAATGGGACTCAACAGCTATCTTCTGGTACTGGGGGAGAAATACCTCAAAACTGAACTTAAGCCCCTTGATGTTTGAGTGTAAAAAATATATCTCGTTTTCAGCCAAGCCCAAACTTCCCAGCTTGAAGATTTTTTTCTTCTGTTTAAGAGATCGCTCCCTGACAGATATCATTATTTACTGATGAGGCCCAGCAGCTAAAGGGAGATATTTTCAACATGAAGCCAGTTGTGTAAATACAAGATCTCACTCTGGCAGAGGAGCCCGACTTCAAAACAACAGTAAAACTGAACCTCAGAAAACCTTTCAAGAGAACCCTGTTTGAAGTTCTGGTTATGGGTGAACGGAATACAAAATCTATTGCAACAAACTATCATCAGGCCCATATGATTCCCTGATTGAGACCATGTGTGGCACTCCCCTGACGCCCGTCCTCACTGCAGGCCTACCTGTGTACAAGCCAACCCTGTGCTGCATGTGTCAAAACATTCGCCCACAAAGTCACACAAAAAATGCAAAATCATCATGTACGAAAATGGCAAATGACCAAAAACAAGAAACACGGAATTCCACAGGAAGATTAAGGTCCAAACTATTGTGCTGAGAAAATTATGGAAAAGGACTGTTAAAATCTTTCCATCAATACTTTGAAGGAAAATATTAATAGCAAGGTCAATCAAGAACGTGTACCACAACAAAGAAACCTACATTACCGGTCACGTCCTGGAAGTCTACGCAATATAGGCAAAAATTACAAAAAACAAACATTCAAATTATTAAACCCTAAATGCTGCATGTTGCAAACTGCAAGTAAGTACATCAATTGCACAGTATTGGAAACATTCAATACAGGAGAAATAGGAGAAGACCAGTGCAGAACATAAAGGGTCAAGAAGGAATATCCTTGGGTAGAGGCTTTCTGTGCTAGAAACATGTTTGAAGTAATAAAAAATAGCAAATGGCAGATAAGGGTTAAGGGGCTTGAGATTGGATGGAGCGAGATGAAGCAGATCAAAGGCCGCGGACAGAGGGCCAGAGGCCACTCTGGGGATTAAACCCCTTTCTGTTTGCATTTTCCTGCTGTTTCACTCACAAGCTCTCATCAGCTTCTTCACAGAGATCAACACTGGCTTGTTATGACAATCATAACAACAAACAGAATAGCAGAATATAGATAAACCCACCAGGTAGCATTTCACCATGACTTTGTTATAAAGTTTTGCTCAGATTACTGACAACAAAAGTCTTATTAGCCAAGTACCACCACCATTTGAGGTGGAGGTTTGAGCAGAATACTGAATACAGATGATTCTGGATGACCAGAATGAGGATGTTTCAGTTCACACTCAGACACATACTATGATTTATACGAGAGTATAAAGTATAATTACTGGTCAATGTCAATGAAACAGTCAATTTCAAGTAGAACAGAGAAATTAGTATGCAGCAAACTGATTATTAAAATTAATGCTTGGAAAACCACAACCAACAATTCTGTTGCGAATTCTCCACAGTAATAAATGATTCAAGCAGATAAATTCACAAAGTTTAGTTAGCTATTTTAGGAAGCGTTCAAGTGGCACCCAGAAGAAAACATTGTATTTAATGAAAAACATAATAAAATATGGAGTACAAAAATCAAGTTTCCATATGAATATAGTAAAAATTTTGAGAATAAATTTAACATAAAACAATCATATAATTGGTCAGGTGAGTTTGTGCCCCCAGAAAAAGAAGACATTTATCTGTGATTACTTAATCTGCAATCGTTATTACTAGTGTGGTTATCCAACCACAAAATTTAGCGGTTGAGGCCATTAATGCAGCCAAAAACCACAAACACCATATAGCTTATCTTAACAATACAAGTTGCCATAACATGTTCAGACTATCGGTCCGGTACTGACTTTTTCAGGGCTGTCATGCTTGCGAGAGACCCAGCCCTTTCAGAGTCAATCAACCCAATCAGTTGTCCCAACCTATCTTGCGTTATACTCTAGATGACTTACTCAACATTGAAATACTGAATGATATCTGAGCTATGCCCCGCTTTGAAAAACTGAGAATGAAGTTTCTCCCTACATGCCCCATTTTTTAGAGAACTTAAGTGACACTGTATGTGTTTGGTGCACGGTATATCGAAGAACAATTACATTCAACAGTTCTTTTTGAGTGCAGAACATAAAGATTCTGAAAACCCATGGAATCGAGCACAGTCACTGCCATAGGATGAGTAAAAGTTCGACCGGACAAACTAGGCCTACATATCAGTAGTCCGTGGCAGATATCAGTAATCCACGATAAACAAAAAAAAAAACCATTATCGTGCATAAATGTTGTATTTAAGAGCAGATTTAACAGCAGCCATTATAACAAGTAACCTGATCATGAGCTTGGAATCCCATACATCCAGAAAGCACCATGCCCATTTGTCTGCTATAGAAATATGACTGAAGTTGACCGCTACTCTCTAGCTGGTAGTTACACAGCATGCAGTGTGCATTCATTCTATTCCCTTAACATTTGAGTGACCAATTATCGCTATCACACTCATCAAGGGTCAAGACTGTCTCTCAGATCCGAATTGTAATGGACGTTTTGTGCCTGCATTATACATCCTAGAGGAAGCCCAATCTTTATCTGATGCCCATAATGTGCTCGCTTAACGTATGGTAGCCACAAACTGACTTCGTTCCTCAAATAATATTTTGACTATATTCGACAGTGCTAGTTTGATTCTCAACATTTGGACTATTTGCGAAAGATGAAAGCGGAAATGTTGAAATTACATGCGAGTTGAAATTCTTTTTTTCTTCCTAAATGCCCCTAATATGCGCCTAACTTTTGTTATAGAAGTCACCATTTTCAATGTTTGGAATTAAATTATAATCAGAAACTCAATTCCAATAAAACTAAAGTAGCACTAGTAGAGAGAACAGGGAGAAAAACGCTTCCAGGAGTTCATAGATTCTGAATGAATGTATACTATGAATAAATATTAATAATGATAGCCAGGTACTCAGTTATTAAATTGCAGGACTGCAGAAAAATCTAATTCTAGTAATTGTCGATTCAAGCAGTTCAAGTAAGCATTTATTTTTTACAGGTTCACCAGTTACAAAACAGCCGCCAAATTTGCTGGACTAAGGAACTTTAGGAGCAAGGTGGGTAAGAAGAGATCTGGTACAGAACTAGTACAGGCTACCATGTTCTCTGATATTTCTGACAGGGAATGGATCTAGATTTTCTCCTCCCACGTATCTGCAATTACACGTTTCATCATTCCGTGGTAGAGGTGGAAATTTCAGGTCCAGAAAGTACAAATCCAGACCATGACTTAGCTTCAACCAACCAGTTGCGCATAAAGAGTCACAGTTACAGAATTCTCCAGTGGTTGGTTGCAGCTAAATCACGGTCTGGATTTGTACTTTCTGGATCTGAAATTTCCACCTCTGTTCCGTGGTAAGGCAGACGCTGTTCCAGGAACAGAATTACAATTAGCAACGTTAATATTATTCAATTCTTCAACCAGAAAGAATGGGGTTATAATTGAATTAAAAAAATAGGACAGACTTAGTCAAACAAAGGCAAATACTCAGCAAATATATGCCAATCTATGACAGCAGAAGTAAATATAAAAATGTCAGCCACGGGGAAGAGACTTGAAAACATTTTTTTTTTTTGCATTGTTTTGACAGTTTCTTTAGCACCAGAGATACCTCTGCATTATCAGCTCTGCATGCATGCATACATATTGCGTACATATTGATAAAGGCTTTTTGGCGCCGGCACAAGTAGTTCAGGTACTACAGTCATATCCTCAGAATAAAAACCGATTTTAATTGCGAGTCGAGGCAGAATTCGGCTGGAAGGAGTTTAGCGAGTGAATGGAAATGTGAAGAATGCGACAGGAGGTGTAACCGCGAGGATGGATGTGTTTGTAGGTCCTTGGGGGGGGGCAGATGGGACTCACTGTGTAGGTTGATCCGGAGTGGGAGACAGTGACGGCGTGGACCCCCTTCTCCAACTCCACAGACAGTTCCCACCTCCTCCGCTCCTGCTGGGAGCCGGAGACTCTGTAAAACAATGCCTGCATTATCCACCACATTTCAGCTCCAGCACCCAGAACCACTGCACTCCATAGCTATGTAGTAATTAAGTCTCCCACCATTCGGAAATTAACCTACATTAAGTATCATTCATCATTCGGCTATGTGGGCCTGTGTAGGCTACGGGCGAAGCACAGAGCTGGGAAACAACGCCCTTGGGTGGACTGGTTACACAGTGGCAGCGGCAAATCTCAAAACTTATAGTGGCAATCAAGCTTTGGTCTCTCGGTTAGCCCTAGAAACGGTGGGAAATCTCTTTAGCAGAAAATGTATGATTCTCCTTAATTTTGATATATTGCTTTAGTTTATTAAAAAAAAACAAACATGATACATGACTGATCCCTTTGTGTTCTTGTCACTCCCACACACACCAAAAACAAAATGATAAAAAAAAAAAACATAACACTGAAGACTTTTGGGATGGAAAGTTTGGTATCGGGTTCCATGGTTATTCCGTAATCTGCTAATACACCCTGAACTGGGTCACGGGGCTAAACGAAAATGAAACAAGGAAACTTTACCAACATTCACACGGTTCTGTCTGACAACCGAGCTTTGATGGGGCATTTTGCGTTGTTTCCAATAAATAAAGTTATTGGATGAAACTCTTTGGAACTAACACGATGGCAACCATAATAAACAGATATGAAAAGAAAATATGTAAGAAATAAAAAAAAATATATATTAACTTTAAACAAAGTGAGCATTGTTTGTATGTGGCTGTTGTTTCTTGTCCCCAATTCAATTTTTTCCCCCAGTTTTGTCTAATTTGCTGTCATGTGACCCCAAAGCGTGCTGGGCCCCTCTCGAGGTCGCCCAGCGCACACTGTGGGCTCTCTATAATCCCGGGCTGGCCGGCAGCCTAAGTCCAAGGCCTTGGCCTTATGGGGGATCCCCAGGCCCCGTGAAGGGGGCCCCAAATCGCCATCAAGTAGACACAATGCTGGCACCCTATCAACACTGACTTGATCAAGACAAATGTGTCACTTCCAGAAAGCCACCGCACTAAAGACCCGTCTGTGCGCACAAACCTAACATATGAGCCACTAAGGCCCGCTCACCAAAACAGAGCACAGCCATATTCTCTAATCATTATAAGCTTCCCATTCTTTGCTTGGTGTTGGAAAGTGTGAACATAACCCCCCCCCCCCCAATCCCTCACCCCAAGAACTACTGAATATTTAAATATGAAATCTCACAAACAATACATATTAATTAAATAATTAAGATTCAAAGCCATTATCACATCTACCTATACTCTACAGTACAGACGATGCCAAATGATTAATAAATAAATTGGCCTGAGCATTACAGGTTAAGCAGACTACAACCGTTTGCAGATTTCTTTTGGCAACCTCCCAGGCTATTGTGTGGACAGATTGTGATTCTTGGTACCGAGCAGTCTATCAATAGCTTACTTGGTGAGCAATATGCAAGATGAGCCCTGGTTGAGTGGCAGGCCCAAGACAGACCCACCGAAACACAAACCGCGGCAGAATCTCCCGAAGACAGCCAGCAAGGAGCCGCTGCAGAAATACCGTCTTTGGCGGAGAGCCAGAAGCCCACTCAAGGCCGCCTCTTCAGCTGCAGTAGGTCAAGCCTGTCATAAGGGTTGGGTCCATAGTGTCACCTATGTGTCATAGGCAGACGCAGAAGTAGCCACTGCGAATACCCACCCGGCCCCAACGGAACAGCAGCACAAATGGAGGAGGCCTGGCAAAGAAGACCCATCCCCCACCAAAACCCGCACGAAATCCAACCCAAACCCATGTGTTAACACAGTGGGAATCATCCCAGAGTATGGTCGGTGCTCATGTGTCACTAAAATGATACAGTACAGGCTTAGTGAGGATTAAAGGCTTCATTTATACTCATATTTAGAACTCCTACTTTTTTTTTTTTTAATGCCATCACTTGATATATGACACATAGACAACAACACCTTATCTCCCTTTATTGGGGAACATCAAGAGTGACTGGCATGATTTCTACTGGAGAGCAAAACAAAGCATTAAGACTATGCCCAGATACTCCACTTCACGATGAGGCTGACTCAATGCTGGGATAGTATATACAATGGAAATTTAGTACAGTATATACAAGACGAGGCACAAATCATGAGCTAGAAAATGGAATCAAATATTCACTCATAAACAGTATATTTTGTTCAAGTATTTTTGCGCTAAGTGCTCTAACTGGTTTGGATACACCTCTGCACACGTGTATTTATGAAGACCTAGACAAGAAAACAAATACATTCAGTCACTGACATACTTTACGTTGAAAGCATGGTTACGTATAAAACTAGGCATTCGTTTTATACATATATAAACTCTGCGCGGCATTAAAAATAGCAGCATAAAAATCTGGTCGCCTGGGCTTGAGAACATTAAGCATGAGAAGTCTTACTAGGCTAAGTCGAATTATACAGGCCAGCAAATACTTCAAAATCATCCTAAGGCCCAAAGTCTTTCCTTTTAATATTTATCGTAGCAATTGAACAGGAAAATAAAAGAGACATATTGACTTAAAACAATGTTAATAGTCAAAGCATCATTAAGGAATCCTTCATCATAACGTGCTCTGTGGGGGGCAGGAAAAAAGATCAAGAATAATGCACTGTGCTTTGTATCCACGGCGGTGAGGTTCCTCAATGAAGGGTAAGAAAGGGAGGTGGCGGGGTATTTAAAAAAAAAAAAAAAAAAAACTTCTGAAAGTCGACCATTCATGTGAACAGAGTACAGAGAATTTCCAGCACCGTAAAAATATTTTATGCAAGGACATAGATTCAGTGGGGGTGGACAGCACAAGCTACCCAGAGACTACAAAGCAGAGCTCCCAAGGTTCATGAATAAGTCGAGGAAATGATCAGAAAAAGCAGGGAGATGTTTAGACAGATGGCCCATTTAAAACGTCTGGGACAGAGCAAAAGTGATTTTAATGAAACTTTATATTTTGGAAATAATTGATCTTTATTCTTTTTACATTCCATGAAAGGTGAGAGTAAATTTTATGTGTTACAAGTGCCCGTCTTGTGGACGCTCACGCTTTGCAGCACTCAGATTAAATAAAATCGACATCATGAGCAGTAAAATAAGAACCATGGAATCAAATGGGATAGTTTCAAACGGGAATGTGGCGCCAAGAAAAATAAATAGAAGACGATCTCCGCCCCCCCTTGCTTTGGACTTAAAGGGGCAGGGAAAACAGTACTTGGTATTTTTAGAAATATCATCTGATGGGATTCTAGCACAACAATTGTCCTCGGACTCTTTAAAGTGATATCGGATGCTGCTTGCAAGGGATAAGATTATATATTATGAGACATTAATTATTAATAAGGAGACATGTCTGAAATGGGTATTAAAGGTTTCCAAATGAAACATAGCACAGTTTTGTCTGAATGTAAGGCATCACTCATTAAAAATCTAAATGAGTGCAGGAATGGGTCAGCTGACCCATGTGAAATTTCCAAGAGAATACTTCAGAGCACAACTGCAAACCTGAAACAGAAAAAAAACTATACTACCTCCTCTCACAAGACAAACAAAAAACAGGAAGTACAATGCATCATGTTAGAACCTTATTTATTACCTATACTGTCACCCATGGCACAGGACTCTCAGTTTCAGAAAAGTAACACAGAAAGTGACCTTAAATACTGGGGCAGAAATGAGACAGCTCTCTTTGATTACAAACACCAGCAACAAAGACTTACTAATCCTGCAAATATGATGACAATTCTCTAAAATGTATTTTTAAATGCAACAGACAGATATGAAAATCCAACAGGATTTACCTTGATCTCAACCAGCACTGCAGTCTTTCCATAGAACACAAGCTCTTTATGAACCTCTATAATAGCTATTCAGGGTCTCTTTACAAAATTCCCATAACTTATGACATTATTACATTTCTACTTAACAAGCCTTGCTCTGCGTGGTCAGTAGAGTAAGAAATGGGTTTTCTGGAATCAGATTAATCAAACGTTATGTTAGTCATCAAAAAAGGAAGGAAAAACCATACAATGTCTGCAGACTAAATCCAAAATTTTCAACACAGATTTATATAAATAAACTGTGTACAATAAAACTCAAGACTTTTTCATAAAAGCACTTCATCTGAAGATTGTAAAACTCGCAAAACTGCCCAAGGTTATTGAATGTATTTTAGTAAATTAAAAAAAAAAAGTTATTATCTGAAATTATTTAAATGCTTTATGAAGGTTATATAAAAGGTTGTATTTCACTCTCCCCCAAATAATTTCAAGACATCAGTAGGAATTTAAAAAATATATAACCTACCCATTCAATAGGGGATTTCTGCTGCACCTCAAAAAGGGTTAATTGGAGTTACACAAGAGAAAAATCTGAGTAGGGCCCACTAACACATAAATACTGAGCAGACACATTAGCTTTTGTCTAGATTAATAAAAAAAAATATACCAAAATCCCTTGTACTGCAGTGTAATATAATGACTCGGATATGCAAATCAAAATGAGAAGAACTGGATTTTTGAGTGACACTTGAGGCTTTGGCAAACGCGTTTGTCCAGGTCCACGAGGACGAGTCCCTCCGTGTCATAAGCACGAAAAATTGATTTTCATTTAAGACAAATAAATCTTTCCGGCCACCCCATCCTTGAGCTGGGCCTCATTCATCTAAAGCGGAATCCACAGCCGGCCACTGAATGGCGCATGAACAGGTCATCATGGGAAAATCGTCTTGCCACTGGACAGCGGATTCACAAAAACCTTTCATGGGTCGTACGGCTAGGATGCAAATTTATTTACAGACGATGATATTGAATGGAATCCTATCTTTTAACATTTAACATTTTTCTAACATTTTAAAGAAAATTATAGTGTGTACATAAAGCAGAAGACCTCTAATGCATTATGAGCGTGCATATTTTATTATTTTTTTTTTACATTTTAGCCTATATTTGGACAGAAAGTTGTCACTGTGCAGAACTAGAAAAAAAATAAGTCAGGCAAAAATAAGCGGCTGGGTGTGGCTCAGCAGGTTATGATGCTGTGCTTTGCGAGCGGAAGGTTACCGGTTCAAAACCCGTGGTCTGCAGAGTGATTCCACTGTTGGGCCCTTGAGGAAAGCCCTTAACTCTAAGTGCTCCAGGCAGTAGCTGACCCTGATTACCCAACTGCGTGTCACTTTTGATAAAAGCGTCTTCTAAAGAAATAGGAACAAAAAAAAAAAAACATACAAGTTCAGCCCTTTCTTCTCACTACAGGCGCAGGTAACACTCTGACAGATTGTCAAAATCATATCGTACTATAAAATAAAGGCAATGTTGATAATCTGATGACAGTGGTGCTCCAGGACAAAATTCGATAACGGAAAATACACAGTGTAGCGAGGCGGCTGAGAATGCATCTCGGGACATGCGTCACCGAGACACAATGTCCTAAGGTACAACAGATAGCGTACGAGGGAGGGCTAGGTGAAATACGCAGTCTTAGGGTAGTCTGTGGGACACAGAAACATGGCTACTTGGGTCTAAGAACAACGGGGTTTGCTGTCAATCTGAAATGAATTTACCCATCTGGCACCACGGGCTGCTTCATGCTCTATTTTAAATTTAATCAATATCGAGCCAAAGAGGCACAAAAAAAAAATATAGGGATATCTCAACTGTGATTCCCCCCCCCCCAGTTGTGCCCTGGATTCTCAAATAAGTAGCTGAGAAGCTTTTAATGGCAACACCAGGCGAAGCTCACAAATCAGCCGGCTTTGTTTCAGGTTTGTCGCACTGGAGGCCGATGAATGAATTATGAAACCCAGCTCAAAACTGCTCAATCAAGCACAAATAACAGGATCACGAGTAGGTAATGGCCCATCGTGATAAAAGGCCTGGTCTACACACTGAACAATTAACCAACAGAACTGTAGCTAGACAGAAATTCAGATAAATAATTCTCTGCCAAAGCTATTCAGGGCAAACTACAATAAGAGTCATAATCTATACCAATTTACAACTATATAAAAAAAGATTTTAAATAAGGGATTTCTTTTACCAAAACAGATACATACCAAATAGGTACTTATTGGCCAAAAAACCACCCTATCCCCTTTATCATCCTAAATAGGCCATAACTAGGCCTCTGACACTGAGATCATAGCAAACATGCACCGAGCTTCATGTATGTGAAAACTAAGCTTGGATGCACCAGTATTAGGGTTATTTAAGATGGTCTTAAATATGAGATCAAGTATGGTCTTCCTGGGGGGGGGGGGGGGGGAAAATAACCAAAGGACTTGTATTTATCATTTGAAAATTACTGCTGAGGTAAACTTATTTTATCAAGTTATAAACGTCAGCATCTGAAAACAGGCAAGCGACAGTGCCATGATACTTATTCACAATCCACTTGTTAAAAAAGAAGGGTGGATTAAAAAGATTACTAAAATAAAAACACACACACAGATTGTCACTGAAGTGCTTGTATGAACAGAAATTAAAATGTTTCATATTGAACGATCCAAAATGAATTGGGGGTGGAGGGGGGGGGGGGGTAGGGCAAGAAGAGAA
>JAABNY020000001.1:42534701-42549896 GCA_015164015.2 Brevimyrus niger
GCTGGCGTACACAAAGGGGGGGGGGGGGGGGGGGGGGGGGGGGGGGGGGGATGGTGGTATTGCAACACTCAGCACTCAGAAAACACACAAATAAAGCAAAATTTTAAAGGGATGATCCAAGTTAGCTGGTAGAAATGGTATTACCTTTTTCAAAATTCCACGTAACATGTACATTCCATCATTGTGATTATTACTATCGTCATTACTATTACTACTACTATTGTTGATGTTACATTCTATTTTGCGTACACATATAATGTTTAACAGGGATGTAGGACAATGGGCGAGATAGAAAATTTGTACGCAGGGCCAGGTCAGCTCTTTTACATCTAGAGACTCTCTTTGCAGACATAAAGACACAGACGGTGGTTTATAAGCATGATTCCACACAGTGGACAATCCAAGCATGGCTTCTGTTCCCATATGTGCAGGTTATGCAAGAATACTTGTCCTTAATAGCCACTCAGTCAGGAAGTGTTAAATCTGCCAAATGCAGACAATCAGGTCTCACACAGAATGAAGGAGGAGTTCTGACCGCTAGAGCCATGCTATTCAAGGATGGTTACAGGTTTTTCTTTCTTCCTTGCCAATCATAGCTTATTTCGCAGACCTGCAAGGAGCAGGCATAAATAGAGCACTTCATTCCCTGATTGCTCACCTATTGAATCCCAGACGACGGCGCCTTTTCTCAAGCTTCCCAAACAGGAAATTCCCAAAGCAAACACAGTCCTATAGTCTGACCACTTGTCCCATAAAATCCAATCGGCAAATAAAAAAAAAATTCAAAACGTACTCAACTAACCTCAGAATTATATCACCTTTCCATTTATGACAGTTGCTAAATTTAGAGGTCATCGTAATTTCAGCATGCCTTAAAGCATTATACTGTAAGAGGTGAGACACCTGCAACAGAGCCAGCCTAACAACTTAACGTTAACGTTAAGGCTGCCTACGTTAGTTTCCTGTGATAAGGATTGTTTTCCTGGGGGAAAAAAATGCATGTCTAAACTGCTAACATAATATTATCTAGCAACAGAATGACATAATTAACTAAAGAGTTTATTTATATTAATTGCCTGTCATCCATAAAAGAGTAAAAAAAAACAAAAAACAATGAAGACAAACCTGAGAGATGGTAATGATTGTGAAAACTTTGATCTTCTTCATACATCAAAACATTTATGGGCATCTATTGTATAGATGCAAAGATACAAGCGTGCATTCAAAACAGTCAAAGAAAAAACTAGGATGAAAATGCCATAGTTATTGCATAAGCTAATAATGCATTATCTAATCCTAAACCAATTTAAACTGCTAAACTGTAGATGTGAATAAAAAAAAATAATAAGAAACAATCACACTCCCACTTGACTGACTTAGTGTCTTGTCATCACACTGGCAGCGCCTGCTCTTTTCACCAATGATGGATGCAGGTGACTTACAATCAGCGGTGTATATATACGCCGTGCTCCGCAACAGCCGACAGACTCGCCTCACCTTCACCACCCCATCAAAGCCGGGAATAGTGTTGACCTTGGCTTTCTTGGCAATTAATTTGCTCTCAATCTTGTCTCCCATGGCTTGAATAGCGTGTGTGTCTGGTCCAATGAAGGTGACACCTTTTGCTGCCTGTGGAGATAATAAAGGCCTTAACTTTACAGCTCCTGAATCAATCGCCAATGAGCACTGACACGAAGGCACACAATTATACTTTTGATACTTATAGTTTCCCTATTTTAATGTTGAGGGGGAGAAAAAAAAATCACAGTTAAACAACACTGACTTCTTCATTTCATTTTCTGTGCGGTTGAGTCTTGCATTGCATCTCATACTTAACCTCGAAATTAAGTGGATTATTACGACAGTAGCTCATTGCCACGACACGCCTTAACATCTTAGCTGTAAAGTGAAAGGGCCTAATGGACAAATCATTGAAGGAACATTTCTAAGGTTCTGCTTATTACTTGCACAGTAGTTTGCAGCAAATTTTGGTGGCTTAGAGATGAAGCATGCAAAGAGGTAATATTATAAGATAACAATCACACACTTCTATGAAGGCTCATGAACAGTGAAAATACACAACGAGTTCTCTGTTATTCGCAGGATGCAGTGATACCGCTTCCTGTTTGTTGCAGTGACGCCTCAGGCAAAAACATCTGTATATGTGGGAGATGTAAACTATCCCATATATTTATATGACAAAGAGAACAACTTCAAAAAGACCCTCCGTTAACTATAGAGTTCCCCAGAATGGTTCATTATAAACAATAGGACAATTCCATACAACACTGGCAACAGTACTAGGGCTACATTAAGACTATGTAAAGTACAAATGTTTCTAAAAGCTCAACTGATCGGAAGATAATCAGGAAAACCTCCTTAAAGGCAAAGAATCCACAATTACTGACATGGACTCACTTTCACTTACAAGTTGTTTACAACAAACAAAAAAGTACATAGTGATCAAGAGATAGTTGATCATCAGTAGTAGCGTTTATGTCTGAGGAAACGGTGGCACACTAGAGAAGCTCCAAGTTTGTGTGCTTGTATCAAGCAAATAATTCAGATGTCATGGAACAACCTTCCCCCCCCACCGCCCCCCGCCCCCAAGACCTCACCTATTGCCTCATTCAGGCCTGATCCTTTGCATAATAAAAGAAAACCTGTGGAACTAATCCTCACAAATCTTTTCTGCTTTTTTTTTTTTTTTTTTTGCACATACCTTCAGGCAACGCAGGACACAAAATGCTTCATTTGCATCTTTAAACTGTACAAACTGTGAAAAAGCCCTTTTAGCTGCAAATGTAATTACATCTCCATTTCCAGAGGAGAACAGAAGGTTAAATAGCCCACTCAGATTCATAGTAACTCATCTCTATTCTTGCACCTTCCCCTGCACAATGGGCCAGGAATGCGGATGGCCAGGCAGCCAACCTTACCGCCTGGGTATAGTTGAATTCGGCAGTGGAAATGGATGTAGCTGTTGATTATGCACTGATTAAGGGCCACTAACACAAACAACTACACTTACTTCACCCTGACAAATCCTCCCTGCCCTCAGTGGGGGTAGGAGTCACAAGAGTGACTGAATCAAGGCAGTAGGGATCCTCTTGAGGTAAAAGTGACACTGAGACTGAACCTAGACTGTCCTGTAATAAAGGCAGTAAAGCTAATATATGGAGCCTTAGTTTGAATCAAACAAGATTTAAATCAGACAACTTTGAGTTATAATTAGCATTTTCCCAGTACATGTTCTCTAGCTTTCCCCTTTTTCATCTTAGTCAAATTACATTACGGAAGCTGTGTAATAGAGGTCAATATAGATCTAGTTAATTTTGCCCTCAAAAAACGTATTATGTAATGAGCCACGGAATATACAGAAACAATAAGAAAGAAATGGCCTTATCTGCCGTCTTTCTGCGTATTCTGTGTATCTGCCATTCAACATTTTCGCTCAGTGTTCCCGTGAATTAACACAATTACTTGAAAGTGGCAACGATGATTCATGACACATTTCAGACCAATACAACAGCTCATCACTTCACAGAAGTCGCAGAATCAATAGGAAATGAGTATTCCCAAAAAAAAAAGGCTAAGACCAGGCTACTGCAGCCTACAGCCATGGTGCTGTCATTTTGCTTGGGAAGAAAATATCACATGCATTAAGTTGCAATAGACTAAGTAAAAGCAGAAGTATGGCCTTAAATGATCATATTCCAATTGTCAGTATTTAACTCTTCTATTCCATGTGTCCACAAATAATCTCTCAAACGTTCATTTCTCTTCAAAACGTTCATTTCTCTCTGTGTTGCGCTGCAGCCTATGAGATTAAAGAAAGGCCACTGTTGCGTCCGGCTCACTTCTAACCCTAATGGAAGCATCTCCACTTCCACTACAGCTAGAAATTACAAATGAACTTTTTGAGGGTTCCATCTCCATGGCAACGGGTCACAGTGTTGATGATGTCACCTTCATAGTCAACGAGGTTTCAGCGTATCCGGATGCAGATTGCTCCTCCATGGGTTGTTAAAAAAAAGGGGGTATCTAACACATGTCTATTGGAGAGATGAAACACAGATGGGCATCTACTAAACCATCTTTTAAAAACCCTTATTCAGAATATCATGTTACTGTTACAGTGGAAGCAGATTACGGCTGTTTTGTCTTGCGATGTGACACAGGCTATAGCGCATTCGGAGAAATAACACACTTTCAGGTCAGGTTCTCCATGAGAAGAATGAAACACAGAACAGACAAACAAGCATTTACAAAAATAATGACTGACCATGCAGATCAGATAAGGGGAGGGGGGGGGGGAGGAATGAACGCACTTGTTAACAGCCTGTTGTAACTCAATTCAATAAATTACTAGGATATTTTGTTCTTTAAAAAGAAGAAGTAATTACACATTTCAGAATACGTCACGGCTGAAGCAAAAAAAACACCCTTCCCATTCGGAAGTAAACAAGTCGCTCATTAAGATGCTAATTTTCCCAGCAGGAACGTTGAAATGTTTTCCCAGCGGTATGTGTTCCGCGCTCTCTCTCCGCGTTTCGGGCAACAGAAATGTTTAAAAACGAACCACTCCGCGGCCCTATTCCGCCGCGGCCGGCCCGCGAGAGCCCACAAGAGGGTTAGTGCGCGGGACGGCGGCGGCCCGGTGGAGGCTGGACGTGTTTAACATGTCGGTGCCGCTGTAGAACACGCGCCTGAAGAGAGTGGCGACCCCGTGCCTTTGGTACACTCTCCTGTCGCCCGTGCGAATCCCCTCCGAGCTGGAGGACAAGGCCGACAGGTGACCGTAAACAATTAATCAACATTTTGACACGGCTCCATCTGCTGGGGCCAACAGGGACTGGAGGGGAGTCAGTCACTCCGCAGACACTTCTCAGGCCTCACACAGGGAAGCGAGCGCCACGCCGGCAACACAACGCACACATCACCTTTCAGCAGCCTCCCTTAAACAGACAGAGTTATGTCAGGGCGATATGCACGCCGGGTCAGCTTTCAAGCTCAAAGTTCAGTCCAGTTCAGGTCGGAAATGGGGAGTCGGTCAGAAAAAAAGCATTAAGGATCAGTCAGGATTCAAGCCTGTTATTTATAATTATTGTGTTGTGGGGGAGGGGGGGGGGGACACATCAATCTGTTCTGTGATATTTCTGAACTTTAAGAGTTGATATCTTCCGACGCTGAGCATGAAATGAGACATCATATCTGGAGGAAGATTTTTATTGTATAATTTTTTATTATATTTTGTGTTTTGTAAAATTACAATAAGTAAACATAACAGAAATCCATAATAATAATAAAAATATGAAGTGCTTAGAGGAAATCAATATTTTGAGCGTTTTATAAGCTTTAACTTATGTGTATTTTCATTCCCTTTCACGGGAATATGGCATACGAGTAACTGCATTTTAAAGACATTGCCGTCATATAAAGCAAACTAATTTGGAAAACGTGCTATACTTGACATCCCGCCCGGAGTGTTCCACGACCTAGTGCCTTATGCAACCTGTGATAGGCTCCAGTCACACAACCCCCAGTCCCCCCCCGAAAAAAAACCCAAAATGACTGGTTCGATGGCTGCAAGGATGGAAATATGAATGCATTTTAAGTGACTGAGGAAATGTGTTCAGTTTAATATCATACACTGAAAATGAGTCCTCATTTTGACTGTACGCTCATCATTGGGGCGAACCATCTTTTAGTACCAATAGGATGACATTGACGTTTTAATAAGCACCGCAGTGAGCGACGTGGCTGTGAGAATGAGTGTCACGCCCACCAGCAGTCGATTGTTCCACAGGACAAGGACAATACGAAGTAGTGACATCCAGAGCAGTGATGTACCCCTTACAGCAGGAGCCGGGGTTAGCTGTGACCGCAGCCATCCATCACAGGGGACCAACAATGACGCTGGGCCACAGCTTCTGACATGCAAGAGCACGGACACACTAAAAAAAAAAAAAAAAACCTCCAGTGAAACAGCCATGTGATCCAGTAGCTGGTACATGACAAATGCACCCACCATTTTCTCGGGGAAAAACAAAACAACAAAAAAAACGAAAAAAGCACATCACATACCTGCAAACTGCTATTGCCACTCTCTAGGGATCCCAGGAAATAAATATAAGCCCAGAAGCAAATATTCACCAGGATCCCACTCATCTGATCCTGGAGAGCAGCGTCAGAGCCTTTGCTTCCATGGAGGAGTTATTAGATCAAAATGAGAGACAGGCGACCCATTGGCGGGGCAGGGGTAGAGCAAAGCAGGGCAGGGGCAGGGCAAAGCGGGGCGGGGGTAGAGCAGAGCGGAGCAGGGGTAGAGCAGAGCGGAGCAGGGGTAGAGCAGAGCGGAGCAGGGGTAGGGCCAAGCGGAGCAGGGGTAGAGCAGAGCGGAGCAGGGGTAGGGCCAAGCGGAGCAGGGGTAGAGCAAAGCGGGGCAGGAGTAGAGCAAAGCAGCGTGAGAGGCACTTCCATAATGCGGGAGCCACAGGGCACCAGAGAGAACGGGCCATTTTTTAAGTCAAATTAAAACTATAAAAGGACTCCTCTGAATGGATGTGTAAAAAATATATAATAATAAATGATATTTATGAACCTTAAAGGCATTTTTTTCTTGCATTTGCTCTGTGCTCTATGAAGCACCACAGAATGTTAGAACTGGGGACCACAGACTAAATACCCAGGAAAGTATGTTACAATTAAACCTTGATTAGGAAGTACCGTAGTATGTTTATCTAGAAAAAAAACATCGTACATGAGACACAATAATCAGCTACAACAATGAATGTAGACCAGGGGTGGCCAGGCTTATCCACAAAGCGTCGGTCTCTACGCAGGTTTTCCGAGTAACCTTTAGGTCAGCCGTTCGAACCCAGGTGTGAGGACTCTTCAAACAATCAGTCCTCTAATTAGTAATCTAATGAGGGAGTTGCAGCGAAAACCCACATACCCAATGGCTCTTTATGGATAAGACTGGCCGCCCATGATCTGAGACGAGGCTCAGGCACAGACCATTAAAACGGCACTGATCACAAAGGGCTTTCATAAAACCGCTCGCCCACAAACAGACATGTGGACGCGGTTCATTATGGGCACTGGGAGATTGTTGGATGACCACGCATCCATCTTCCATAAGCAATTACCCAGTACAAGGTCAGGGTAAGCCTGGAGACTGTCCCGGGAAGCAGAGGGCAAGATGCGGGGAAGCACACCCTATTTCCAATGCCACTCCATCATAGAGAACCAGTGCATCCACACAGACTCAATGGGAAACGGGAAAAGCTACAGGAGACCCACACGGACTGGGAGAACAGTTTAAACAGCCGCTCCTTCAGACCCCCAGCAAGCCTGCGCTCAGCGGCCAGTTCGTTACCCTTGCTGGCTCATTAACAGAGAGCCTCCCCCAAATGGCGGATGGTGTAACTGCGGCGGAGTACATTCAGCGCGCGGACCGAGCCGAGGGGCCCGGCGACTGTCTGGCTCGGCGTCGGGACGGCCAAGGGGCCCGACCCTTCAGGGGCGTCGGCGGCACCAGACGCGCCGCCTCCGGGAGCCGCAAAGGCAGCCGCGCTCCTGCGACTTTCACGCCGTTGGCGGAGGACGTAAACGCGACGCGTCCGTGTGAAAACACCGGGTTAATGAGAGAGGTAAGACATGGACGACCAGACTCGTTACAGCTCACAGAAAGAGCACAAGTTCAAACTAAGAGCTGAGTGCAGCGGGTTGGGAACCCCTTGCTTGCAGGACGGACTAGCCCTGTAAACATTAGCTGCAGGTCTGTCCAATTCAAATGGCGTCTTCTAAGGGTTACAACTAGAATTAGGTCCATTAAAATTCATTTAACACTAAGTGAGTCTTGCAATTGAGCATTTTGTACAAGTATTATTTCATCCCCCACAGCTATATGCACATATACTGATTTAAAGTGTTATTGCACAGTTTCTTTAGACTACAAACCCTGTCATACACTGCATTCATCAAACTTGGTGGAAAAGCACTTTTCTCCTTCATTAATTCAATAATTCTTTAAACCAGTGACCCAGCGATTTTCCATTTGCGGGTGCTTTTCACAGTATTAATGGTTAGATAAACCTAATTTAACATAAAAGGTGAAAAAAAATGTCTGCTAAACAGATTAGAGAGGCTGCAGAAGACAGGATGTGTGGCGCACCGCCGAAAGACCATTACTTATGCATAAAAGATTGAGTCAGTGATCTAACAAAAACCCTGTGTTGTGACTTCGTCTTCTAAATCGCGCCATTTCACCACAGACCATGAACAAATATTCGCCATGCCACCCAGGCATGTAACCGTTCACATCCTTGATGGCGTTTACCTCCTCACTTCGACACCAGATGATCCGACTTAAAATCACACGGGAAATAACAGGATTTAGAAATTAGTCATTTAGAAATCAGTGTATATTCTGCAAAGCTACAAAGTGGCCTTTATAGCAAAACACTTTCATTGTGCATTAAAATTAGGATGCTATTTTTAATAGAACCCCTTTCCTGGTTGAAATAACTCTACAGTTACAATCGTGACGTTGTGTGTGTGTGTGTGTGTGTGTGTGTGTGTGTGTGTGTGTGTGTCATCCAATAGACTGGCCTTGTACCCCATGCGGTCTGGGATAGGCTGTGGGCTCCAGATGGATAAATAAACCATTCTGACAGACATCCTTCACAGAAGAGACAACCTTCACACAGCTGTAGCCAAGACAAAATCCCAAACAGTCAGCTTGCTAAAAAGCCACGTACAAATATGAAAAGGTCACTAATATACGTTCATGTAAAACTTCACAATAACCGATATAAACTTTATACAAATAATAATTTCTAAGGGGATCAAAGATTTGTAAAAGCTTCATATATGTACACATCAAGCCGTAGCTGGGTAGCCTTTAATAATGATCAACCCGACCCCCCTGAAAAGACAAGCGTTCCATTAATCATGGTAAACATACATAAACAAGATGCAGTAACTAGGATTAAACAATGACAGAATGGCTTTCATCTATGTCTAACACACTTAATTTGACTAATAACACACCACACTGCAATGAGAAAGGTATTCATAAAATCAAAGGTGTTGATGGTAATGTTAAGGCAAAAAGCCTCAGTAAACAGAACAGAAGCAGGGTTCCATAAATGTTATTAACAAGTTCCATGAAGATCATATGCCAATTTCCTGGGCCCAATATCATGCAAAACCACACCATATCACAACCTCAAGTATTAATCCTAATATTTTAACACTCCGGACCTGTTGATTTTTCCCATTCATGACTTACACTTCATACTGCTCTGCATATCTGAATGCAGTAAAGCAATAAAGCACCTTTCTGAAGTTTCAAATGTTCTTATTTGAACAACAAGACACAAAACTTAAAAGTCACTAACTGCAGAAACAAAAGCCAAAAATTACACAGCTTAAGGAACATAAATGTGCAAAGAGGAACTGGATTCCCATTAGTCAAAAGTTGCGAATATTCAGCTCTTTCCTCCTACAGACCATAAACTCACCACTTATGATGGCTAATTATCTGTCTTAAAGTGACGCCAAGACTAAACGAAGCAAGGCTTCATATTCAAGCAGAAACCTGCCTTCCAGGGGTCATTTTCCCCCTTCAGTTGACTTGATGTGGTTCAGTTAAATCCAAAACCGATTTGGTGCATAATATTGCATTTGGTTTCACTTATACTTGACTCTTATATCGCTTTGTCTGGTTTTAGTTCCTCTGTGAATTGCTGTTCATGTCAGGAATCGGTGTTGGAGTGAGACCTGCACTCCACCCACTGCTCTCCTTCCACTGCACTGCCTTATTGATTAATAAAATAAAATAAAAACTTGCCAATCCAAATTAACACCATGTCAGGAATCCATTCAAGCTAAAGAATATCTGCACGGCATGATGTCCCAGACAATTCATGGGCCTACCAGTCAACAAGTTGTTTTGATCGCCAAGGAAATGCATACCTCATTATACCAGTGTTTACAAAAGGTCAACAGGCGGTACTGGTACTAAATTAATATTTATGATATAATGCAATAATAATAATAATAATAATAATGTTATACCGTGGATGTCTTTGTGGCAAATACAGGAAGAATATAATTATCACACCCGGGATATAAAATTCAATACTTACCAACAAAGTAAAACTCCTATAACCAAAAGAATCATTATGATCTTGTGACAAAACCAGATTGGCCAGTATGAGGTTCCAGCTTCTCCTATCCTATGCTTGCTGTGCTCATGCCCTCTCAGTTGGTACATGGGGAGGTTTAAGCTGGATTTAGGTCAGTAAAGAGAGCCAACTTGTGGGTGACACCAAAGCAGGATTTTACACTCGGCTCATTTAGTTATGCGGTCAGCCGACACTTAAGAACAGTGTAACCATCTTACTGCTGCATGTTACAATCACACCTTCAGCGTTTCTCACTGGATCCAACATGATGGCGACACCTTGCACGTCCTCAAACCATTAACGAAAAAGTTAGTGTTGCATAAATACTGGATGTAACGAGATACAAGTTCGTTGGGAAATACATTTTCTTCATGAAGGTGACTGGAGAACGACGCGAGTTCAGCTACACTGATTATTAAAATGTAAATGTCATGAAATCTCATGAATATGTCCCAGGAAACATCAGATGGCACGTTTTCTATGAAAGGACTCCGCCCGAGACTTACCGTACTCCTCATCAATTGTAAGGTAAATCGGGAAGATTCACACTCACCAGTCGACGAGCGAACTCTTTGTTTTCTGACAGGAATCCATAGCCCGGATGCACCTTTAAAACAATACATTTCTTTTACCATGACTTTTTATTACAATGTAACACCCTGACCTGCTTGTACAAATGCAACAGCATATTAGTAAGAGACTAGAATTTGAATTGTTACTACAATGCAGCAAACAAACAAAAGTTGTTTCACATTACGCCAATGAAACAAATTCTAAGTTCGAGTCTCTACATGGTGAACATACTGCTGCTTCCAATTTGAAACTGGTGGATGAATTTTAATGCTAATCTGCTAGTTGCATTTCACCAGGTTAGCATGACATCCAGCCTCAACTCAGTAAAGAGTTCACGTCAGATCATTTGACACTCTAATAAGAACAAGGGAAAAAAAAGCTGTATAATCATAACTTACTACAGTAATTAATTACCTCAGCAATTAATTATTCCAAAGGCATTTTATTTTTCGATGCATTAACTGTGTGTATGTCTCAGCTTAACTAATTTAAAATTCATCAGGAACATGAAAGCTCAAGACGGCAAAACTTCCAAACCATATTCCGGCTATAATCTCAGTTCTCTCTTCTAATTCTCACACACTGAACTGCCCCCTGTGGAGTTTTTGTTTCTTGTTTCTAATGTACGCTTTCCAGAAAGCCCAGCTTTAGGATACAAGACAAGACACCCTATAAAGGGAATAATGCAAATGTAGCTGCATTTACTGTTCCATTAATGCCTAAAACAAATATTTCTCTCAACATGGGGGGAAGGGGGGGGGGGGGTTCTGGACAATGCAATTTTTATTTGTACATTACTGTTGTTAGACAGGCAGGCGGCATGCATATGAATTGGGTTCCTGCGTTTTTTTGGCGACAAACACACAGAATGCAGATTTATCTCAGCTACCAGCCCGACGCAGCTATATAATAACGCGCCACCAGATTTGACATTCGGCAAAGCTCCGCATTTCTACACTCTGTGGCATTGTTTTCTTTTTTTGTGTCCACATTTGGCTTCTCTTTCTCCCTTCCTCCCTGCCTCCCTCGTTCTCCTCCCCCCCCCTCCTCCTCCTCCTCCCCACTCCCCTCAGTCTCGTTTTCCTGCAGTGGCTCAAATTTGGGCAGAGGCCAAAGATCCTCCCTGTTGTGAGAGCTGAATCCAGAGGCCACCTGCAGCAGCCGCCACCAGCGCCGCCAGACGCCGCCGGTCCCTTTGATATCCGCGCTCCCGCAGCCCCGCTCGCATTCGCACCCGGGCACCGAGAAAGCGCCCTGCTAAAGTGGGATATCAAACAAGGTCCCCGGCTCTTTCTCTCCGTTTTTTGTCTCATTTTTTTTTCCCCCCCCTTTTTTTTTTTCCAGGGTTTTGCATTTGGGGTATGTTTAAGCCTCTGCGGCGGCCGGGCCCGGACCCCTTTTCAGACTCACAGCTTGGGCTCCCGTCTGCTTGATGGCTTTCATGATAGCGTCCATGTTGAGGTAGCTTTTGTTGGTGGGAGCGGGGCCGACGCAGACGGCTTCGTCTGCCATTTTCACGTGCACCTATGGACATGAACGCAGAGGAGCCCACATTAAAACGCAAAGCAGTTTCAATTTTAAGCATTTAAAAAAAAAAATAAAAAAAAACATAAAAAAAAAAAAAACTGGAAAGATGCAATGCATTATTAATAGTGTATTACTACATTTCAGTTCCCTGCCTTCCACTTTCAATCCATGCCAACGCCAACAAGCAGACATTTGAGTGCTAATTAACAGCTCTAGGGTTACAGAGGAAGCAGCCTGACAATTATTTATTGTGTAAACAGAGCATCCTTGAAAATGTTTGGTGCTTGGCGCCTCTTGTTTTGCGAACGCACCGCGGCGGTAAACGCGATTTATAAACCACGACGGGCAACGCGCAAACCCCGGTCGCTGATGTCGCTCGTACATGCGCACCGAGGCGGCGGCGTTGGCGGGGAGCTAGAGGCCAGAACCCCAGGAGGACACAGATAATTACACGAATTGACTAAAAGGGATGCGATGAATATCCCTTCACAGCGTCAGATCAAATTAAAGCCGCTTCTTAAGAGTTTAATATGAATTTGCTATGGCAAGAAAACGAATTGCATTCAGAAGAGCACCAGATCCCGTATTTAAAGAGATTTCATTATTATTATTATAATTATTATTAATAATAATAATATTCCGGTTATAATACACTTTCATTTAAATCTTGTTTAGATACACAAACATAAACACTTTTTACAAAACCATATTTGTAGCCAGTCCAGCATTGCTGTCACTGAGTTAAAAGGCAATTCAAGGCTTTTCATTCAACTGTCAGACCAGACCTTAAACTATTCCCAATAAGAGTGAGCGTATAAAGAGAAAGCTGATAATAGGTCCCAACCTTGCTGTGTACACGCACACAGACACGCACACAGACACACACACAGACACGCACACAGACACGCACACAGACACGCACACAGACACACACACAGACACACACACAGACACACACACAGTATCCACTCATTTCCATCTTCTCACACTGCTTCCAGAGGATAGATCAGCCACATACGACCATGTGACCGGTATCATCTCCTCTGGAATTGTGCGTCATGGCCGGAAGGGTGACTTTATGGGTTTTGTGGCAGTGTAGCTCTAGTGCAATCATTGTTTAAAAATGCATTATTATTTACAACTAAGGGATCTCTGTGCCTCAGAAAGACTCGCCTTGTGCACTTACTGATGTGGACTGAAATAGCTTTTGCTTGTTATGGAGCTCTGTTTGGGCCTTATGGCTCTTTAGATGAGTCAGGGATGACCCAGCTGGCATGTTTTGCACGGCGATGTTTTTTCTGGAAGGTTAAGCTATGTTGACTGGCTTTCCAGCCTGTTACTGATCAGCACCAGAGCCCGCACTGACCCACCTGTTCGGTCCACAATGTGCCTTTTAACAGCAGAGATAGAGCGTGATTGGCTGGCAGCTGGCCAGCTAACTGGGGGCTTGTCCTGTGTGGCTTTGGACCTCGGTGAAGCTGCCTTTATACGCATCGGTGCTCTGAATGGACCGTTTGTTTCGTGTGAGTGGCATGTGCACTTAACTTATTGCTCGCTGCATTCTGGGCATTTTAGGGAAGTTCTGTGATTTTATAGTATATCTGGAATTTTCCCCCATGTGTTCATTCGCGACACATGCTCAGACTGCAAAGAACCTGTCATCAACTTAGCCAACCATTAAGTCTGAACCACTTATTGGAATTTTATCCCAATTTCATTTTTCCAAGAACAATTTTGCAGGGGTTTTGGAAGCTAAATATATGTATAATGTTACAAAGTAAGCCTGAACGTTTTTTGGACAGTAGCAACTGGAACCTGTAATTTCACAGAAATATATTAAATGGTTATATGACATTTTTAGTCCACTGGAGATGTTTTTCCCAAGGTTATAAATATATGCAATATTAACATGATGAATGGCTAATTTCACAAATGGGGTGTGTCTTTGTAGAGGGTGGGGCTGTTTCAACATTGTGACATTATAAGGCGTTGGCTGGCTGAGCAGCTTCTCCCACCCACCCTGATCTTTGCCGGGCCTGGAAATGAGGACTGATTGAAATCCTACCAATTTCCTCTCAGATGAGTTACTCTCGTTCCATTTGCCAGGTTGCAAAGTAGCTTTTGCTGTTTTTGTTTTCTCCTATTGATCGTTTTTGTGTGTTTTATAGCCCTCGGGAACACCGTCCTATATGATTTTACATGCTTCTATGCTCATCTTTCATCAATTTAAAATCAGCTTCATTCTGAACCAGAAAAAAAGCTTTTCCCTCTCTTCTTGCGGCTGGATCTCTGCGAGGCCACACTGTGTCACACACGTAAATGACGGTTTGTAGATTGGAGCATCTCTCATATCCGTTACACATTCATCATTCAACATCCCTGAGATGGGACTAACCCTGGATACAAGGGATGGGGGAGAAAACTGCCCCCTGCTGGCTCGAAATAGCACAGGAGGAGGCTCGTAAACACACCCTGCCAAGCAGGGTTGGTGGTTTAACACGTCTTTAAACACTACATAGTGTGTATTTAAGCAGCACACGTTCCCAGCAGCCTGGCCTCTCTGAACAAATCCTCCAGTTTCACCCTCTACAGCTCCAGCTCATGCCCAGATCCCTCTCTTCTGCAAATCACATCATCCAGCAATCTTAGCTCCGTTTGTGCATTAAATCCTTTAACAACACATTGCAAAATGTGTTTCACAAAATATAATTCCAGTCGCTTAATCAGACTGTCAAAAATGTGAAAGGAGGATAGGCTTCTGTGTCATAGTAGGTTCGGGCTTCCAGGTATCGAAGGAGGTTATATTTATACATATCTTAGGTGGTTGGGCTTCCAGCTGTCTTACTAAGTTAGCCTTCCACATCTTAGTAGGTTAGGCTTCCAGCTGTCTTACTAAGTT
>JAABNY020000001.1:42569926-42603206 GCA_015164015.2 Brevimyrus niger
CACTTAATCTTTTTCAACTTTGTCGCTGCATGCTGCACCAGGCACGTCGAAACACGCAAATAAAAGTAAAAACAAACGGGTGTAAAAAAAGAAAATAATGACATTTAAAGGAAATCATCTTACCTTCATGTGTTTTCTTAAGGAGCTGGGGTGAGTATATGACTTGTCGCACATTTTGCAAAGATACGGTTTATCCGAGGTGTGCACGTGCATGTGCTTCTTCCGGTCACTGCTATTCGCGAAGCGTCTGTCGCAGCCCTCGAACTCACACTGGAATGGTTTCTCTCCTGTAAAATAAAATAAGTGGTGCTTTAGAATGAAACAATGTTTCAAAGGGATTTTTAAACCAAAAAGGGAACCATATACACTTACATAAATCGATTCGGAAATAAAAGCTACACAAAGACCGTAATATAAGCTTAGTACCTAGGGACGAAGCAATTAGTAATTAATGTTAAAAAACAATACCCATCCGTCCATCTATCTTCCAACTGCTTATTCAGCCTTGAATGGAGAAACGAATAATAACCACGAGGCGTATAAGATTAGGCCTGCGTATGTACACTCGTCTATTTTTACACATTCTTCAATCAATTGATGAAAATCAAACCTTGCAAGCCAAATGTGCTCCATCATTGTATTAACACTTGACAGTAATGTTTTTGAAAAAAAATAACTAATATTGCAGGGAAATCGAAGGACCACTTAAAATCAATATAATCAGTATAATTTCCATGGCGTGGAATATCACTGTAGCAATGGTCGTAATGTAATTTGAGCACTTTTACAATTTTAATTATAAACGATTGATGCTTGTGTCGCGTTTTCATATAGTCACAAGGCTCGGAAGTCGTCAAATAATAATAAACAAATAAATAAACAATAATAATAATAATAGCCGATTATTAATTTATCTGAAAAGCCAAGAATAAACTCCATGGTCGTCTGCATAAATATGGCCTGCGATTGTAAATGAAACTGTCAGATAAAATATGTATTATTCTTATAGATGTTATCAATGCCACATGTAACCTCACTCAAAAAGCCACGCCATTTGGTGAGCAATAAAAATGCAAATTGCACCTGGACGATGTCAGTCTCCGCGACTTAAATAAATTAGCGGAGTAAACAAGAAAAAATTTGCTAAATCCTTGCAATGGCCTGTCTAGCACCTACTCTCTCTGGAATGTGTGGGAAAACAAAAGACCATTGATTCTTCTGTCCTTGCAGGGAAAACATTCAGCACGTTTAAATTAAACTCATTCCCAAGAAAAAGAAAATTGGTATATTAAAAAAAGCAAATTCCACTACAAAGAAATACACATCACAAAACTACTTCCACTTGTAGAAGATGGACAAAACAGTGAATGTATCCCGTGCGAGCAGATGCATAATCAACCCAGCGAAACACGTTTACACTCCCCTAAGCAAATAAAACACTAAATTTAACTTGCTGCCGAATATCCTATGAGAAGCCACTCATTTAAACTCCCATCGGACGCGTTCATATCGTATTTATATGAATTGCAATGATATCATATAAAATATATATCCTATTGTCGCTCGAGCATAATATCCAGGGTTACAAAACAACCCGAGAGTTGCAACAACAGAGCAAATTATATAAATAAGTCGAAGTATAATTACCTGTGTGTGTTCGCTTGTGTATCTTCAAGTTTTCTGATCGCGCGAAAACCTTGCCGCAGCCGGGAAATGGACAGGGAAACGGTTTCTCCCCAGTATGAACACGAATATGATTCACCAGTTTGTATTTAGCTTTGAAAGGTTTGCTCTCTCTGGGACATTCTTCCCAGAAACAGACGTGGTTGCTCTGCTCCGGTCCCCCGACGTGTTCCACTGAGACGTGGGTGACCAACTCGTGCATGGTACTGAAAGTTTTATTGCAACTCTTCTTTGGGTTGCTGAGCTGCTCCGGGTCGATCCACTTGCAGATTAACTCCTGTTTGATGCACTGCTGCCGCATATAGCGAAAGAAGGCACCAGGATGGTGATGGTGAGCAGCCATATTCATGCCCATATTCATTGAACCATACTGATTGTGGAGTTGGGCTGCGGAGTATGGGTCGGTCCTGGGGCTGGATACCTGATGATATTGATCGGATCGTCCGAAAACCTCTCCGGGTAGTCCAAGCCGCATTTGTCCATTCAGCACGTTTGGAGAGCCATGGGACGCATGTTGATCGTGGATCGAAGGAAACAATATGTGGCCTTGACTATCTGTATGGGAGTGATGGAGAGACCCCGCTGCGGGGCCAAAAATTGTATGTTGGCTGCCAGCCGGAGACGATTCTCCGAAGCCGCGACTGCGAAAGAGAAAGTCCCTTGTAGAGTTAAAAGGCGAACTCGCGTACGACGTGACATGGGCTGCATGTGCGCCCAGAGCCGCAGCGGGATAGCCCGTTGCCTGAGAAGTAAAAGCAGAGCTCTGTCCCGGAGATAGATCGTGGTTCAGTTTAAAAGCACCCATGTGTGCAGAATCGACAAAGCTATTTTGTGCTAAAGTCAAGTCTCTGTCTTGCATTTCGCTTGCTGAGTGGTGCCTGGCAAATGTGCCAACTCCCAAGCCGGGAAACTGGTGACCGGCGTCCAGTAACATTATTTCTCGTTGAGTACGAAATTTATTGAAATTAGTCGTGCGTTCAACAACGCGGCGAATGAACTGTACCTTAAAAATTTATATACATAAAAATACCTAGACTTTTGTGGAGGTACCGCTCTCCCAACGCGAAAAACACCTCATCAGAAGAAGTTCAGAGCGATGATCCGCTAGCCGCAAAACACTATCGTTCTTTCTAAATGACTACGTCTATATATTTTTTCTCGCAGTTAACTTGTAACTCAAAATCCCCATGAAAAATGTTGAAATTCCTTTCGCCTTTTCCCGTAGAAATGAGTGTGCTTTTACACAAACATGAAGAATGAATAATTGTCTTACTAGATCGTCCGTAAACAGAGCGCGGTTCCTTGGCGCATCTTGAATTGTTGTTCCGACTGGTGTGTTTATTTCTTTCTTTCGATTGTCTGTGTTTATCTCGGAGGGTCTCTCTTTCTCAGTGGACTGGCAGTTCCTCCTCTAACACCCCCTTTAACTGAGGCCCGGTCATTCACATGCCGCAGTCTTATTGGCTACTGTGCCTCATCAATCCTAGGTACCCCTCCAATAGTAGGTACCCCCCTCGCTACTAATGGCTGCTCGCCATTTTCCACTAATAATTACCGCCTACTTTTTTCGGAAAAGCTTCTCAGGGAAAGAAGGAGAGAGAGAGAGAGAAAAAAATATATACATTCGGTTATGATTACGGAAAGCCCCTGTTATGCAAAAAAATATTGGCAGACCGCTAATAATTGGCAGACCGATAATAATAAAGCTCTCGTCGCGTGCACATTTACAAGGCTATTGTATTACATGGCGCAAGAACATTTGATTGTATTCAGATAATACTTTTACTCATTAAATAATTCAGACACAGTTATAATAACCGGTTCCCGATTAGCGCTCAACACAAATAAAAGTTGTTAAACAAATCAAGCATGCTTACCTACACCGAATCATTATTATAATTTAATGTGTTGATGTCAATATATACGAATAAGGTCATATAATAATAACAACAACAATAAAAAATAATGGTTAGATTCTTCATGATATGCATAAGAAAGTAAGAAGTATATTTTGAAATTCTGGATAACCTACTCTCATTTCATCTTCTAAAAAGTTCAGAACGCGAGTTATTTTGACATTAATGAGCTTCAAACCGATATTCAGATCGTCCAAGTCAATTTCAGAAAAGCATGCCTCCAATGCAATATGTTTTTTTGTTGGTTTTCATCAGATCAAAGTGTAAGAAGACTACTATGTACATGCATGTATGTGAATGTATAAACACAAAAGACTGCTAAGTAGCAGATTGAATATATTAAATTAATAACTTCCTCATGATACTTAAATTTGTCGTTTAAACATACTAAACCCACATAGTATACGTTACAACTCCAATTATATACCCTTATATATTTGTACATTGCGGAGATTTTTTGACTCCTTATATGTTTTTTTTTTGGTTTTTTTTTGAGAATTCAAAAACACAATTCAGTATTGTTACCCTTGGAGTTGCAATTCTATATGCGTATTTTATCCTTAGCAAGAAATGCATGGGCAACAATGAATATTTGAAGGTTTTAGAATAGATTAGTTGTGAAGAGTACTGGGGGGAAATATACAGATTTTTACATTACATTTAACTATGGAAATTTTTACATTTCAAATGTATAAATATGATGTCACTGGTCCGGTGCATCCGATTTTGTGACAAACGTGAATTTTAACTGACGCAGCCCCGGTAATGGGAATCTGCATGTAAATACAAGGCAAGCCAGTTTTCTTTCAAAGCATCAGCCGAGTTTGCACATTCACGCGGGGCAATAGGTGCCCACGAGCTGCGATGGTTTCTTGCCAATGCGTAGGTATGAAAACGTATATCATTATTAAGGTATTTTACTTACATGTCTGATGAATAAATGTTTCGCAAGGTTGTCTTCCATTGTTGACCAAACTTTCTCTTCTGTGTCCAAACGGTTCAGCTAACTGTTTTTTAGAGAGAGAAAAGATATATAAAAAAAACCTTAGGAATTCTGTCTGTCTCAGCCCAAAAGCCCTGCAGTCTGGACGTTATGTACAATTCCTCCAAGACTCCATTTCTACCCTCTCTGCAGGAATCATAGGAGCTGATCCAAGTTCAAAGTCACGTCTGCCGACGCCTTTAAGAATCGCTTATTTCTGTGGAAAACCGCAAAACCCATTTCCCATGTCACTAAGTAGGGAGGGAAAAAAAGAAAAAAGAAAGAAAATGAAATCGGTCTGTGACTTATTGCTGCAAATACTGATTTCCCCACAGCACTGATAAGATAGACGGCAGAAAATGCACGAACTCTTGAAAAATAAACCTTTTCAACAGGTTATGAGGGGCCAAGACGTTTACCAAGAAGAAAAGACGTTACACTGGCAGGATTAACACTTACATTTGAATACAGGTTTTCAGAACATAGGTTGATGTCCCTTCGTACAGGATGAATATTCGAAACGTGGTATTTATTCTACATATATTCCAAATTTGTTCTGCTCTGACAGTACAGAGAGCACATGTCCCAATAAACTTTTTTTTTTAATATATATATATTGCCGGAATTAAAAGTTAATTTGGAGTATTTTATGTAGAATGTCTGCGAGGTTGTACGACATCAACCGAGTATTTTAAACTCATAAATTTAGAAAGTCTTTCAGCTTCCGGATGCATTACAGGCTACTTATTTGATTTAAACGACCTTGGTACTTCAAGGGCGTATGACCTACGACCCTCCAAAACCCACATATGTTGTCTTAGTTTATTCAGTAAAACAAATGTTTGTGTAAAACCCCAGTTTCAAAAAGCCCCGCCCTCTCCCACCGAAATCTAAACTTAACGCTATTTGTTTTAATATCGTCAATCTCAAAAATTTCAGAAATTAATATATAAATTGGACGACCACTAATTTTGGCGTCTTCCTGTGTCGTAATTCGTTTAACCGTTTATTTGCCAGTTAATTTAAATACCATTATTTGGGCCAAGAGAGCATGAACTACTGGAGAATTATCTATCGTTCACATTTACATTATAATACGGAATACACATAAGATCCAACCGATAGCCAAGCGTCAAGCATACAAGAAAATCTCAACACAAGATTAATATGCTATACATATTTGATACAGGTTTAATTTCCCAGGTAGCCGTACAAATATACATTTGCTATGATAATACTCCATCCATCCATCCAGCCATCCATCCTCCATGTCCATCTCTGTCGTTTTGTCGAAATTGGGCAATGTTAATTTTTAGATATATGGGTGCCATATATATGGAGTAAAATAAATAAATAAATAAACCGATAGGTAGGTTGGCAGGTAAATAAATAAATAACAAATATATTTCTATAAACTCAATAATACGCACAACCACCATTTGAGTGTATCGCGTTTCATTCATAAATACAGAAAAAAACTATTTAAATAAAACACAAGAGAGTTACGTGGACGTGCTTTTCCATTTAGGAGGTGGGTTTCACATACATGTATACCTGTACAACTGATAAAACGAGAGAACTTTCAGCGATGTTTCACAGCCTTGTGTCGTAACTTTCATTGAACATATCTTGCGTTTAACGCAGCCTGCTGCTATTTCTTTATGTCCTTAAGAGTCATCCTGATTATTTTCAAAATGTTTGATTGTGACTGTTACTTTTCAGTGTGCATTCCATCCAATGGCAGTAACCAATATTGATTTTATAGGCAAGCACATTGATTTTACCGACCTATGACTTCTTTGTCTTTAAACCAAGAATGAATGTTTATACTTAGGCTAATACATCTTAATTGCTTACAAAATGTTTTGGTGCAAATTAATAATCCAAATGATATATTTATAACACTACACTGAATGGTAATATGTTATGATGATACGCCATTAATAAAAACAAGTTAATTTAGTTACACTCATGGACTCCCCATGTAAATGCTTTGGAACACTTGGCTATTGGGAACATTTCTAAAGTTTAAGAGGTAAAACAGATCAATTCTGTTGTGTATAGACTAAAACACGCGTAAGCAAAATGAATAACACAGTTGTAGGTTTATTTTCTGACAATTAATCGTAGAATAACTTTTGGGATAACTAAAAACTCCATCCATAAAATCTGGGATTTTGATATTTTTTTATTCCACCCACTACTATATAGTATATATATCGATTCCAGGGGTGTCTTTGAATTAAGACATATTAAATCGATGACATACACATCACGCTGAGTTCAACAGGGATTCTACAAGAAGGCGTGTACTGATACCATAAAATACACCAATATACAGGTTTACAAGTTTCCCCCCTTTCCATCCATGCGTAAAGTCATAAAAACTGAATACAATTGAGCTTGGGTGTGTTGGCGATGAAAACAACACACACACATGCACACGCACGCACACAAACACACACACACACACACACACAGACACACACACACAGAGACACACACACACAATTGGTGTTCTGTTATGAGTACATTCCTGAAAACCAATGCAGATTCTGGATGCCAACTCCGAGTGAAAAATATAAGAATTTAAGGAAATTCACGTAATTACAATATTACCGTTTTATTTATTATAGGATGAACTTGCCCTTTGGAGATCATTAAAAGACGACTGGTTTGAGCATAGTTGGTAGTTTGAGAAGATACCATAACGTATTTATGAATTACAGTGTATTTGAAGCATTTTGACACTGTATTAAATACTTTAACTGAAATTAACGCGTTCTGGATTATTAAATAACATGCACCCATGCAAGTATTCGGCACTCCCAGGTCACATGTATCTACTGCACTTTTAACATAATGGGTCAACAGTGCAAACCAATTTACTTAAATTTTGCGGATTGCTTTCGGGTCCATTCGAAACACTGTGTGGCTGAATTAAAACGGGTGCTTTGTTCTTCGCGTCATGCAATTTGAATACCCGATTACGAAGAATCTGTATTTTCAAACACGCATTACGCGCGAGACTGATGGCAAGTTTACGTTTCAGACTGCGATTAAGAAAGTTAACAAGTATAAACGTGTGGGTTTAACTCATTTTGAAAATCGAGGTGCTCCACACATACAACTATTTTGGCAATAAAATGCATGCGAATATAACACGAGATCAAGTCGAATATACAAATTTAGAGAATCAGATCCACCGATAATGTAACTTTGAAAAATGTAACACTATTCTAACACATTAGCTGGCAACTACGTTATTCACCCACCATTGGACAGGGTGAGCTGTTACCTCTTTTAATTTTCATAGAAAAGCTAGTTGGAATGATTCTTACATCATTTGCTTATGTGCTGAAGTACCAAATGTAGATACAATATAATTAATGACGATGCTAATCTGGGTTAATTTCATTTTAGCATCATTAAAATGATAAATGACCGGCGCGAAATTATTTAAAATGAAAATAAATAATTATTTAATCTATTTATTCGAGGGCTTTTAGTCGACTTTTTTACTATATCCACGTGCTTAACGATCAGCAAACATAAACAAACATAAACAGATTTTCTGTTAACTTTGTGAGTACAACTTTTGGAAACAACAGCGATGAAGGGAGTGAGGGGGCGGATCCCCGCTGTGCCTCTGCGCTGAAAGACAGCCAATCGCTTCATTCGCTTAACTGCCAGTCACCGAAATCCGTCCAATACCCACAGTGCCATTTCTAAACTGTATTCCCCACTGTGTCCTCCAACTGTTGTATGTTCTGCCAATCGCTTGAGGACAGAGTGGGAAAAGGAACAAGCAGAGTTAGAGGCAGGACAAAAGAAGTTATATACACCGCTATATACATATATAAAAATTACGATTTTGAATGGCGTGCGTCGGAAAAAAACAATAGAAGTCAGTTTGGATGGACTGGGCAGAGTAGCTATGGAGCTCCCTTTGAGCAAGAGGAATCCGGCGCTAAGATTAGCGGATTTGGCAGCGACTCAAACCCTTCCTCATCAGAATATGACAGGCTTCCCGGGGATAGGGGGGCATCACCCTCACTCCCACCATGCCCACCTCCACCCTGGGGAGATGGGCAACGACCCTGGAGTGGTACTCACTCCATTTGGACCTGAGCACATGGCACAGACAAATGCTCTCAAACTTAGTCCATCTCAACACATTCAAAGCCACCCCGAAGCCCAGACCGCGGCGTCTTTTACTTCTTCTCAGACCACAGTTGGTTTCCCCGTGGCTCACCCCCACTCAGGCTATACAACCTGCAGGGACTACGTCCTCAGGAGAGAGCTCTCAGCCTCTGCTATGCATGCACTTGGCGACCAACATAGTTCCGCCTCCTCCCCTCATCACCATGGCATGTTCATTTCCCCAACAGGTGCTTATGGGCACGCGGAAGGTGGTGCCCATCCACTTTTTACTGGACTCCACGATCAAGCTGCCCCGGGTGCTCACCACCATGCTCTCAACGGGCAGATGCGTCTGGGTCTTCCGGGGGACATCTATGGCAGGCCAGAACACTTCGGCCACAGGCCCGAGCACTATGGACCTTCATCTCTCCACAGCTACAACTCCATGAACTTAAATGTGAACATCGCTTCAGCTCCTCATGGAGCCGCGGGGGCGTTTTTGAGGTACATGAGGCAGCCCATCAAGCAAGAGTTAATCTGCAAATGGATTGACCAGGAACAAACTTCAAAGAAGCCATGTTCCAAAACTTTCAGTACAATGCACGAGCTGGTTAACCATGTCACCGTGGAGCACGTCGGGGGACCGGAGCAGAGCAGTCACGTTTGTTTCTGGGAGGAATGTCCACGAGAGGGAAAGGCTTTCAAGGCAAAGTACAAACTGATAAATCACATCCGAGTTCACACAGGAGAAAAACCATTTCCCTGCCCTTTCCCGGGTTGCGGGAAAGTATTCGCTCGTTCCGAAAACCTCAAGATCCACAAGAGAACACACACAGGTTAGTTACAGGACGATCGGTAACATTTTATGAAGCAGAGTTGCCTTTACAAAAAACGAAACTATCTTTAAGTTGGAAAAACATTGTAGCACTAGAGGTGCCCGTTGCAGCCGTTTTTCCGAGTTGACTTTAAGATTTGATTTTTAACTTAAGATACTTTAGAATCCACAGTTTATGTTATCCGGACGCAGAGTGAGAACTACTGGCAAGTCAGTAATGTTTTTGTTGGCGAATTGGACTGTTTTCTTTGTTAAGAAATCTGGTAGTACAGACAGGGCATTAACAATTTTAAGCGCACTTTACTAATTTGAAGTAAATGCAGTTATAGTTACAGTTTTTGTCAGATATATTTTGGGTGATGTTGAAGTACGTAATGTGTTACATGATTGTTTTGTTGATTTACAGTCTGTCACTGTCTCTCACAGCTAAATTAATAAGAAATCAGCTTTGTATGCGAGGTAGATTTTCTCAATTATTCAATTTTAAGTGCTACTTCTTAAGAAAATACAAAACTATGTAATTTTAAACAAAAAAACAAAGGAAAACAAAAGTTGGGACTGAAAAACGGTATTACTTCGTCTAAACCAATACAGTAAGATAGGTTTAGTACTTTATTTAATTTATCATCTGCTTCGGAACTTTATCGGGTGCATCCTAGGTTTTTTATCCCAGAAATAACGACGGGACAAGAAACGATCGTTTTTAACAACTATCCGTGAAATGCAGAAAATCGGAATTACTGTCCAAGGGTTAAGAAATTTGCGAATTTTGGATTTCCAGTCTTGTTCTTGAAGAGTTCTATCGAAAGAAAATGCAGTCTGACGGCGTCTTTATTCATAATTAATGCGGCCTGAAGAGATCTAGTCTGTGGGAAAAGCAATTGAAATTTCTCCTCGATGTAGCTCGAGCTGTTAGCCTTCGTAGGACATAAATATCTACTTGTTAAAAACTAATTAGCTTGTTAAAGTACATAAAATACCCCGAGTACCACAGATGACATTGAAAGCTGTTTGATAGAACGCATCGCTGAAACACAACAGAGGTCCATGTAGTTGAATAGTATTATGACAAAAACACGTGCTCTCCTCAATTCCCAATGATATATGTAATATATCAGACCTACAGAAAAGTTACAATGAATGGGACTTTTCGAAAATATTTCAGGCATGTTTTCTAAAGAGAAAAGTCGAATAGTTACCTTTATCTAAATACAACACTAGCTATTACTGCGCTCCCAAAAGTGCAGATATCGATTGTAAGTTTATGTCTTTAAAAAAAGAAGAGAGAGGAAAATCGTTTTGCAAAACTGCAAACTTTCTTTGCTGTATTAAACCCTGTTATATTACACTAACATTAACCAGAAATCCTTAATACGTAAAATCTAAAACCTCTAAATGTATAAAGCCTGGTCAGGGAAGATTCAAATGACCAAACTCACTGTCTCTTTGTGTCTTTATTTTTACATCTTCGTTTAGGTTGCGAATACAGTTATACTGCTTTTTAAAAATGAAATCGTCGAGAACCTTTTGAATAGGAGATCAGTAAAATCGCGAATGGCACAACTAAATTATGCTTGGGGAGTCTTCGTAAGGTGAGACAAGTACTTACATACCAGATTGACATTTTTATTGGCCACTTTTTAAAACCCTGGACAGAGGCGTCACCTCAAAGACTAACGAAAAATGTTCATGTGGACGAAGTGTAAAAGCTTGTCTTTGTATTTAAAAGAATCTTCAGGGTCAGAACAGTTCGAAAATAAATAATCGAGTATGACGCAAAGACTACAGGAGAGAAAAAAAACTCGTGGTAGGAAAACATATTGTCATGAACGTTTGTGTGTTTGTTGCTGGGGGGGAGGGGATGCTGGGGGGCGTCGAAGAAAAGAAGTATTAATAAATTCAAGGTATACCAGACAGGAAAAGCCTGCGGCAGTATGGGAAACCACACAAACCAGTCATGAAGTAATTAAACTGGAAGTATAGCGTGAGTTAACCATGTATTTATTTCAATTACATATTTACATCGTGGTAATAAAAATTCGCCACTGGAAACATGTTTATTGAGGAATTTAATACGGTTTTCTTACATCCGCATGTAACGCAAAATCTAGGCAGTTTTCCCATCTTTGGGACTCAAATAACTGCCTATAGTGATAATGTTAACCAACTGATTTTAAACGTTTTATATGAGTTTGGGGAGATCCTTATGTCCCTTGAGACTAATTGTTGCGTTTAATGATTAAAAATACTAGCAGTTTCCCCCACAATACCCAGAGGAGAGATAGAAGGGGCCAGCCATTTCCACTTCGCCTGCCAAGAAGACGGACGAGGCTGCCCTACATCAGCATAACACTGCTGGTTGCCATGTTTGATAAAAACGGAAATGTTTTATGATCCATAATTTCCAATGCCCGGTATTTACGTGTCTACCTCTATATGTCTGTTTATTTATATATTTATTTATTTATAGGAGAGAAGCCGTTTAAATGTGAGTTCGATGGCTGCGACAGGAAATTTGCCAACAGCAGTGACAGGAAGAAACACTCTCACGTCCACACGAGTGACAAGCCTTACTACTGCAAAGTAAGAGGCTGTGACAAGTCTTACACGCACCCCAGCTCCTTAAGAAAACACATGAAAGTTCACTGCAAGTCACCTCCGCCTCCTTCTGCCAACACTGGGTCCACATACCACTCCTCATCGAGTACTCTCGGAGCCCCTCTCTCTCCGGCCTCTGAGCCTCACAGAAGCCGCTCAGCGAACCTCTCCCCTCAGGTTACAAACCTCAATGAGTGGTACGTGTGCCAAGGAAGTGCTGGACCTAACCATCTTCACACTCCATCCAGTGATTTGCCAACATCGGACTCAGAGGACGAGGACTCTTTCAGGAACTCAGACCCAAGACCAATGCTCTAGTGCTGACGCATTAAAGCAGAATATTTTCCCATTGGTATAACATATGATAAATACACTAAGATTATAAGAATATCAGCTTGTTTAATAATGAAGTAGAACACAGTGCCGCAGAGGTGAAATGGCAAAGGACGTAAGCTGTTGAAATCTTTACTTTTTTTGCGTAAATGCGCGCTGCAGAGAATTTAAATTTACATAGCCCTAATTTTTCATCTCAACCAAGCTACACAAATGCAGAATTATAAGGTTAAGAATGAACTAATTATATTAAATACCAAAATAAAGGTCTTCGCTTATTTGATAATACTCCCCTTTAATAAATATTCTCATCATAAATAAAATTGCATTCTTAACATTACATGAACATTCCTCCATGGTGTCCCCCAACCAACACGATGAGTCATTATTCTTTACGTTATCTTAAAGGTACTTTGTGAATGAAATCTCATCACAACCGCCACCCAAAGTTTAAAAGTTCAAAGCGTTATCAGATTGAGTCCACTGATGCCAGCGCATGAAAACACGGTAACCGCGTAATATCAGCACTGCGCGAATCTCAAGGGCATTTATGGCGCATAAGTTTAATTTATCCACAGATACAATAAAGACCCTCAAAGTGAATAATTTTGCAGAATAAATTATTATTGGCCCATTAGATGGCATTTCTAAGACCAGCATAAAGCAAAGCACTGCAGTAAGATGGCGATGTGCGACAGTCGCCTTAGTTGTGGGTAACATCGGCAAAGCGGAGCAGCACCTATAAGATTCACCTGTTTTCTAAAATATGTACAGTAACTAATTTACTTTAATTGATACATTTTGTGCTTCTTAATGACTATTTAAAATACTTTTGATGTAAAATTCGTTACAGTATTACAAACTCGTTAAAGAGTACTTATTTGTCATTTGAGACCCTAAATATGTAAAATTGCCAGACCTATCCCTGACTGATTTGTACATATTTGTATTGTTCGTTTGTGTTGATGTAGTCTTTATAACAATGATGTTGTTTTGTAAATTGTAATTTATTTGCTGACATAATGTCCTGAAATTACAGATACACCAAAGAATATTAATCTTAATTTTGGTGAGATTTAGTGATACTTTCTCGTCGTATGTAAGAAGCATATTCTCTTTTTACTTGAATAAGATGTGTAATGTGAAAACGTACTTTCTCGCATGTCCAACAAAGTAGGTCTATTTAACGTTGAGGTGCATGGTGTTGTTGATTTTGATGAAGAAAAAAAAAGATAAAAACAGCTTTGATTGTGGAGGTCTTTTGATGTTTGTGATAAAATGATAACAGTAAACATGGTAAACCTGAATAAAATTAACAGGACATTATAAAAGCCAAATTCGTGTTTGTTAATATAAGGAAGATTAAATAGCCAGCGACTTCCTCTGCTGAATCACAGGTCTCGTTTTAAGGGTAACACAATAAATTAGGGTATATTACGCATTTACAGGACCATTTCCATTTAAATGCAATACTCGCTCCCAATGAATGTACAATTACAACAACCCTAATATCTGAAAACATTAACATAAAATAAACAATTTATTCAGATCCTAGAATGTGCGTAGACGACGAGCAGAGTAAATTAATACGCTACTGGGCTAACGAGCATTGGTGTAGGAGGAAAGCAAGTTAATGTATTTTACACCTTATGTACTCGAGTCACTGTTTTGAAATAAACATTTAAATCCGGCTGAAAAGGATCGAAAGGGATTCTATACGAATAAACAAATAGTTAAATACAGATGATTAATTGCTACATGCTTGTGTGGGGTTTTGCTTGAAGTTTTCATGCGAATTGCATGACAAATGAGATACTACATAGAATAACAGGAAAATAAATGAAGGCGTTTATCAATAGAAAAAGTTATAGCTCCGTAATGGAGTCCCTCATAAAGGACAGGACAGAACAAAGGCACTGAAGCATGAATCATTCATGGGGACATAAAAGATAAAAGATATCTCACAAAAAGCAGGACCTTGTATAGAGTATATAAAACAAGTTTCCCCCTCTTATTTCCACCATTAAAACGCACAATCTTATTTTCAAAGTGTTCCTTGTCCAGTCTATAGAATTAAAATTGACCAACGCAAGTTCTGCTCGACTTCAAAGTAAGCTGCTCCATAGCGGAAGGCTCGGAGCTCAGGCAATCTTCATGGTGCGTTAGGATTTCTATAGCAATTGGCAAGCAAGACGTTCACATTTGAATATATCTAGTTGAAAACCACTTACTGCCACTAAACCGTCTGTCATCAGGATGGGGGGGGGGGGGGGTCCGTTTTTACGAGGCGCTAAAGGTCTTTACAAACAATATATACACAGGTATCTATTTTTTTGAAAGCCAATAAAATGTGATTTAATTGACATATCGCCAGTTCAGCAGCCACGTACATGTTATCAATAAAAACGCTACATATATTACATATGTTATCAATATAACAGCTACTTGCATATGGATGCTGAAGTGATTCTTAAGTTGTTTCCAGATCTGCAGGCTGCTGTGGCTCTTAAAATTGCGTGGAAGATAAAGGTTGATTCATTTCACGGCATTTGTTGAGCTTTCAGGAAGATTTCTCTTAATTATACTTTTTGGAAGCCTTTTCGCATAAATGATGTTATTTAAATAAATGAGCGTGCAATTGGAATGATATAGAACTGTGCAGTAAACACGATGCGCCAAACGTAGATGACGCTATATCAGCCACTTAGAGTTGAAACATCGATCATTCTAAACTCAAACTTCTATTGTTCAAAGACAGAGCACTATGCCACAGCTATGGCAAAAAGCTCACAAACGCTAAATATATTCAAAATGAGCCAGCTCAATTCGAGACACTATTAAGATACAGTTGTGTGTGTTGACCTTTAGTTTCATGGCACGTTAGTTCAGTCAATTTTTCACTCTATTACAATCTTTCATATTTGTCCCCATAAACCCTTTTAACCCTCTGAGTTCACAATCAAGTTTGATTTAATACAACTGGTGCTGGGTTACCAATCACTTGTCTCAAAACTCCTATCTGAATCGCCAAAATAATTGTTCCTTATTTATCTAATACAAGTGCCCCGTGAATGGTGAAAAATAAACAAAATGAAAAATAACCAAACAGATGATTCCTCTGAGTGAAAAGAGGGGACTTAATAAAAGAGTGAAGCAGTCACCGCTGAATGAGAAGTGCTTTGAAGTGCAACTTATCATCTGAAGAATACTTCTGGGTTGTCCTAACGACGCTGCTGAAGTGAAAAGGCTCTCTTTTGTCAGCGATTTGTTCTCCTTTGCTAAGATGCCCGCAGAAATCACTTACACGGACGGCCTTAGCATGCAACCCGCAAATCAGTAACTTTCTAAGTCAGACTTGTAGACGCCACTATCCAGAGGACAAAGCGGAGGCCGCAGAGAAAACACCGACAGTTTTATTTTGTTTTCCTTCTTTATTGTGCCCCGTGGAATCAGAAAATTTTACATTCTGTCACATTAAGCGTTTTTGCATTGTATGGCATTCCATTTCTCTAAGCACTGCACAAGAATCAAGAATTTCACAATCAATCCATAAAAAAACGTGTGAACTTCCAAAGTATGACATTTCATAGCCTGTATTGGACAGTAGAATATGTTTATTGGCGGATTAAGTGCGAAGAACTGTTGTTTTAAACATAAAACTTATTTTAATAACAACCTAACGTACAATAATATTTAAAGCAAAATAATTTAGGATAAGAATAGTTCCTTATTATTTATGTATTTACATTGACATCCGCATTGGTAAAAGCAAGTACAAACCCTTTTGTAAATAGACAGATATACAATCTCTTCAAATAGTGGGAACTATTTGCTTTCACTCATTTTGACCTACATGTCTTTTGAACTTTACAGAAAAAGAACACACATCCAGCAGTATCACTTATTGAATAAACAATCAGTTATTTACTCAATACTACTTGTAACATTTTTTTACCGAAATAAAAACAGCAAATAGAAGTTAATAAAAGGTAGATGCTAGGGTTTTTTTTTTCGAAAGCCATTGTACACTGAACTAGGTGATTAAATAAGGTTATTGGAATCACAAGTCCAATGTATTAAATATTGAATGACAGAATGGAAAAAGAACTTGTCAAGGGACACTGAGCCTGAAAGTCTTTTTTTCTACAGTTGCCTGTTCAACTGCTTAAGCTGGTGTTAATTAAAGCTCCTTGTAACAGAGTTAGGGTTAGGCATTGTCCATCTTCTCATTGAAATGAAAGGAACTCTTGTAACGCTAGTTAGGCTCTTTCTCATTGGTCCTTTTTTCCGCGGTGATTTACAAGCAGAAGTACAGAGGCACTGAAAAAAAATAAAAATTAAATAAACTTTATAGACTATTCGTAAATCTTATTTAGTGCCGTAACGTGAAATAATCAACACACTTTGACAGAAACCTCGAAATGTTGGATGCAATATATCGACCCTATTCAATGCGTTAAATGAAAAATTATATTAATTAATGTAATTAACAACAATCTATGCACTTAAATATAGGTATGTCACAGGGTGAATACATGGCAGTAAGTTTATAGCACAAAAATAAGTTTATCCTAAATAGCAGGTATTCCAATATATATTAACACAGATATCCTGAACATTTTAGATGTAACATACAATTACATGTAACAAATTATTGTTATTAATTATCAAGGTTAACGCCAGCTTTTCCCCTTAGGCAAATTATTTAATGGATGATATACTGCACCACCACTCTTCACAAAAAGTTGCTAGCCACCTGTCCACAGATTTTAAATACCGCTATTCCTCCAGTTTACACAGACAAAAGTATTTCCCGAAAAGTCTCCCAGAGAAACATACCAGGTGACGCTGAAAAACAGATATCATACGTTTGATTCAACTTTCTGCCTGCATGAACATAGTCCGGCTCCTTCCTATCTCCAAATGCTAGTCTAAGGAAAACTGGGCACATTTTCACTATCCAGGCATTTTGCCAAAATCTTCCAAGCACCCTACCTGGCTAGCTTAAGTTTCCTGTATATGTGAGAAAAAAATGCAATCCAGTTGCAGTTGGACACGGTACTTGTCTGGTCAACACCCGCCCTGTAAGATTCCTTTCCGAAACGCAAAAGGTGCACAGAAACTTTCTCAAAACACCTCACCGTAAGTATCTGTAAACTTTCTTTCTAAAACAATTTCTGATACAAATTTGGAAATAAATTATTTGTTACTGTCCAAAATAGATGTCGTGTTGTATATTAACGTCCTGAACGGATGAACTTTGTGAAGAATTTGTACATTTAGGGTTGGAAAGTGATTGGTGCCTCATTAAATTGGGACTGGGTGAATACATAAAACTGCCTTTTAAGTTTTAGGGACGACTCGTTCTTCTTGTTGGAGTCCAGTTCGAACAGCTGTGAGTTCACCTATTAGCCCCGATGTTTTTCCGAAGAGATCGGTGGAGCTAAACGTCAGACAATGGTCTCTCCGGGGTGCCTCTCTCCTGACCTATACCCGGTTTTAATAGTTTCATAGGAACTTCATTAAATCAATTACTTAGTGAACACATCATAATTTATTTGTAATTAGCTGTGAAAAGCTTGATTTTTGCAACTCGATAAGGAAGCGAACTCAGCAGGGTTTGCTGTGTTGTACAAGAGTTTTTACTTGCGGTATTATTTTCAGCTGCCGAAAACGTGAAGTGTAAACGTTTGAGGAAGTACTATAGCGTAAAATGTGCACTCATTTCAGTTACCGCTGAGCGGGGACGCTGTCAGAATAAGCTGTACAATTTTATAAAGTTCCTGGATTTTTAAACACGGCTATTAGTAAAAACGCTGCATCGATTTTGCAAATATTGTTGTGGACACCACTTTTATAACACCGAACAGCGCTTCATCACTTTATGTATATGTATATTTTATACAGAAAAATATACACGGAAATATACAAAAGTCTGCTGTGCTTATATATTCATCAAAGCTTTTTTTTCGGTACCTTTTTAGTACCTATTTTCAGGCAAGTTCATTGTAACAGCTGACTGCTGACTGGCGAGGTAACAGTTAAAGGATGATTTACAATGTGGCCAAACAGCAACTCGATAATTAAGTTGAAATTAGCAAAGAACCTCAATGACCACAAAGGTAATTCATAGTAATGTGCAAGTAAAATTTATTACATAATTTATTGTATTTGATCCCACCAGTATGCGGGTGTCCAGATAAGTTATTCATTTTTTAATGATCCCTTTATTTTACTAGAAGAAAATACAAGGACAAATTACTGGGAGGTGCTTAGATACTTTTGACACACAAACGAAAAAGTACGTATGTCACTCCCAGGTCCTAGCCGGACTGATAATGACAACCGATGTTAGAAAATATAATATTTACTAACCATAAGGGTTGCAAATATCGAATTATTGTGGTTTTTCTTGTATCCGTATACAAGGCGTGTTTTTGAACACATATCTGTAAATTTTTATTATAAAAGGAGATTTACAGATGGAAGTATTTTGATATTAGAAGCATGTTGCACTATCCACTGATATCATTATGGTTGTAAAAATGTAATATTTGCAATGAAGTATACATAACTGAATTTCTAAAATGATTATCTCAACATTGTCACTTTTGCTTAATGTCTCTCTTGGCTATTGCTTGATGCTTTTGAGCATTCTATGCACATGCCATTTAACATAAATGCAAGAAGGCACTTAAAAATCCATCGTATTGGAAGCAGATGCATTAGATGCAACTGTCTCCTAAAATCGCAGAGAAACCAACATAATGCCTGGCCACTATATAACATCTGTGGGTATACAAACTTGGTGGAGGGCCAAAGTCAGATCCACAGGACTGGGAACGTTTCCAAGGCACTAGGTGTTGAGAGCAAGGTCATCTGCGGACAATCACACAAGCAGATGCGCCAGATCCTGGGCTTGGAGAGCATGGATCCCAAAGTAAACATTGCAGAGCTGCATGAAGACCTCACTGGCCTCCATGTGTTTGACAAATGCATGTTTAAAGGTTTCAGCATTGATGGTCGGATCTCCAGGAAATGTAACGACTGCGAGGGCATCATTTGCCCGGCTTTCGAGTGACATCACTCCCGGGCGGTATCGTCGTCTTAACTGTTTTGCGGATGGGCATTACCCTGTCAAGAGAGTCATCAGCAGTGAAGTCCCAGGACTCTCCTTATTTGGTTGTGCATGTGGTTCTCATTTGTTCTACCTCAATATTGCCACCTCGCATTGGCGCAAAGATGAAGTAAACATGCCTATCTCTCTCTCTCTTCGGCGCTACATTCTTGCCTATATTTTGTTTTGATAGTTTTTTTTTAAATTTATTTACATGACCATTCTGTTAAAATGATTGCATGGTACAGTAGATGTGCTTTCAAAAACTTAGTTTTAATTGGATTATTACGACTGTCGTCACATTCTTGTCTGATTTTCCTCGGGATGCAGTTTTATTATTTTGCCAATGAGAAACGCCACTTTCGAATGGCATTTAACATTACCTCATGGTCCCATCTTCTTCTAGAGATCAACCGTGTGGGTTTAAGGCATTAAGATTCAATTTCTGCTGGACTATAATTCATCCATCAGAGGTTTTGCTCTGGGTGCAGCACTGCTCTTTGCGGGAAAGGTCAGTGTTCGGCGTGATGCATTTACTCTCTCACAGCTGGAGGGGTAGAAGGCAGAATTGGTTATGACGAAAGCATAGACACTCCCCGGTTTGAACACAAATTGGCCGTCAATGCTCATCATCACAGGTGAAGGGACAGAGGTCACCCTTCACAAGCACTGCTTAAGTAGAGGCTGTTGTGATGAAGTGTTTGAATGACCTCACATTGAGAGACACTTATACTGTGGGCCAATCTGCAGGGCAAGGTCCAAGCAGCCAATAGCCGGTTCTTCAATGGGATCTCCAACTTATAAAATCCTGAAACAAGTCGGGGGTGCAGAGAAAAAGGGACAAGCGCCTCTAAGCCATGGTTACCTGATACCTGGTACATGGGAACTCGACTTTCCCCCAGTTTCCCAGTAATTTTAATAGTTACCAAGAACTCAAATAGATCCACGCTGGCCATTGACCATTTCCAATTTGCTGTTTATGCTGAAGATCATCTACCACTCTCCTCTGTTTATCCCATATTCATTGAAACAAAAAGGAATTGTTATTCTTAGGGAATACCCATTACTGAATTCCAATTCCTTCCCATTAGCATGTTTTTGTATACAATTAATGTGAATAAATCAAAAGTTTACACCGATACTGATGTAGTAAACCTGGGAGGTTGTCTTGTTTAGACTCTTACAACGTGGATAAATGACAGTCCCTCCAACCCAAGGCCAATGGCACCAACATCCGTAAGTTTGTCTGATATGAATGACATTCTGCAAAGTGTTTCTTTGTAGCATTTCTTTGCCATAATTAGACATTTGCCTTTTATGAGTGCCTTTATGAATCAGTATTACTCTATAAAGTTGTTTCTGAGAACAAGGTGGTTTAAGGATAAGCGTTCCACTGAACTGACAAAGAATCAGCATCTTATTTTATTTAATTGCATTAGTGTATCTGAGCCAGATGTGATGTAAGAGCAGATAAGCACACCCTCTATTAGATAAACAGTATGCATTTTGATAATATTGTGACAGCAAGCCTGCTCTATCTGCAGTTAAACTGAGCAGGTGATGTTATATAAAGGTTCATACCCAGAGCATTGCTGAATGAAGCAGTACATTTCAACATTAAATACCTTTTTTCATATTAATGTATAGTTTCAGCTCAAAATCTCTCAAGGTCAAATTTCCAAAGTATTTGATTTATAGGCGGATGTTAACAACTGTTTATGATCAGCTTGAAGGGTCCCTGAAAGCCTGCCAAAGGCGGGGAGGGGGGTTGGGTCAAATTTATAAAATGTGAATTGAAGCATTCAGCTATAGCATGGAACTTACTATTATTATAATATTAAGCTTTTTTTCTGTGCTGTGCTTAAGAATCTGTAGAAAAAACAATAAAAAACCATATAATTGAAATAATGTGCCAAGAGGCCATGGAGCCACTGTGGGGGGTGTAACTGTAGGGCAAGTCTGGCTCAACCTATCAGTGTAAAGCCTTCAGACTTCGGGGCAACCTCTCAAAGTACTGTTCATTGCTCCATCTGCTAATGCAGTCGGCTGCGCGGCATCGCAGAGGAAAGCATTTCTTTACCTGGAGCAATCTGTCATGAGCTCAACACTGAATAGGATACCATCAACTAAGCGGGAACCTGGGCGACATGCTGGCGTTGGTTTCGTGCTAACGTCGCGCGCATTATGCACAACAGGTTACGTGACGAGGCTGAAGTTAAAAGCCCACAAAACTTTTCAAGTTAAAAGCCCACGAAGAGAATTGATGCTGTAGAGGACACGAATTAAACAGCTTCACTATGCAGATCTAAAATAGATATAAAATAAAATGGTTAAATAATTATAATTAATATTTAAAGTCGGTTTTACGACAAATCACTGCAAAATTACAAAATTACAAAATGTGCAAACTGAAAAAAATTACATATGACTAAACGGTGAAAAAAATTGTTAAAGGAAAAAAAACATAGACTGAAAGTTTACTTGCGAAAGAGGGCTCATTTGTGGGTGACATATTGTCCACGTTACAAACTATGGTTTAAAGTTGTCTACTTTTTCAAGGGCTAATAAATGGTGGGTCATTAATTTAATGCTTTTCTAGTTCCCTCTAGCATTGCACTTCAAAAGCCATGATCCTCACACTGAGTAGTTTAAATAGACTCTACTGAAAATGTACTCTAAAGCTAAAACTGGAAATAACGCTTCGTTTTCGTTAAGGATAACGGCTTACACGAGCGAAATATAAAACTGCTTTCACTTAAGAAGCACATCGAATTACTTCCATCAAGTGCCGTCGAAGAGAAATCAGAAATAATTCAGAGTAAATAGGTCAAGTTATTATACGTTAATTTATCGTGCATTTATTTCTATCTCTGCACCATAAAAGCAATACTCTGAGAAAAGACGAGAAAAGACGTAAAGCTTAAAAAACAATAAATATGGCAATTGCTTTTTAAAATTGAGGTCCGTTTAACCACTTTTAAGTAAGCCACGTGTACTGAAGAATAACAATACGGAGGACATATCGCCAAAACACTATTAAACAACATTTACAAATTCCAGTATTAATATTAAGTTAGTAAAACTGGAATATAAGTAGAAAACAAGTTATAATGAGGAGGTATTTATTTCACAGAGGTAACAAATATATTACGATATATATATGCTATCATACAAGTGTTATTTAAAAATCGGCAAATATTATATGAGGTGCCATGGTCGGTTAAATGATAAAAATCACAATGCATGGTTCACCTTTTAAGGCTATCGAAATAAAACGTGTGCAAACCACAGAGTACCAAGACTAATTTCTATATATGTTGTTATAAAAATTAGTGTTTAAATATAATTGTTGTTTTTAACATTTTAAGTCAAGGGCTAAGCAGCATTTCAAATGGCCGACACCCAGTCTAGCAGGAATAAACACATTCGGCGTTCAGACTAGATACCACCTGTTACCTTTTGCATAAAAGAACAAATCTACGTACACAATTCCTGCTCATATGTTTTGATAGTACATGAATGTATCTTTAAAGGAATGTTTTCTCTTGGGGTAACGATTCGAAACTCGATTTTAATTAGCTTGTATTTTAACAAAATAAATAAATAAATAAATAACCTTAAATACACCATAATTTCTGATTCTTCTGACCTTTATTAAAAAAAAGAATGTTGTCTTTATCATTGACGATACTTGTAATTGAATTTAACATTTGAATTAAGTTTATGGGAAGAATTATGGAAACAATTACTAATTTATCTTAAGGGTGCATATTTCAATACATTTTGATAAATACCAAATACAGAAATAAGTAACAGAACAGTATTATCAAATCAACAAACTACCCACAACAGAAATTGCATTGCAAAATAGTAGAATGACGCTCTCTTTTAACTAAAACAGTGAGACAAAAAGCAGGAATTTGAAATTTATGCTTCGAAATGAAGGACGAGTCACCAACGCAAAAATGTGCCTAATAAGTTTCTGTACTCCAAATCTTGGTGATCTCTTTAATAGGATTAACTAAGATGATGTCATAACAACGACTCGGGAAGCTGCACGCATTTCTGCAAAGACCCCAGTGTAAGTAACAGATCCTCCTACTCAAGTGTAGCGGATTCAACAGTTCCGCTTTAGCGTTTGCCCTGAATTTGAAGCCGGTGATATACTAATCTTCGCGGATACTAATGGCCAGCTTACTTTTTGCACAATTCTTTTTATTAGAATACGGGGTTTTAGTTTTTGTGTAGTTAGCTCTCTTTTCTATGTCACATAATTTTAGGCACTAAAATAACTGCCTGATCGTAATAGACTCACAAGGGATGTTGCCAGGAGTGAGTTAATGCACTGAAGAATCTTAGATGGCCCTTCAAATGATCTTGGGCACTTGAATATTACCAATTGTAGCCACACAATCAAAATATGAAATAATAGTAATATAGTGAGGCAAACATCAGCTAAAATGACCGTCACACTACCTAGAAAAACAAAATCTCATTACAATCCTTCTGTACTATATTCCAGCTTGACTTTCAGTAGTCATAACAATGTGCTTCTTAATGGTCAATAGCTGGAGCAATGGAGTGCAGGCTGTTTGGGGATTTGATTCCTGCTCTAATCGACAGTTTTAAGCTCTGTAAGCATCGTTGCTTTTATTTAGCTAGATTTTATTTACACATGATCACGAAAATGACGACAGCCATGTCAAAACAAATTGAGGTAATTAGCTTTTAGGTAGCGTGGCAGAATAAAAGTAGTACCTTGCTGTCGTACCCAAGATCAAGGTGTTTAACCTGGAAAAAAAGTAACCTAGTAATCAAGTACCAATGGGCATACATACCTGGATACTAGATTTGCGAAATCGGAAAGGATGCATCTTCAATTCTGATGCAACATAACATATGGAACTGCAAAATGTGCTCACACTTAGTGAGCAGCCAGACCACTGTAAAAGCCAGGGAAATCAGAGAATTCATTTTATTACTGACAGGACACCCACGATTAAGCCAGATTTTGTCCACATCTGTAAATAAAGTGGGCCAGGAGACGTGAAGGTGTAAGTAATCCTGCCAATGGACATTACCGGCCTATATATTATATTTGTCAATAAGAGTTTCTTAGGGAATAGGTAAGATTTGCATAAGCTTAGATACTGAAAAATTAAAAGAGTATTAGGAGTTAATATCTTCAAAGCCAGAATTCCAAGCAGTTACAGGACATGTTTGGAATGAACGTTTACAGCTGTAAAAACAATCTTGAAAAGAGGCAGGTGGCATGCGATGACATTCCTATCAGATCTGAAGTTCAGAAATTGAATATTTGTATTTGGGGGGAGGGTCAGTATGAACTGACAGGTTTGGCTGAACTAAAAGGACAGGAACTTCAATTCTGTGGTCTTCAAGAATTATGGTCTGATGTGCAAAACAAGAATACTTCTAAAACTACAAATTAACTATTCAAAATACAAGGTCTAAACACTGTAGCAGATTAAGTATCATGTTTAAAGTAATTATAAATGCAACCAGTTTTATTTCACTCCCCAATGCTGAAGTTGTTAGTGGTTGAAGAGAGGTTGGGAAACTTGTTCTGACTGTACATTATAGAGCAACCTGTATGTTCCAGATAATTATGAAACATTGCATCAGAGAAATTAATACGGTGGTTGTAGATTTACAACAAAACACTTTACTGGGATTATTCTATGTATCAGTGGTAATCGAATGGCTTAAATATCAGTTCCTTGACTGTACTCATTACATCTGAGTTGGCACCTCTTCCGGATAAAATGAGTTATGCAAACATTATTAATCATTATTTAACTATGTAAACTAATGAGCATAAGACAAAAACTATCAATTGCTATAATACCCATTCAGCCAGAATTTGCATCTCAGTAATCTTTATGCTGTCAATATGTTACAGCCTTGCCATTTCACAGTTCTGGCTCTCTATCTCCCATTACCAAATAATGATTGATACATAGTTTATTCATTCAACAATATGTACTAGTTTTCAATATTGAATCTATTGGTTCCATTTTTTGTTGAGCAAAAGCGTTTTCTGTATTTATGCATTTAATTTTGTTTCGACTAAAGTTGATCTGGCTCTTAGTGTGCTCTCTAAAATTTGCTTTGGTTACCAGTAAGTAGCATTCTTATTGTTGTGCTTTTAATTAATGTTAATTTAGTCTTAGAGATGATGATAGCTTTGCAGTTCAGAGCCACCATGTTCAACATATTCACAGCAACTCAAAATTAAAATCAACCAGGCCATATACTGCTTTACTATTGACTATACACAGAATATTAATGCATTTACTTACTGACCATATGTTTACACTTGTGGAAAAAGGTTTGCATACGAATCTCATACATGTCAGTGGTATAAATGTCTAAAAAACAAGACTGACTAACTACAGTCTACACTAGGGGTCAAAATTGTGAAAACACTTTTTTTTAGAGATTGCACAACTTCATTCAACTGTTGCTCCAGTTACTTATTTCATCGTCTAATCTATATTTGCAACATTCTTTTAATGTTTATAAACATTATTGGCACTATTCGTGTAGTAACTTTTAAAGCGTAATGCCAAAAATGCTGGGTGCCTCCTCAGTTTTGGCCACTAGTGTATGTCATGCGTAAAGACAAAATAAATAAATAAATAAACCTAGACATTGATGTGGAACATGGGTCTAATGAAATTGTTGTTGCAAATTAATACGTGTGTGTAAAGTCCACAGCAAATACCGCTCCATTGTCGGCAAGTGTAAGTTGCACAAAGAGTTTGTGGCAAGGTGTGTCGACGTAACTGCCCCAAGTTGGCCTCCATTACCTATTATAACTGTCAGAATATACAGTTAGTCAGTGTTTAGATTGCCTTTTTCATCATAAAACAATCAGTGAAGAAGTTAAATAGTCTTATAATTATATTTTATCGCCCAGTCGCTCAGCTACATAATTAGACACTTACAAATGTGCAAACGTCAGTGTGCTACATTATGCTTATTTATGTTTAGCTACTTACCCATTTATGCAGATGGATATTTTCATGACGGTGATGTTTATGTCAATTCAGGTTAAGCACCTGACTAAAGCCCCTACTGGGATTTGAACTAGAAACCTTCAGCCCAGTGTCCTGAACCACGACTCGCATCAGTCTTTGTTTAAAATTTTATGTCACAGACATTTATTGCCAATTATAGTTTGAAAAGTGAAAATGCCACCCAGCACCTGCCACCTTTAAGTATTAAACACAGTACAGTGAAGAGAATAATAAACCAGGAGAGCAGCTCAAAGACATACAGCCAAAGACAATCCTTTGGATAAAATCAACATTAAAATCTATTTGTTTTTCATTTGTGACCAGTAACAAAACACAACAAAATCAAACTTGGCTATAAATTATATTTAGTAACAGTTCAGTATTTATTAGTTGGTGTCTATAATTTTAGGTTCAGTTTAAAGTTCAATGCAATGTATTTCATATCCAGCGTTCCTGACCCTATTCACATTCCAGTATCGATTATTAAAGTTTAAATACTGCCTATGCAGCTGTACCACATTAAAAGACATATTCCTGAGAGTCATGATTCACAGCAGATATCAATGGGATATATAACAGCAGCACAATGCAGTGCTATTAAAGATTATTTTAAAATCAGGTCAAGAAGATCTTTTTGCCATATTTAATATAAATGGTGTAACAATTACTAATATACATTATTAGCACATAGCACGTTTTGAGCATTTCTTCTTGGTTTATGTTAGAATAGAAACTCCCAAACATATTATAGGGCCTGACCACTGAAAAAGGGTTTTAAAAAAATAATTATGAGCACTTAACAGGTGCTACATCAACAAGCACTGTATAAATGTTAATAAGCTCATCATATAAAACTTCATTCATTGTATAATGCCCCGAATTTTGGGGGGAAAATAATTAAAAGAAATGCAGGTAAATTTTTTTGGGGAAAAACATAATTTATGGAATATCTGAGATCACTTATGTGACAGAAAAGGTTGTTTATTCTGTTTAATGAAGGCCGGCTTGACTGATAATTTAAACAGCCATACATATTTTACATTACATTATTAGTTACAGGCAAATCAGCTTTAATTCATTTTAACTCACATTTAACGTGACTGAAAAAACACTATACGCTACCAGTCACGTTGAAACGTTTTTGAAAGGCATGAAACTGATTGATCCCGGATTCACAAGTTAATTTTGTAATTATGTAAACGCCACTGCTAAAAGCGCAGTTCTGCATTTCATTAAAAATTTCCGCATGGATATTGCTGCCCCGCTGGTGTAAAAAAAAAATGGAGACGTAAAAATACATATAGAAGATATTTTATAACGCGATAGTCACCTTCAATTGACATTCAGTGTAGGGCAGAGTTTTTTTCACTACGCCTGTCTGAGGAATCTGTGTAAAGCGTTTGCAAGAGCCGTGCTTTGTCTGAAATGTTGCTCATGCATTTACCCTCGGTGTGCAAAGCTGTAGCCTAATCATCTCTAACAACCAGGCAGCTATAAATGGGGGCTTGAAAGCTTACATACCCCTTTCTCTCAGTTTTGACGGCATCCGCCGGCAAACTTTTGAACTGGAGGCGCCTGCGCCTTTCAGGGATCATTAAAATGTCAGTAGGAGAGGGTAGCGGAAGCTGCGCAGAAACGGCAAATCTCCCAGCAAGGTACCTCTTATTCGATAATGTATTTATTTTATCGCTGCCTGCAAAAGATGGCATTGTTTTAATTTGTTTTTAATAAGAACAAAGACAATGAACAATGATTCCTTTTCCCCATCACCATAAATTTAGTATATGTTTGTGAAACTATATTTTACAGTCCTTCAGGAAACATATATTATAAATTGTACTTCAACATTGCAATCGAGTGAAATTAGAGGCTGCTTGTACACATAAATAATCTTTATAGTAACATACGCATCTTCTAAACCCAGAAGTCACTCAAGTGTGCTGTTTTACTTTACCTTCTACCTATCTCCAAGTTGCACAAATCTAATAACAAGATATACATAAATACGCCGAACAAGCGATTTTTTACAGCAATCTCTTTATGCTTGAAGAATAAAATACCTTTGGTCTTGGTTTAAACATCGTGGTAAATGCAAGGTTTCACTTGTGGAGAATACCTGAAAGTTGGACGAATATGATAAAAGCATATGCGTAATCAATCGCATTAAATCGTTTTGCTACATGGACAAGTTTTTACGATTTTTGTCTAGAACATCTTCGCGGAACAGGATACAAAAAAAATAACAATTATTATTCTGGTTTCGTTTTATGAGATGTTTTCTTAAATCTAGCATTTCCATATAGGTTAACAACTATCCTATTAGAAAACCCGGCAAATATGAAAAGACGATAAAATTGTACTTGAAAAAATTAAAGTGACGTAATAATACAAAAAAACACAAGCATTCGTTGCATCGAGAAGTTGATAACCGATCACCAATAATTGCAAACGTTATAATGTATATAACGTAAAAAATCTAAATAGACATGTATAAAATTAAATAACTAATGCCAACATTAATGTTTCATGCATTCCTTTTGCAATGTTGAGGTTCCAAAAGAACAAAAAAACTGAAAAAAGTGTGCAGAAAAAATAACAGAAGCGCTTGTTTCAGGGAGATTGATTTTAATCTCTGTAGATGATTATGTTTTCACGTAATTATAAGATGTCAGTTTATGAAAGAGACATTAAAAAAAACAATAATCTTTAATAACAACATATAAATATCCTGAAAAGGCGGAATTAGTCGGAATCCGAGAAATGCGCTACTAAGTAAACAAACGTTAAGTCTTTTCGCCCCCAAAGTTATGGAGTTTATTAAAGGATCTTAGAGCAGACAAGCAATATAACCGCAGGTGCAGGGGGTTGAAAACATAGTAAAAATGAAAAGTTGGGGAGACTTTGTCACACTGTAACGAGTCTGATTAACATGCCCCTGACAATCTTCCTTAGTTTACTAGACTCCTAGCAACAACACACAAAAGGACTGGGGTTTAGTGGGGTCCGCGGGGAGACGCTGCGGCCTTTGATCTGTCTCCATTTAAGTAAGTGTCAGTTCAAACTATCAAGGGCACAGAAAAGCATCGTCCCAATTCTGCAAACTTCACAAGACGTTCTCCATTGAAGGGGAATTATCTTTCAGTAAAACACACACTAGTCCAGCGCAAGATCACTTCACTAGTCATGGAAATGACGCCCAGTCAACTTTTCAGGATATTGCGCTGTAATTCGTAGATTGACTCAACGATTAAGCGCACTGTAACATTCCAACCCTTTTTAAAACGTATGTATCATACTTGACTGATGAAGATTATTTGTAAAATGTCTTATTGCAAGCATTCGTGCAAATGAACATGAATGTAATGTTATTAATCATATAATTAAAACGTATGTACAGATACATGTAGGACTATCCAAATTATTTTGAAATATATTTAATTGCAATTAAAAAACATCAATAGTCCATCAATATTCGCATTTCATTGTTATTTGATAGAACATTCTGTTGTGTTATTTATTTATTAACCATATCAAATCTTTCATGTTCACGCTATATTCTCTATGTGTGTATGTGTTTATATTATATAAAATGGGACATATGAGTGCATTTGTTTCTTAATGTCATACATATCTTGGCAATCCGTTTTATCAAAAAAAGAAAAAAGTTCAATATGGAACACACACATTTAATTTCGGTTATCAACGTGCAAAAGAAGACAAAAACACAACCGCAACACTTCTTGCTCATTAGTAATATTTTGGTGCGATTATTTTATTTTATTGGATAAAAAGAGTGAAAAAAGTTCAGTTCATAAATCTCATTATTGGAAAAATGTACTGTTTTTCAAAATTCAATTTTAATTTTAAAGGAAGATTTTAAAACTAGGATTATTATTATCATCATTATCATTATTACTATTACTATAATTTTTTGAAGGTCATCTTGATAATCGGTCACAAAAAAACAACAGAAAGGAATCAACATAAAAAAACACTTAGATATAGCACAAGGAACATTAGAGTTCGATTTCATGCCTTCTTTAGAGGTGCTAACGGAATGAAAATTCGGTGTTCATACCATTTCTGAATATTCGGAAAAGTCTTTCGATCTCATTATAAGTACATAATGGATACACTATTCTGGCCTCCCAAAGTTGGGAGGCTGATGTGTTCCCCTACACATTGTCAGTAGGCCTATTAGCCTAGGTTATTAACTGCGTATATTTTACTACCCCTGGTTTATAATACTAGCGACAGATTTTATTGTACTGAAAAATACTTTGCTAGAATGAGGTTGTCAGAAATTGTCAATAGCTCTCTAGTAAAACAATGAAGACATTATTTAGAAAACCCCCGGGCGGGAAATTACGGGAATAAAACCATCTTTACCACACGGGTCCTATTGAGATTAATGAAAAAATTATGCAAAGCATTTCAATTTAATCTTCTTCCGAGGGTGTTTTGCATGCACACATTTTCTCCGCTGAATTGTACCCGATAATTTATTATAGCTATCTCGAGACACAACGACTACGGGAATGATGTCCGTCACCTAATTGAATCCCGTGAAGTTTTTGTAAGGTTATAATCGTGTTAATTGTAATTTGCCCTCTTTGGGACTGCAACTAAATTGTATTTAAACCAATCTACTGTGCTATTTGCGAAGATTATGTCATGTTTGTAACAACATAGAAATATATGTAACCTTGCGCACAATTAAATGTAATCAATCGCACTCAACCAATCAAGCTATTGAACGGGAATATTTAAACAAACTTAATTCACTGTTGCTGTAAGGTTTAGTGATATTTTCGGCCAGCGTCATCGTAACGGATCACACATTTACCTCCTAATGTAAGGATAGAATCATGTACCAATAATGACACGTGAAAACCATTCATCCATGCATCCAACGTAAATACAATTGAATATTATTTTAAACTAAATAGTTTCGATCGTTAAATATTTACAATAACATTTAACGACCAAACTGCTCAACCCAAAGCATGACAACCGGTAGAGTGAGGTCATGTACTTAGGATACCATCTTCAGGTAAATTGTAGATGAGATTGACCTCTGTGTGGTGCGCACTATTGAGATTGTGCCTCATCCATTGAATGAACACCTGTTCTACATTATTTACACTGCAAGGTGACAGGGAGCGGCTCTTCCCGGCACCTTGTGACAGACACGCTTGGATTATGTGCCGTCACTGGCCATGCGGCGTGCGCGCGTGCCGGAGCCGCCGATTTGGCTTCTGTGCGTAACGTACTGCACGCTCGATTGGAAACGCACTTACATATTCAGAGGCGGCTCTGTGGCAACTTCGGAGGGCGTTTTCTCTCTCGCGTGAACACGGTACCCGGCGCAAAGACCATTTTCCCGGTTGCCCATTGGAAGCCATGGCAGCAGACAGAAAGTGGGATTGGCCGACCCAGTAACAAATTATAAAATAAATGACAGCAAAAGGCGAAAACTGGGAGGAAAAACAATTCTCTGGCTCAGTGCCAAAAAGCCATCTTATTGTTAGGCTGCTGGGCCCAGCAGTTGGTGTGATCTTTCTGTCTGGCATTTGCCTGATGCAGAACAGCCTTCAGCACATTTCACAGGCAAAAATTGATCATGAAATACCCAGTCTGACTTATTTAGTGCTTCTCATTGCTGCCGCCAACTCTTTTGTTAAAAATTCATCATCCACCCAGTCATCTTAAGGCTCGACAGTGAGATTTATGAAGGCAGATGTAGTGAGTAATTCAGTAATTAGCCAACAACAACAATAATAATATTCATAATAATAAAGCTGAACATACTAAGGAAACATATAGATGAAAATTCAACTGTACTTAGAAGGGAAGGTCTGGTCTTTCAGCCCGGGCATACGTTATCTGATATTAAAAATTGCTTCATTTTATATTAGAGATCAATCAGAAGTCAATCTTCTAGAACAGACTCTTCTACAATCAGATGTCAGTTGTGGACAGGAAGACGGAGCATTGAAAAAAAAACAAAACAAAAAAACAACAAGTGTGGAAGTGGGTTTTATTGAGAAAGAGAGAGAGAGAGAGAGAGAGAGCAGAGCGCCAGCCGCTTATCCTGCGGTGTGTGTGTGTGTGTGTGTGTTAGTCTGAAGCAGCCTGGCTGCTGGGCAGGTCCGCCCGGGGTAAGTGTGCCCAGTTTGAAGGAATTCATTTCCCTCTTCATCAAGAACACTGGCTCACAGTCCGCACACAAAGGCCCATGATTTAGTGAGGGGCCGAAACAAAATCTCAGATTGTTGGTTTTGGAAAATTCATTGAGGCTCTTTGGCAGGCGGAACTTTGACCTGTTGCCGCTCAATGAAGCCCTGGGCCTTTTGGCGGCGGAGCGCGGCTGAATGGCGGAACAAGTGCGGCCTGTTCTGTTTGTTTACCCTTTTGCCGAGCGGCCCGGGTCCTGGCCATGGGAGACCGATCCCACAGCCGCACCACCCCTCAAATTTTGGGGAGGGCAGGAGACAGAGGTGTCCACGCTGCTTGCTTTATCGACCCATAGCCCCCCCAACGCTACCAGCAGCCCCCGCAATACCCCACTCCACTCCGCCAGCCCGCCATGCATCACCCACGCCACTCTGTCTGCCCACTCTTCATCACCCA
>JAABNY020000001.1:42640794-42651448 GCA_015164015.2 Brevimyrus niger
TATAGTTTATACATATATACACACACTACATACATACACATACATATAAACACACACACTTCTATTTCAATATTTATACTATTTATTCTATTTCAATTTCATCAGGGAGCGCAATGTGTTCTTTGTGTTTTTAAGTGTCAAGAGTAACGGGACAGGAACATTTCCCAGAATGCACCGAGTCCCAGGTGATCTCATTACAGGTCGCCACACTCGGACACAGACACGCTCCAAGCGTCTCACAGAACTGCCCGGCAAAGTCCAGACAATCGCACTTGGGGAGTGCAGACCGCCGAGCGCTCAGTTCTCACGATTAGCGATGCGAGTGTCGCTAAGGGGCATACCCCCACCCCCCCCAGAGACAATCGCCGCGGCCCGACTATCAAGCCAAAGCTGCCCAAACACAAACAGACAACCGCTTCACCAAAGGGGCAAGCAGAAAAGATGTCCCCCCAGACATTCGGCCGTCACCGGACAGGTCATTTCTGCCGGAGACCCCACAAAACGCAGACTATTATTGGTGTCAAAGCCTAGAGCGGCCGGAACCATGGGGACGAGTGAGAGGACTCGAGCCTGGCTGGTGGGAAGGGCCCCATTTCCGGAGGTTGGCACACTGCCCCGGCACCAAGGCCCGCATGGGCGGGCAGAGGGGTCCGAACAGAGCCAGCATCCCAGCGTGCAGGAAGGGAACTGCACTAGGTTTTCCCAACACCATGTTACGTAAAAACCCAGCGTGCAGGCATAGGACCCCAGGACGGACTCCAAACGCAGAGCGTCTTCCCGCCTTAATGCACATGCGTTTAGCGTCAGCATTCCGCAAGGCGGCCCCCTCCCCGAAAAGCAACAAACGAAACGCTCAAGCTAGAAAACAGCCACCTAAACGTGCAGAAGAAAAGCCTTCAGCCTTTTCCAGCTTCTCTATTTCACATTTATGTTTACGATGCTTTATTTTGCAGACTTTTTGTCCGAAGGGATGAACAAGGGAGGCCGACAGCGCGCCGCAGACGCAAGCACGGTTCGAGGAGCTCAGCAGTTTAGGGGCCGCCAGGCCGAGCGTCTCGCGAAAGCCCAGAAGCAGAATTTAAGCAGGAGGTACACAACAGAGCCTAATAAGACTAAGATTTTAACAACATGAGAAGTATTTCCTCAAGTTAAATATTAATCAGCCATTTCATACGTTTGAACGTGCGCCCAATAGCGAACCTGATCACATGACCGAACGATGATGAAAGGACTAATTATACGAATAAGTGTGTTTACTATGCCAAGCGGGCCGGCCAGAGGTACTGACCCTGCACACGGCACATGGGGAGTTATGAACAATAAACACCCTTGGAGGCTCACTGCTTTTGCCAGGCTGTTCTACGCGACAGACAATTATGAGTCGGTTAATTATGTGGATCTCTTTGACTTTCATTGCCGGTGAGCTACAAAAACGGTGCAGGATCATGGACAGTTTATGCGCGAGAGGTGATGGAGTAGGAGTACATAACACTCATATTGACTGTGACTAGCCCCCTCTCCCACTCCCCCCGAATGCATAGCCCTGGGGTATGGCCAACGGCTTTTGTAATTCCCTTCCAGCCTCCCCCACCCCCCCCCGTCCTTTTCAGAGCCCACGAATCCCTAAACTCCGCAGCTCAGGTTCTTTAATTAATACTGACTTAGACCCAACGGCTCCAGACACATCAGGGAGTTCTTGCGAGGCCATACCTGCGATGTCCCCGCCAACGCTGCCCTGGCATCGAGGCTGGGAGTCACTCGCCTGTCCCCTGAGGATCAGGCGAGATTCTGGGGACAATAATTAAAAAGCGAACCTTCTTCTGCTCAAACACATACTCCGATCAACAGCATTCACCAAGATCGGTGAAAATATCTAATTATCGTTACATTACCATGCCTTGAGTGCCACACATCCTTCTATCACGGTTTCTTCCACTATCAGATGGAACATATTTAGCCGGTTGTTTTCAGGTAGCCTCAGATGGGTCATTATGTTTGCAGGCCCCCCATTTAATCACCAAGGTTAGTGGTCATACATTTAAGGTTAAACGATATAAAAGAAGCATTCAAGTAATGCTTGCGTCCGCCGTTCCTAGACACAAAAAATTAGTGCAGTAAGTAATTGCTTCAATGTGTCGTTCATCCACGTTTGTGCCAGGAACAACCCAAAATTTATGACAATCTGTTACAAATATCACAGTAACAGGGGCTCAACTTGGGACGAAAAAAATAAATAAAAATAACTATATCTTGCTTTTGTAATACAGGAAGCCTGGTTTAGGCCACTGTTTTATAAGGACACGGTGTGGATAAAATACTAGGATAAAATATTGACTGTTTCAGTCAGTTCCATAAACTGAGCATTCCTGAGAAGGGATGCTGGGGAGGTTTAATTAGAGTTCTGTTGAATAAACAGAATAATGAGGACGCCATACTTGTCTTACCATATTGCCTTTGGAATATATTAAAATTTCACATACAAAACAAACCTGAAATCAAACATGGTCTGTGAGGAAAGAAAAATCAGGAAAGATCAAAAAACACAGTTTGGGGAGGGGGGGGTTGCATTTGTTTTTTTTGCCTCTAGCTAATGGATTTAGTAAATTACCAGGTGGATGCAAATCTCAGCACAATCACCCAAAGGCCTGCAACTTCACAGCATCTTATAAATTTGACATTAAAACCTGTAGGCCTACATCTGTGAGGGACGGTGGGGGTGTTTTAAAGAGCCCCCCCAAGCACACTCTCCCAGAGGCCTAGCAAAGCACCAATCTGGCCTCTTCTCATGTCCAGCAAATTGAGAATAAATAAAGAAGTAAGCCTTCCACAATGGCTGGCGTCTCCCTCCAAATCGCGTGTCGCGTTCGGTGCCTTTCAGGGCAAGGGGGAGAACACGCCGACAGCTCTCCGGGCTCCGGTCCATCTCTGTCGCGGACGGCAGAGTCACACAGGAAGTGCGATGCATCATGGGTAACTTAGGCGCCAGAGGAATACAAATATACATCTGCTTCTCAGAATCAGCACGGAAAATGAACCACACCAGGAAAAACAGACCATAATAAAAAACGCAGGGCACTGTTGTCATGACGATGATGCCCGGCACGCCAGCCTGGACAGAAGAGGAACAAAAAGGGAAAAACTACTCCCACTACGCTGATGGATAATGGAAACGACTCTTCCCAGTTGATACTGGCACAGTTGGTGTTTTTCTACGGCAGGTAAAATCTGTTTTGGAAAGGGGCTATTTTACTGTGGAGTTCAGAGAAGGCCATAATGGGTCACGAAGAGGGCCGATTAAGCAAAGGAAGTTGTTAAAAACAGCCCATCTGCATGGTGACAGACTGCATCCTGTGCAGAGCATGATCAGAGCCAGTCATGGGAGCAGCCCAGAGTCCAGAATACTGAGCTTTAGCACTAAAACCACTGTTTCCCATGCCAATGAACGTCAAACTTGAACCGACAAGAAAGACGTATGTCAGCGTATGCAACCCTTTCGTCTGCACTGATGTGCCGTTAGTGTAAAAAAAAACCCACTGAAAATCCAACACCCTCCACCAGAAATCCATAATGTTCATAACTATGGCTGTTCCGTTAAACTGTAAAGTTGCCAAATACAGTCTGCATTTCGTAAAACGTTGGATAAACAGACTATACACACACACACACACTTTCATGTTTGTTAAAGTTTCCGAAACTTCTAAAACAATACCATTGTTCAGGATGTTGTGACGTACGTAAATACACTCCAAAGACTGTCCACACCAGTAGACGTACAACATAAATTGCAGACACCCATGAGCCATAAGCCATTCTTCCAGTATGACTGCTGAAAGATTAACTTAGAGTAAAATTTGCACAACATATTTATATTAACTACAGGAGCATATTTCCACAAAATGAAAGCAGTAAGCTGCTGCTTTTTTCAAACCCCAGCACTTTTTCGGAGCTGGAGTGTAATAAAATCCAGCTGCAGTAGCTTATAGCCGTTAAAGTGCAGCAAAAGAGTGGTTTCAATTTGTAGGGGGAAGATGTTGCAAATATCTAAGAATTCATTACTTCCTCAAATACAGTGCAGTAAAGAAGTAAAGAATGGGCCTGAACCCAATTTAAATGTGCCGTTGTTCATCTCTAACTCCCAGTAGGGACGCTTAACTCGAAGGGAGATCAGCAGATATCTCAGTCATTTACAGGGTCACCCCCACAAGATGAGTACTCATGTACTGTTTTGCTTCATATCAAGTTTTCATGCGTCTTCTGATGACAGTCTGTTGGTAGAAGCTTTGCTCGAAAAAGATTTTGGATTGTACCACTGCAATTGAGAGTGACAATATATGCAATACTGGGACACATCCGGTAACTGCAAAAACACAACATTCTATACAAGGCATCAAATCACACAAAGCGTTTCGTTAACATGATAGTGAAGGCTTCAGTTACAGTACATCCGTGAAATGTTCACGCTCACTTCAGTCGGAAGATTGACTGAAATTTGGCCAGAAGCAAAAGCTACGAAAATAAATAAATAAATAAAAATAAATCACAAATTTCAGCTGTACTGGAAAAAGGCATATTTTATAAAGAAGCCAGACTGGTATAGAACATAAAATGTTTTGGGGTTCTAAAATCTTCAAAAATCTTGGTTAAAGAACACTAACCGCCACATGCAGGACAAAGAGTGACTCCACTAACAGTAATACCAACGATTAACAGAAAGTGGATTCAATCATTAGTAATGACTCAATTAACATGTTTACACAATAAACCGTCTGGACGTTAACTCTCAAACCTATCATTGAGAAAATAAATCACTACATTCTGGGAATGAATGACAGACTCAGCAAGATGATATACTCCTATACATGGATCACAATCCCACTTTGCAGTGAGAAAACACAGCTACAAACTGTCAGATTAATAATAAACTAAGCACCACTGCTACAGGCTTTCAGATACAACTTAACACCGATTCATGGATCTCTCGCTGTATTATTTTCATGTTTGATTACTAGGAAATAGACCCCCTTACGTCCTCACTATTTATGGGCAATAATCACCGAGCGATGAACCTCTTCAATTTTGCCAGTGAGGAGAACCGCAAACGTGACCATTTTTGTGATTGGAGACATTTTATTTTTTTTTTCTGAAAAAGCTGAGCAGTAAGTGCTTTCTAATTAACGGGGAGGAGCGATTTGAGTGTAATTCGCTGTCATTCCAAACCGTCCTCCACCTAATAGCAGCCACCCAAAACACTTCAAAACCACATGTTATAAAGAGATACCGAGTATACAATACCCGGATCAAGGAAAGTCTTCATTTGTTTTAGCGTGTTGTCAAAATAAGAAACTGGGGAAAAAAAAGATTAAACTAAACTGCGCCTGTGTCAGAGCAGGCTTGGTACTGTAATATTAACACCAGAGGTTAGCTCTGTGTAACAAGAACGTATTCTGACAATCTCCGTATCCTGTTTTTTCCAATTATCGCCTTTTAAAGGCCAGCTGGGTGCATTCCAGACCATCGGGGGGGCAGCGCCATTTGCACTGCTCTAAGACAAAGTCATGCTCAAGTACTTTCATGGTAAAGTTCATTATAAGTAAGAGGGATTCCTCGTCGTTTTCATTATTATGGTAACGGATCGTCTCGTTTCTCATTCCGGGAAAAGGCTATCGATCCAATCAGGCCTACCACTCATCTCTGACCATTCCAGAAAACACTGAGACAAAAGGCATTCATTCCTCGCTATTCGTAGAGCATTTGTATTTTTTTTAAACAGTGTTCTATTGGTTTTCCATTATGAGACAGATTTCTCGCTACATCTATAACTGCCAGTAAAGAAGCACTTCATTATTATCAGGGAAACATGGCTCATGTTCTTTGAGAATTAATTTGTTCTTTGTAAAACTGTACACTTCCCACAGGTTCATATATATTAATCCTTAATATCAGGGCTCCTTGTTGGCGTTCATTGTCGTTTCCTGGTTTTATTATCACTAACTACGGTCGTGGGCTACCAAGACTTCAAAGTTTCTAGAATCCCGGATTTTTATTTTCCCCCCCCCCCTCCATCTTCGGCCTTCTGAAGAAAACCTGCCAACTTCTCCCAGCGTACTGCGTGAAGCAGCGTTTGCAGCGAAATCATTTTCATGTCGGGTTGGAGCCTGCTGAGGAGAGCGGTAAAAGACCAGCGCTCCTCTACATATGGTCTGATTGGCCTGGCGGGGATTGTGTTTTTTTTTTTTTTGTTTTTTTTTTAGGGAGAGCGGAACTGCGTCACACGTGAGCCTGTACTAAGCAAGATGGGGGAGGTGGGGGGGGGGGGGGGGGAAGGATAATGGCAAAGTGAGTGAGACATGAATACTCAAGAGCGACCCCGTATGAGGGGGGAAAAAAAAACCCAGCAAAAAGCAAATAGTCGAACGTACCAGCTCACTTGCCATTTAAAAAGGGGTTGGTTCATATTAGCTGGTGGCTCAGTATGTCGGGATGGGGGATGCAAAAGGAGGAGGGATGTCAAGTCCTGTATTTATTTTCACACTGCAGTGCCCCTGACCCATCTAGACGTGCTCGTGGATAGAAGGTGTGACGATCAGTGAGACAAGCTCCAGGGACTGGTACCCTACACCTACCGCATCACCAGAATTCAATGCGGTGTGTCTAATGTGCCTATTTAGCATTTGGAGTGCAATAGTGCGAGCACGACTGTCTCCCCCCGCCCCCCCTTTCCAGGAGAGCATGGCTATCACCTATCCCAACAGCTGTGGCCTTATAGAATAAACAAAGGCCTTCAGGAAGAAGCGCTTCACTGCACAGAGGCCCAAGAGGCAGACCAAGCTGTCTTTATCTGCGTTAAAGTGGACCGACTTCTGCCTGGACCCTGACACGGCAGCACGCGGAACTGGAACCGATACCAAAGAGTGTAAAATCAAAATAAATAAAAGCACGTGAAGTTACAATTCACGACATACGCCTTAGAATTACAGTCAAAAAAGGAAGTAGCAATACATAGGTTAAAAAATTCAAACATTCATTTTTTTTTTTTTAATCAAAATCAGGGAAAATGCTTTTCCCCTCAATATTTTCCCAAAAGTGTTTCATCCTTTGTCATGCTGCATTTGACGGAGGGCCGATCAAGCCCATGCCAACTGGAAGAACCGGGCTATGCAGGTCCATGCCAGCTCTGAACGACAGTCTGCAATCCACAGGCTTTCAGAACCCTGGTGCCAGTCCCAGACCATCACATTCAAACGACCCGGTCAGTTTTCTGGACGTCACCACAGCGGAGGCCCCTCTATTCTGACTGAACACAAACCCACTCGGATGTGACATGCTGGAGATAAAGCCTGGCAGAGCTTTTCCAGAAAACCACCATCGAAACGAGCAGATTCAATGCACTTGATAAAAAGATAAAAGGGTAAACCTGTTAGCGGACCAGGTCTGCCGCCTATTGATACAATGTAAGCAATAAGGGCTTACGCCTGTTACACAGAACAGCTGTGGAAGGCACCTTGGTAATCCAAGTAGCAGTTATGCGTTACTATATTATTCACTAGGGCAAACGGACATTGACACAGAAACAACATGTCTCCTATGGACGACAAAAAATTCACATTTTTCTAGACGTTCATTTAAAAAAGAACAGGGGAAAAAAAACATTAAGCATCTGGGACTGTTTTTGATAAATGCTGCTCTATTAAAAACACTTGTAAATGTGATAAAATAATTTGCTTTGTGGTCTCAGAGAACCTAAATCAGAGTATAATGAGTTGTTTGCTAGTGCAACAGCCAATAGGTGCTAATTAGATTTGAAATAATTCTCTTAAACAGGCTGTTTGATCTAAAGCTTATTTTCCCAGATGGGTAAATGTGTTCCCTGTATTAATTAAATATGACACTTTGGAAGGCTGGAAAGCCGTACTTAAGACAATTGGCTCTTAAATATTACAGTATAAATAATACCCTGATATGAACATCATGAATATTTCAGAGAGACTTGGAGCCATCTGGATTCCAAAATTAAGAAAACTATTACAGTAACGGTACTATGACGGACTAGAAAAAGTTTCATTTTGTGTGTAAAACACTGATTTTCCTTCTCACTTACCAGCCTACAGGATGTCCAGGATGAATCACAAAGAGATATTAATGTATTTTGCTTTTTTTATTGCACTCTACAATAGCGGGCAGATTTAATCTAGAAACAAAACATCGAAACGCGTGATTCTAGTAAACTGGCACATTCTAGTAAATGTCTGTTCAGGAAGACGACAAGACAGCGTTTCCTTTACCCCGCCGTTTTCATTCAGATTTTCCCCTTTTTTATACCAATACCATGTTCAGAGAAATTTCACTTTCATAATTCATCGCGTATCAGGTTATTCAGGTTCAATGGTGAAAAAATTAAAGTGACCTGTCAGGTAACGGACCACCGGGGCCGGAGTTGCCCACGAGCGGCCGAAGACGCAACTTCCCAAAGAGAAGAGCAGGAGAGGATGTTTGTGACAGAAATAGATGGCGCCTCTCCCTGTGATGAGGATCACGCGGCTTTTCTATTTGCCCTGCAGCGCGCGGTAACGACAGCCCGCCTAATGAGTGTGAGCCTCCACCAGTCGGTGGGATTCGGAAAAAAAAAAAAAAAATGCGGCATTAAGCTTACATTTGCATTAGGCTTCAAAATGGGGGGAAAAAACGTGAAGGCCGTTTTCAATGTGCATTAAAATGATGGGGCAGATTTGTAAAGCACGGCAGTCACTCAATGGGTCAACTCTACGTAGCTAAAGTCATTGTTACATGTAACAATATGGGCTGTCCCAGGGGAATGTGAATTATTAAAGAAGCAAACCATGTGACACACTCTTCTTACATGTAACATTATATATTTAATAATTCATCATATATAAAAACTCTTATTATTCATAGTAGCAGTAGTAGTAAACAAAATGCTTGCAATAAATTGCATCCTTGATTAATCACATTAAAAGATATATATTCAAAATCACAATTACTTTGGCTCACTCAATGTTCCACCTTAGCTAAAATTAGTGTGAAGAGAAGTTGAAATGTGCAGAATTTTACCATAAACACATAAGCAATATTACATTTAGAACAACAAAATATAATTCCAACTGTTTATCCAGTACAGGGTCATGAAATATAACAGTATAATGCATAATTATATAATACATATGCATCCATACGTTTATATTACCACCATCAGCAAAACTGTCAAACCTAGCATTTAATCTTCTAAATAAGACATATCCTTCTTATGCATTTTTATAAATGTAGAGGCACTAAGGAGATTAGCAAGACAACATGTTGCCGGGTAACGTGAACAGCATACGGCGGCGGCCCACCCTGACACTGGGCGTTCAGGTTCACGAGAAGGCCAGACAGCGAAGCCGTACAGCCCCTTACCGTCGCCCCGCTGCACGTACAGTATAAGCTCTCAGCTCATTGACAACATGGGGCCCCCGCAGGTGCAAATGACGTACACACAGATGCCATCGCTAATAGGCCCAGCGCATGGTGTTGTAAAAACAAGACCACAAAGATCTTCATTAAGACCCTCTCCTTTTGTTGATTAAACAAAATGGCAGTCTACTATAATGGCAAGGGGGGTGGGGGGGGGGCAGACAGAGGGCAAAAAAAAAAAAAAAAATCATTCAGTGTTCTCACATCACTCTTTTGGTCAAAAGCTTAACAAACTTCACCCACACAAGGTGATGATTCACCCATTACAGCCCCAGGTCAAGTCACTATTAGGAATGAGATTAACGGAATGGAATTCCCAAGCAATCACTCATTTAGTCACAGTAAAGAGAAGACCCCCTTAAGAAGAGGAGGGCTTTGCATAGCTGCAAGCTTTCATTAAGGCCCTACTAAAACCACATCCGATGAGTAAGAGCAGCCGTCCCCCTCATTTACCGAAAGGTCTGATCCTTCGTGTTCTTGTAAAGAGACGCGTTTATAATACCTGGATCACAAGAAACACTCCACGTCTTCAGCCGTCTGCTGTATGTAAAACTACAGCTAAACAAGAAAATGGCTTAAAATACAGTATAACCATAAAACAAAAACCAGCAAATGAACAAACAAATTCAACATTTCAATTATTTATCAGTAAAATGTGAATATTAAACTCTAAAACTAGAAAAAAAACATACATAAAACACACACACACATCTTTGCTGCATTTAACACTTGAAAAGACGTTTCCAATTTTCTGCCAAAACTGCTTTCGCTAAACGCAAGGTATAGGAAACAGGATAAGCACTTGAGCAAAGGCTGTAAAAAAGCTTTCTGGGAACTTGAAAGCCTCACAACAAAAGTTCCCCCCCCCCCTCCTTGCCATCTGGAAGTACTAAACAAACTAAACCTGCTAAACAAACAAAGCTTTGAAAAGGATGCAGTGGAAGGAATCGCGACGCTGAAGGCACAAACAATGGAAATATAAATACGTATTATCGGAAGGCTTCGTATGGGCGGCAAAAGGCCGACGCCGATGGCGGAACGAAAGTGATTTCGATTAGAGGGCAACTACCGAGGCATTGCGAGACCTGGGAGCGTGTGGTGGCAGTTGGGGCTGTCTCTAATGAAGAGCAGTAATACAGGGGCCCTCGTGGGTGTGGGGTTGGAGGAAAAGAGAGGGGGTGGTGGT
>JAABNY020000001.1:42666775-42678565 GCA_015164015.2 Brevimyrus niger
TATTGACATGTCTAGCATCACATTAAATCAGATTAGATTTGCTGACAAAGATGTGGAAATCTATTCTGGAAAAAAAAAACTCACTGGAGAACATTGTTAAACTTTTTTTCTTTTAGAATTTTACAAGGGTGACAGGGTCCTTGATATATCAACCTACTTCAATTTATGGTCAAATTGTTTCAGCTAAATCATAATTTAAACTTTTAAAGCTCAAAATCAATTACAGTATCAGTAAGAATACTTAAAATAACAAATAAAGAATAATCAAATGCTAAAATATTCAATGCAGTGCGTGGTGAGTACAATTCAATGACTGTTATGGATTATATTTATGTTTCCATATATTCATTTTGTTTTGGTCCAAAGCAATGTGTAAGTGAGGCATATAATGTATAACAGACATTACATATTACTGCGTACTTTAGAACAGCCTAAATAACTGTTATACAATTCCACATCTAATGGATGTATAAACAGACATAGATATTCACCCTATGCAGAATTATTAGGCAACAGTGTGTTTTGGTTGTATCTTCTCTTCCAACCAATAGTTAATTAATTAATAGTTAACTAATCTCCAATTAGGAATGGACTGTTTAAAATAGAGCATGCTCAGTATTTGGTCTGAGTACTTTCTGTTTGGACTAAAACAGGAAACCATAGATAATTAGCAAAATTATTAAGCAAGGTATTATTACTATTAAAACTGCCCAAAACAGAAGAGCGGGGAAAAATGAAATACTAAAGTGCCAAGGATGCAAAACAATCACAACAGGCAAACTTTTAAAATGTGATCACTATACAATCAATTGTTTTGTAGCCAACAGCCAAACGTGATCACTATACAATCAATTGTTTTGTAGCCAACAGCCTAATGTGATCACTATACAATCGTTTTATAGCCAATAGCCAGACGTGATCACTATACAATCAATTGTTTTGTAGCCAACAGCCAAATAAGGTGTTAGAAGCATATAGATAGACACAAATTAACTGCCAGATTTCCGTCAAATTAAGGTAGAGTCTTCCATTAAATCTTTAGCACCAAATGTCACTATTTTTCAATACTGCAATCTGAACGCTGTCCCTGGAAGTACCTGGTGCGGTGTGATGTGTGACATTATTAAGGTCACAAAGGTTGAAACACAACCAGCACTCCACAAGACACACAAGCTAAAACATTAACAACAGACATAGACACATCTCCTCTTGAGGAACACATCGACCCGCCATTGACAAGTACTGGGCCTCACTAAAGTATGAGATTTTCCAAGCTGGCGGGTCAGGAAAGCGTCGGGGAGAGTCTCCCAGCTGCCTGAAATGACACAGGTCATAATCGATTCAAAAACCTCAATTGTTCAATGGATAACAGGCTTATGATGATCACTGAGAAGAGGCCTATAAATGACATTAAAAGTGGGCTGTACAGGATAACTGACGTTTGTTATTCCTTTTATAGACTTACTAAAACGTTTTTTTTTTATTTCTGTCGATGGTGAAGAGAGAAAAAATCCACATAGTTTCTGATTGCCTAATGAATGTGTACACTGGTAATCACATGTTTTATTCGTGTTTGTGACAGACTAATGTAACATATCACATTATATATACACACATATAAATCTACACATTTGAGTAAACACTTGACCTTCCATTCACCTATGCAAAAATTCATGAGGAACACAGCATTCAGTAATGAGTAATCATTGGTGAAATGCAAGTTTAGAAAACACCAAGTTCCAGTTTGGTTATGAATTCTGAGCTACATGTTTCGATCACTGCTTCGACCCACAAGGCAGCACACTGCTCTCTCGTCTACCACTTAGTCATACGACGACACTACTTTCATATCGCATAATACAAAATTCGTTATCTTTATTTTCTATAAAAGCAGTACATTCCAGGCATACCTTATAACAGGGCTATTCAAATCACGGTCCTCAAGGGCCGAGCACTGCTGTTTTTCCAGTTTTCCTTTACCAGAGAGTCAGTTGTGAAGCCTCTGGCCAATTAGAGCCAGAAATTATTAAGCTAACTACTTGGAAGACTTGAAAACAAGGCCTGGATTTGGAATCGAGGGCCAGATTTGAATAGGGAGGCCTTATAATATGAACACTGTAGACTGGGTATTTGTTATTATTACTGTGGAGTCTCCAGTTTCTTACTGTTTGCTAATGCTACTCAGCACATATGATTTCCAGAGCAGTCTGCTAACCAGTTACTTAGTCAACATATTCTGGATACAAATCTGCAGGTCCTGTGAGCGTCGTTAGGTCTGATCACTCGGGGCTATGAGTTAGGCTTAGCCATCAGTATTGTGTCCCTAATGCCAAGTTTCCTTATAAAATATAAAGTCAAGCCCCGGGTAGACTTGACTTAGCCTCTGGTCTTTTAGCAGCTAGAAAGTCCCTTTACAGGACCCTGGGTAAATATCATCTTCTGAATCATGAGATGCTGGATTCACGCTGATGAAGACCTGTGTTCCAGACCCCAGAAAGACCGAAGGGAGCGTTCCCATCCTCAGCGGCTGAAAGACATCTCCGTGCACCGGCTTCAACCCAAATTCCTCCTGGGCACCCTCTTGGAAGAAGGACACAAAGGATCACGAAAGAGCAACATAACTGGCGCACCAATTACAGTTAATATGCTTCAAACAGCTTGTACTGGGGGTCAACAGTTCAGCTGATCACTGTGATAACTCCAACCGTCAGTCTGTCTAGCGTGCGAGAGCCGCTGAAACAATTAATCACCCCTCTGAGTTATAAAGCAGGCTAACGCGCAATTCTTAACATGCGTGTAGCACTGAGTGACCCAAAAACCCCTTCTCTTATGGGTGAAGGAGCAAAGTAGCGCTAAAATGCCAAGGTGTGCTAAAACAGCCAGAATTAAGCAAGCGGCCTTTGTTTGCCATGCACAGATACTAAGGTAAAATCAACCCGTCTACCCAGCCGCCCAAAACAGTTGTTACAGCCACGCTTATTAAATCCTTGGATGAACCTGACCTTCCCACCTGCTCCATGCCAACAGGAACAACACAGAGATAGCCTGGCAGCTCACCACCTCAGAGCACGCCTTACCGTGGGAGCAGAACATCCAGCATACCCACCTGCGTGCTGTATTTTAAAAGCGTTCTGTCAGTACTTTCATTACAGAAAGGAAGGAAGACCTTGTCACTCGGTGCACTTTTATGTAAAGTTTATGTAAAAGCAATCGCTCACGACAGAGTCCATCTGGCTGGAGCGGGCGATGTCTTTGGGCAGGTGTCCCCTGTGAGATCGCGGCCAACGTGCCCGAGAGGAAACAGCACAATGACCAGGGAGTTCATCATACCGCAGGTCAGAGGACAGCAAGATTGTCCATATGCCCGCAGATGACAGTGGGATGGCGACTAAGAGGGTGACGGACAAACTCACCGAAACCACTGGATACTGGTGTGGGGAAGGATTCCAAAGTACAATCGTGATTATCTGATCCCCCTACAGAAAAAGTCAGGAATATCATAGATTTTTTTAGAGATGCGTATGTATTAACTCAGCTTAATTGGGGCTTTATGTGATTTATATTTAAAAAACTGCTTAGTTTTTTTTTTTTTAAAAAAAACAAAAACAATTTTTAATACATCTTTTAATACTTTGCCTATTAAATTTCTGACTACATTAAAAGGCAGCTTTTTAGGTATAACACTTTCAGATATATTCAATTATGTATGAATACACTCTCAGAAAAAAAGGGTACAAATGTGTACCTTTGCTTGTCACTTGTCACGTTGCTGTACCCTAGTATTTGTGCCTTTAAAGTAAGGTACAGAAATGAACTCAGATGAGCCTCCTAAAGGTGCAAACAGCATTAATGTACCATCAATGGTGCAGAAATGTTCCACAGAGTCTGTTTCTGTCCCTTAAAAGGTACAGTTACCTGCAGCAAAGGGTAAGGTTGGCAGACCCTTGAGTGTACAGCCCCAGTGACAAGCAAAGGGAAAAATATTTACCCTTTTTTGTAAAGAACAAAACTAACATTCACGACACAAGCATCTTTGGGCTGCCCAGTGTTAGTCATATAACATCCAGTGGAATATCCACCCTGAATTCTGCGCATCTTCCGCATCGTAGCGCCAAATAACTGGCATGTTACCCACAGTCCTGCGGAGGTGGTCTGTTCACACTGCCGCGTCATGGCAATCACAGTAAAAACGCACATACTTTAGGTAATTAGGAGAGTATGCTCACGGGTAGAATCCTCAGTAAGTACTTTACTGTTGTACTTCAGCAATATTTTATATAACACAGCCTTATTTATACAAAATATAAATAATACAACGTACTGAGGGGAAGAAGAAATTGAAGCCTGATAAAGCATTTATCCTGGGCCTTTGGTTTCTTGTACTCTTTGGCACACACACACACACACACATACACACGCACGCACGCGCGCGCGCGCACAGTGCGATCGCAGCCGCTACAGACAGCCCGGGCGTGGCTCATCGGCAAGGAGCCAGCTGGCGGAGGCATCCCCGGGAGACCAGCACTCATCTCCCGCTGGGCGCGATTGAGAGCTCCAGACCCGCTCCGGCTCACGGCACCGTCAAGACCGCGTCCTGACAGACAGCGTCAATCTGCCCACACGCACTTTACAGCCAGCGCCCCCGGAAAGTGCTTACATGCACAATACATGCAGAAATACGCTTTCCGGGCGGCAGGATGCAAATACGTACAGTGCATTTATTCTCATAATATACACATAATTGGTAATATTAGGAAAGACGCAAAGCCACATTTAAAAGCTTGCAAAAGATTTAGAACTATTTGGTAGCGCCCGTTTTACAGGCTTCATGTACTGCACTGCTGAAAGGTAAACTAAGGAACAGCAACTCAGCCATGAGCAGGCACTTTGCTACAGATGCACCCCCTGTGGGTTTCGGGGGCTGTCACCTCACCCTGGCAGAAGCCCCCCGGGGTTTGCACTCTCTCTGACTCACTAACACACATTACGTGACACAAATGCGGCTTCTTGGAACAATAACAATACCGTGGCCCCACATTTCAACATCCTCAGCAAAAGACATTAAGCGTCCGCAGTTTCCGCCACCGTTATACCCGCATATGCCCTTATATTTCCGATGTTACCTGGTTGAGCCCTATCAAAATAAGATTTTTATTTAACGTAGTTATTCCCTAATTATCGCATGCCCTCTAGCGGTGCAGACTTCATAACGCAGCCCAAAATGGGATAATATCTGAAGGAAAAATCGCATTTTATAACTCCCAAAAACAGGACAACAAAAAACAGGTCTATCTAGTAGACAGAAAATTCATAATTGCGTTATAAAAATCACAAGTGAAATTATACATACATATGTTTATCCGGTTCCTGTATCGTTCGTTATATGAATAATTAGGATATTGTAAAATGGATCACGTGGCAACTGATTCAATCACAGCTCGAGGAATGAGATTTCTATAAAATGGACAAACATTCATAAAATGAAAGCAATCTTTTGACCTGCTTCCAAATTTCATACTCACCATACTGCTAGTTCAGCATCATTCCTCATTTAAAAAAATCCTGCATGCTCGTGTCTACTTACTTATATGTCTTATATGTCTTGTACACTATGCTGTGCATTCTTCCTTAACTTTGAACTTGAACTACAAAATGTTAAACTATATTTAATTTGGCTTAAGTTGGGCTTTATGTGATTTACCAAAAAAAAAAACACAGCTCTATATTAATTTATAAAGACATATAAGCACAACAAGTTAACAGTTTAGCATCAATAAATTTCTAAAATTGAATTATACCACATAATTAGATTTAAAAACAAGATCAATATATAATGCACATAAATATACAAAATACATCATAACACACAACTTATACGAAGAAAGATCAATCATTTAATCAAATAAAACTTGACCCAATTCTTTTGAGTGACTCTTCAGAGCAAAAATCAAGCCTGAAAAAAAATACAGGTTCTTAAAAAAAATGATATTGTCAAAAGTGCTACCACTAACATTGTTATACTTTCAGATCCCAGGAAGGCCATTGGTGAACAGGTGTCATTCCCAGTTAAACTCAAGAGCACAAACACACAAACAGTCACATTTTGTTCAATGATCGTGCCTTTAACCTGATATGCCTTCTGGGGGTGTCTTCTTTCACCCGGGTTGTTATCTCACAATTTACTATGTATATTCCATCCAAACCCCTCCCTGCTTCCCCTTTCTAACAAACAGAAAAAGGTCAAATTTCTGAGAAGTGACTTACACGCATGTCCCATGCTGGGAAGTCAGATTTCATTTTCCAAGACCTTTTCTGTCACGTACCTATCAACTGACTAACTCTGTGTGCTCATTGCAGTGAAGCGGACACCTTAGGCTTGAATCTCCTTCTCTTTTCCAGTGGAAAATAGACAACTGTAATTTCTGTGGCCCGGAGACCTGACCAGTGGTATGCCTGGACTTCACCTAACAAGACAATGGATGCATTCTGTAAAAAGTTCCCCAAACACTTTACACACTTTGGGCTACACATCAGGCATACTTCAGATACACTTTATAGTATATTTTATAGTATAATTAAAAGAGAATACATTTAGTGTGTAGTTTCAGTGATTATTTTCAGTGCCTTGTAACTCCTACATCTGTTTGAATACACACATTCTTTTCCATTTGAAAGCAGGTGAAGAGAATTTTCTTCCCAATTTAGTAAAATGTTACATTGCTCACTTTTTTCATGTCTGTGTTACCGTTCATTTTGAATATTTTTTTTTTTGCACTTTAACTTTAGCACAATTTGGAGTTTCAAATTTGCACAGTCTACAAGAGAGCGTTTCAGGACATTGTATAACTATGTATGGGACAATTAAAGAATCTTGAATCTGTATGTGTGGAATTACTTACACAGTGTATTTATAAAATAGAACAAATTCTACAGGATCCAGTCTGTTCACAAAAAGAAGCTCAGTTTCAGAGAAAAAAGAAAAGTTTAAAGAAATGACATCAAGTCCCTTATGCCGCATTAATGAATGAAAAGTTATTTAAATTATGCAGTGACTGGCTGAACATTATTACTGCATTCAGGCCACGTAAAAGCACACACAGAAGCACAACGGGACGTGTTGAACCTTTTTTTTTTCAATGAAATTAATAGCATGTGAGCTAATGATATTCACAAGCAGATTCATCACAGTCATCCAGTAGGTAGCACTGTGGTCCCTTATGGTTATCACTGTGTGGATTTCCTCTGGGGACTCCAGTTTCGTCCCACATGCAAAGCATGCAATTTAGATCGACTGGTATTTGCTGCCGAGGCACAGGCTCAGACAGGGCAGGAAGCTCTGAGGAGCCCCCAAGGACGGCCGATTACACAGCACATTGCACCCTCAAATCGGCTTTTTTGTGCATTCATTTTCCTTTTCCTTCACAAAAGTGAAAACAAACGTGTTGTGTTTATTAAATTCTCTTCGTTGATATTATTTACACTTCATAGTAAAATAAATGTGATAAATTTGACTATGCTGGAGGAAAGGGGAGTTGGGGGGCATGGAGTTTTTTGCCTGGGGCCCCCAGAGTCCCTAGAATCACCTCTGGATTGCTGGTATACAAGGGCATGCTGTTATCTACTAAAATCCTGCCCTGGGGCTCACTGGCACCCTGCACTGGATACAGTGATATAAAGTGGATTTGGTGGATTTTAGCAGGATAGAAATTTCCATTTGTTGACAACATCATAATAACTAACTAACCTGCTTCAGTAGCCTGTACCTCACCACAACATAGCTGGTTAAAGGAACTTGGTGCTATATACATAAACAGATTTTACAGTTTCCAACAGGGACTAGTTAACTTGAACGCTTGCGATGGAAATCGCAACAACAATAGCAATAATAATGATAATAATAATAATAATATATTTAAAAAAATGCCAAACTGGGAAAATGGAAGGGCGCAAACTTCAAGGGAATGCTCGCGGTTTTCAGCCCCTTAGTCAAACGTAGCCCAGTTTAAACTACTAGCTTGCAGTCCGGTACTAGATCTTATTCCCAGGCTCGCAAAAACTGACAGAAGATAAATCGGGAAAAAGCTACAGGTCTACGAAGGAATCCAGCAAGAATGAAGAAACAACAAAGATGCAGCATACTACTTTACATTTGGCGGATTAAATGCAAACCAGTAGGGGAGTCATAAAATACGTTTACGGTAGCAGGAGTTGCTGTAATCTAATTTCCTGACGCTAGCGATTATGGGATCGCGGACGACTCGGCTTACTAGAACGGTACCACGCTCCACAGTGAAGTCGTGATTGTTGAGCTATGAGTATGACACAGCAAACTTTTAAAAAAATTAATTGAAGTGCATTTGGAATAACACTAGTTCAGCGTCCAGAATTTGTTAACTGCATTTAAAATTAACATTCATTTATGCCAGTTACATATCAGAAGTCAGAATAATTTGAAATTTGCTTCACCATGCTACGTTAATACCATGCATTCTCTTCATATGGTATGATAAAATAGTTTTATAATCAAGGTCAAAGTCAAACGCAAATGAGGTAGAAGAATCTCGGTAACGCTTTACTTAAAGCAGTCGTATATGATTAATTATAGATACCTTCATAATACATTATAATGCATTCATATACTATTATAAACACAGTTAGGCCTATAACTATTTATAAAAAGGTATAACACATTATAGCAGCATTTATTACGCATCATGAGTGCTGTATAGATACCATCATAATGCATTATAATGTCTAATCCTGACCATTATATAATAATATAGACCAATGTGGCTATACAATGTGCATTTTTATAAATAGTTATAGCCATGTTTATAGTATTTTGTGAATACTTTATAATGCATTATGAAAGTATCTATAATGCCTTATGATGACTGCTTTAAGTAAAGTGTTACCAAAAATTAAAACTGTTAAATGTGAAATGGCATCTAACAGTCTGATTCACTTTCAGAAACTTTCTATGCATCTGTGAAAAGAAACAACAGCAGATGTTTTCTTCACCTTTATCCTACCTACTGTGCTTTCTGAGCATCAGCAACTTATTTGTAAACCAGCCGTGATGCACAGAATGCTAACAGGATTCCAAACGAATGCGTATTACTATAATAGGAAACTGAATCTCTAACTTGTTAATTATTATAATAAACTGAATCATAAACCGAACCCTCTGTATAATAAATATAAATAGTCAGCCCTGGATAAGTGGATTATGGTAGTGTAAAACCTGGGGGCTCTGCCAGGGTGACAGCACAAATATAAATGCAAAACAGCGTTTACAAACTTTATACTACTACTACTACTATTATTACTACTACTACTACCTCTACTACTACTACTACTAATAATAATAATAATAATAATAATAATGCTACAGAGCGTGTAAATTATTTTGATACTTTTTAATACTATTTTTTTAATACTTTTTTTTTATAACTATTTAAAACTGTTTTATATACACTCATCTTTCCACTTAACCAGTGTACGATGATATATATCTATCATACTGATGAGATATAATGTTTTATAATGAATGTATGGTTGTTTAAAGTGCAAGTTACACATTGACAATTAAAAATAAACATGTTCTTAGCATAGCATTGGTGTGTGAATTTAGAGATTTAGAAAGTAGTCCTATTCCTATAGAGCATTTACAGAAATCAGATATTATGGATTTAGATGTACAGTACTAAAATGGTAAATGGACTGCATTTTATATAGTGCTTTTCTACTCCTACGAGTACTCAAAGCACTTTACAATTCATGCCTCACATTCACACACCGGTGGCAGAGGCTGCCATGCAAGGTGCCAACCAGCTCACCGGGAGCAATTTGGGGTTCCGTGTCTTGCTCAAGGACACTTCGATGGGGTCAGGAGGACCCGGGGCTCGAACCTGCAATCCTCCGGTTGCCAAAGGGTAGCACTACCTCCTGCACCATATATGATTAAACATTATCAATAAGAAATGACATTTAAAATCTTATGTCAATGTTAAACTGACACCCTCACGCTAGAACATAAAATTCAACCTAACACCTTAAAAACACTTAGGTTTAATAAAAAGCACAATTTTATACTCGAATTGCAAGTAATTAAATCGATGTCCAAGCAACAGGTGGCAGTTGGGGAGCCTTGTGGTCGGCAAACAACGAGGTTGGAAACCAACAGAGTCAGTACTGGCCCCATGAAAAAAGCAGAAACATTTTTTTGAAACTGGTGACTCATCTCAAGAATGTCTGGCTGTAAGGTGTTGCACTGCACACTAGCTTGTGTGATGTGCGTCTGGTCTGTTATGTCTCGATTTGCCTTGTGATTTCACTTTGATCTTTTATGATATGTTATATTATCATTGAACATGCTTAGTGAGGTTGGTAATGGCTCACAATCCGGAAAATTGTTCCCACCTTTGGGGATGAACATTGGGTTTGCGTACCTGGCAAGCTGGTACAAATTACTGTAAAGCACCCAGATAAGTTGGCACCCCTTATCCCTAATAAGTTGGCAGGGAAACTCCTCAGGGTTTTTAGAGTGCTGAGCAAGGAAACATGAAGACGACTTTCAGGAACTGTCTTGTAAAATTACACACCACCTATGTAATGCTTCTTAAAATAGGATATTGACTGATACTATGTATCACATCGATATGTGCACTACCTGTTATTTGTAATTTCTCTATCAATTTGACATATATACTGTTGACAAAGTGAGCAACAAATAATGGTGCTGATTATCTAATAGAGTAACACTCAATAGACAAAATTTCCTACATAAAGCCCGAAGATGGACATATGAGAGCAAAATTCACCAATTAAAAAACTGAATGATCTGCTGAGGTAGCTTATCTATCAGGCTTAATTATGATTGCTACATTTGAGGGAAAACAGTACAAAATATAAATCAGATTCCCTATATAGTTCAAATCAAAAGATGAAAAGAAATTCATCTTTTTATTCTTCAGTATGCATCACTGAATCCACATAAACATTTTTTGAAATGCAAACATCAGTAAGCACACAATTCAGTCCAGACATTATTTGGTTGCTGTCTGTCTCTCAAGTTGTAACAAGATAATAAAAACAGCAGCAGAAAGAAGTATACTTTCTGCCCTATACCCTTATTCTCCTCGGTGTATTGTACCATAACCTAAACCCTACAGAGCTCTTCGCGGCCACTTTGCTGTGCAGCTTAGAAACCGCACTGACAGATATGAATAGATTCAAAATATTGCACCCATTGCTGCCACCGTTATCCTATCCATTTCCGCTACCTATTATTTGCGGATATTTCATCCTCTTTCAGTCGTAGTTTTAGTTATTTTATTCCAGTCATTCGAGATAATATTATTTATTCATTTTATCTATAAATTACTAATGGCCGATGCTTTTTGATAAATATCATTGATAATAACTTGAAAAATTGTTTATAGGAAGTATTCGAAAACCATGTAACACAAGCTTTGTCTCAATCATTCAAAGCACCATTGACCACAAAAGCATGGATGGATGGATGGATATATACACATTTTTGGCCTACCCCATTCTGCAGTTTAATATGAAAATTTAGGGGTGGGCATAGCCAAAGGGGGGCGGCATGGTGGTGCAGTGGTTAGCACTGTTGCCTCGCACCTCTGGGACTCAGGTTCAAGTCTTCACCTGGGTTACATGTGTGTGGAGTTTGCATGTTCTCCCTGTGCCATTGTGGGGTTTCCTCCAGGTACTCCGGTTTCCCCCCACAGTCCAAAGACATGCTGAGGCTGATTGGAGTTGCTAAAT
>JAABNY020000001.1:42678665-42690568 GCA_015164015.2 Brevimyrus niger
GCAATAGGCTGGCCCCCTGTCCAGGGTTGTTCCCTGCCTCGTGCCCGTTGCTTCCAGGATAGGCTCCAGACCCCCCACAACCCAGCAGGACAAGCAGTTTGGAAAATGGATGGATGGATGGTATAGCCAAAGGACTTCTAGTGACAATGGCATGTTTAACCCAGTGGGGGGGGCGTTATAACAAAGCAAACTACATTTAGTTTAATAAGGTGTAAGTCAAATGTTCAAATTTTGTGATACAATATACTTTATTCATCACATGCATGGTTATACAAGTACAACATGTAGTGAAATGTACCCTGAACGACCCTTTAGATTGTGCAAATCAAAAATAGAATTTGGAGTGAGGCGACAATTGTAATAACTAAAGTTATGATAACTAACGTAATATACATATCATTAGCTGTTGGTTGATTGTAATTTCTCTATCAATTTGACATATATACTCTTGACAAAGTGAGCAACAAATAATGGTGCTGATTATGTAATAGAGTAACAATACACAAAATATATATCATATATATATATTATGTATATATTGTGTGCTATCCTCTTCTGCGAATTGAGATGCTTCTAATGACATATGTTATGTCAATATGTAGGCCTCTTTCAGCTTTATTTCCAAAACAAGAAAACATGCAAAACATGCTTTTATGACCTAATAATTGGTGCCTCATCTGTGGGACATAAGTTGTGAGTCTCATGATTCTCAGGATCTTCCTTACAAATACCATTCCATTTTCAATTTTGTTGTGATTTCTTACTTCCTGTGCTGCAAGCTTTGCTTCATTTCTTTGATTATTAAGTGCCGTTTTGCATGATATGCTGAATTACCAAAAGACTCTCCAAAGGACAAAAAAGTGAATGAAATGAAAGTTTTATATAATGCACGACAAATTTTCAGGGTCACTGTACAAACAGTGAAAATATTTGTGGCAGCTGTGAAGTACAAGACCTGGGGAGTCGCAACACACGGATCACAAATGTGCAGGAACCCGGGGCTGCGGGTTAAAGGCTTTGCACACACTACCGCCTGGAAATATTAGATCTTCTGTTTATCTGCTTGCCCAGTATGCAAACTTAATGTTGATCAAAAATAGAGAGGACAGTTTTCCTAATTCTAAGGCATTACCAACCTCAGTAAACGTGTTCGGAAAATATGTCATAATTAAAGACCAAATTGATGTCATAAAACAGATAACAAAATACATTAGATGCAGTACGATTCCTTGCAGGCGGACATTCCTGAGATGAGTCACAATTTTTTGAAGACCGTTTGTGCTACTTGACGGGCCCGGCTCATCGTAGACCACATGGGTTCATGACCGCATTGATTCATGACCACAATGGTTGCTGACCTCAAGATCCCTAGACTGCATCATGTTGCTAGAACCCCAGTAAAAATTGCTTGCAATTCTAGTAATAGTACCAGTAGTAGTAGCATTGTGAGTAACCATAAAGCTGGAAAAGCAAAGGACCTCGGCCATGAAATGCCTGAGAGCTGGCTTGACCGCGACGCAAACACAGTAACGAACATCAATGCCTCAATCACAATTATGTGAGACATGGTCATTGACACCAATAGAGCCATGTTGGCGAACTGGCTTGACATAACGGTCTGTGACAGGAAGGTGAAAGCATGTCCCCTAATCAATGATGCGACCCCAGGGGACATTAACCTTCTAACACAGCAAACCGAGAAGGTCAGCAAGTACAGAAACCTGGCGACAGCAATTTTTCGAACACGGGTTCGAAAATTGTGCCAGTTGTCACTGGAGCACAACCTGCAGGTGCTGCGAAACTGCTATAAACAATCATGATGTTAGAAACTATGAATGTTCTGAGAAAAAAAAAATTCTGAAGTAATTCTCAGGTCTCTGGTTATGACCCGGTTAATTTGTAAAGACCAGCTTAAGGGCTGTAAAGTTAAATCTAATTCTAATTCTAATTCTAATAATAATAATAATAATAATAATAACAATAATAATAATAATAATCATCATCATCATAATAATAATAATAATAATAATAATAATTGCTTGGACCCATAATAGATAAAATACAATTACTTACCTGTTAGATCGAAATAAGACTTCCACACACAGCATTTCAAATATAATTGCTATACACATTCTGGCTTGTGATGTACTGTGTGGGAGTTTGGTTTATGACGTTAGCGATGTTGAAAGGTTCCTCAGTTGGGTTTCAGCTGTCAGTGAAGATAGACACAAGGCTCCTTGTTCAGTCAACCGACTCAACAGCAGGTATAATACATACTTTAATACTTTTAAATTATTTTATTTTTTAATTTAACAATCTGATACTATGTTAACAGAACTAAACCAATATTTTATTCCAATTATAGTTTTAAAGTTTATGGAATGCTTTTACTCTTTGTGCTAACAAAACAGGTTCTTACAAAGTTTTGTCCTTCATATAGGTATTCTAGTAGAAATTAAGTGAGTTTGCAATGAATTCTTCTTGGATTGAAATGAAATTCAATAACATAAGCTTCAACCAGACTTGTGATGTTTTCATCTCTACCAAGCATTCCCAAGTCCTGTATCCGATCTTCTACACTCTGGTGTTTCTGGTTAGCATATCTGGCAACAGTCTGGTCCTGTTCGTCACCTGTAAAAAACGGCAGAAGTTCAATGCCACCTCTTTGTACCTGATCAACCTAGCGCTGTCCGACACTCTGTTCATCCTCGCCCTACCTGGGAGAATCACCTACTATGTAAGGGAATTCGACTGGCCGTTCGGGGACCTCATGTGCAGACTAACCACGGTGGTGTTCTACACCAACACCTACGCCGGCATCGCGTTCATGACCTGCATCAGCCTGGACCGCTATCTAGCCATGGTGCATCCGCAAAGACTGATACGATTCAGGAAGGTGAAAGTGGTTCGCGCCGTGTGCGTGCTGGTCTGGCTTCTGGTCTTCCTCCAGACCGCTCCCCTGCTCTTCAGAACCACGCTCGGCAACAACAACGGGAAACGGACCTGCATGGAGTACTTCAGCTTCGACGGATCCCGCTTAGTGCCCTACCTGCTCCTTGCCGCCTGCACCATCAGCTTCTGCATCCCTCTAGGTCTGATTGTCGGCTGCTACACCCAGATAAACCGCAAGCTCTCGAGATGTGCCAGGCAGAATCCCATGACGGGCCGCACACAACGCAGTCACAGGGCCAAACAAATCACCCTGCTAATTCTCTTCACATTTATAGTGTCCTTCAGCCCCTACCACATCAATATCATGCAGTTCATGGTCCGAAAGTTGCTCAGGCAGCCCACTTGTGAGGAGCTGAGGGCTTTCAAGCTGTCTCTGCAGGTGACCGTTTCCATGATGAATCTCAACTGCTGCCTGGACCCAGTCATCTACTTTTTTGCCATAAAGACATACAAACAAAGAGTTCTGAGCCTAATAAAGGGTTACCGTATCACCTCTGTCCCATCCACCAGAACTATGCTTGAATACAGCAGTAGTAACACATAAGTCTCATATTAGACCATTTGGTCTCTTTTCATTACAACCTTAATTAAAACATGCAAGTATTTTTATTGGCAGAAATGGAACATTGTATGCTTTTTATGCAGAATTTAAGGACAGCATCATGGCTTTTCTGTAATTACCGTGCACCTTGACTGCTTAAAATGAATATCCTTGATCTGTAAATGATGTATTTTCAAACCTTTTTTTGTACAATGTATATCCAGTAAAAAAAAAAAAAAGACAAATTGGTATTGACATGGAAGAGCATTCTGATATTAAAATATTCAAAACATGGTTTTTGATTATGCTGTATATTGGAGATTTTATTATTTTGTGTGTTTTGTTCATCCTGTTCAATGTTTCCATTCCTGGCTGCATTTACTTCTTAGTTTGTACATTATACCACCTGGTGGCAAATAAAATTGAGTTCATGTGTCCAGCAACACAGATACATATTACTGTCTTTCTTAAAGCGGAATTGACATGGAAGCCGATAATTACATTCATGTAAAACTGACCGGAAAACCAAAAAATTAGCCAAGCAGATAAATACCTTTTTCTTGCTATCGGGAAAAAGCATCCCAACATTCAACTTCCATTTTGAATTTAAAATGTTATTTCGAAGGTCACCGAATGAATAATTTTTCTTTGAAAATTATTATTCTCCTCCTTTGAGTCATGTTGGGGGAAACTGGAGAGATATTTAGTTTTCACAGTAAATTTAATTTCAAGGCTGGGAACAGAAGAAAAGGGCAATTAATCACAGAAACTGCCTAAGCACTTAAAACTGGTAAAAACTGAAACTGATGATGATAAATTTGTCTGCTATTAATCTCTGAACAACATTTAATATGCATTAACCACATCAGCTTCCAACTAAAGTTTATGACTGAGTATCATTTAATTTCTAGGAAATATCACTATAAGTGGCATTTAAAACTACTAAAAAATGTAAATGTATCTAAAATTGCAAGACAGCATTCTAGAAATGTGAATATGAATGTAAACTATATTGTTTGCTGATAAAGATGTTTAAGCTAAACCGGACTCCGATTCAGAATACACGTCGTTCCCTATCTGTGTTTTGACTGAAGAAGATCCTGAAGAATGTGAAAATAAGGGAAAGTTTGAGATAAAGCGTCCTGCCTTGCAGGCAGTTGCCTTGTACCAAGGCGTGTAGGTGGACGTAGATATGCGAGTCTGATAGCAGGGCTTCACTCTTCTCTAGCTTCCTGTTCTACATCTGAAATGCAGATCTTTGTGGTAGATCAACACGTCTTGAATTGGCAACAGATGGTGCTCGAGCGGCTCCCAAAAGAGGCTCCGTTTCTGTGCCGGTGTATTTATAGATCTTAACGTTTGCATGCCACAGCCTCATTTAGCCCATTTGAGCATAAGGTGCCGACAAAACCTCTGGGTCTTGTGGTTAGTGTACTGGGTTGGGGGTGGGGGGCACAGGTTGTCAGACTACAGTAACTTAATGGAAGCAGAGAGCTGTCTAGGGTTACAGTGGAGCGTGATCTACTCCTCATAGGTCCTCCCAGAAGTTTCCGCCTCACAGTCACTTCACTTGCTCCCTGACCAGGGCAGCTCCAGCGGGACAGAAATGCGGAGAACCCGACCGCTTCAGAAATTCATTTATCCGTTTATTGCACCTCGTTTTTCCAATTGACGTAGAATTTTTTTGAACGTGTATTTCTGTGCTCCTCTTCGCAACAGAACTGATCGTTGAGCAACGCGGTCGGTGCTTTCGCCGGAGTGCGTGCTGTGATTGCACTTCAGCGAGCACCTATGTTTCATCCTTTTAAATGTTAGAAAGATAAAATCTATGCAGCAGACTGCTTGCAACTGCAAAACTTAAATTAAAAAAACAACAACATTCCAGCATATACTACTTGCAACTACCTGAGCTGCAAAAGAACATGAAGTGCATATTTTGAAAAATACCATGAATTACAGACAAGTCAAGATTTATCCTTCAATCATCCATTATTTATTTTTAAGTTCATCTGATACACCTATATAAACACATTGATACACTCTTATATCTTTAACAACTCAAATATTTTTCAGTGACATTAAATAAATCACCACTTTGCCGTTTAAAATACAATCCATGTCAACTTCTTAATCTCACACAATTTGCCATCACTGGGTTAGGGTTTTTCTGTGCAATTTACAAAAGGTCCACATAAGTCAAAATACAAAGAAAATGTAGCATCAAGTCAACACAGACAGGAACAGTAAAAATAGATAGGAGTACATTTACAAGAAATTACCCTTTTAATAAGATTGTAGGTTTAATAGGTGTCAACATTGCGCTAGTCACTGGACATTCCCACATAACACAAACGTTAGTCACTGCTTTAGTAAAGTCCAAGATCACCCCACATGATTCAACTGCTTAGCTTTAAGATTATTTGAGGATAATAGTTTCTCGAATGTCAGTGAAAACCCACTATTACACATCAAGACTGATGCTTAATTTTCATTAAATTTCAAAACACTATCTTACATGTTTTCACACCTTATAAGAGACCCACAGGTGTACAAACATATTATTTGGGTACTATAAAGTGTCTGAGATAATATTGAACAATATAATATTCACTGCTCTATTCTTACTCTTTTCATAAAAACAAATATGCTTTTGTGTTTTGTCTAAGCTGGCAGAATGAGAAGAAGGTTCCATCCATGGAAAGTCTGCAAGAGCAAAACTTACTAGATCATCATTCTGGCTTTTTTCCCATTCAGCTACCTAAGCAGTCGCCAGAACAGTACTTCATGATTCCAAAAGTGATTCGCATAGCATAAAAACTCGCTCTTTAATACCAATAATCTATTGCGGACCGCAGGCCTGAGACAATCCTATGCAAATGTAGACCAACATAACCCAAGGATGAATATTGCAAATTTGGAATTCGGAATAACTGGTGTTCCTAACATTATGAACAGCTATCTGCTTCATTTAAGTTTCACATGAATGGACAAAACATACCACGAAACAATGAAAGGTAACGGCAATTGTTTTGCGGTATTGGGAATTCTTTTCTCTCATTTACGTTCCAGCTATTCACAGGAACGGGCCACTTTCACATTCAAAGTGATTCTGTTTACCTCTGCTTTGAGCAGATTCAGTAGAAGCTCTAAATGAGAAAGTTATTTTATTAAAACAAACATATTAACTGATGGTAATTCCATATTTCGATGCTGATTAAAATAAAGGTGAAAAATACAAAAACATCAAATTGCATTGTATTTCACAAGCTCATGTGCGACTGAGGGTACAAGGTAAGGGAAGCTTTAGTGAAATTTGAAGGAAACTTTTGTCTGCGGGTATGCTAGCCTGGGAAAAAAAGCAACGCGCTTATGCTTTCAGAAAGTTAAAGATGAAGTCACTCAGCAAATAAAAATATTAAGGCAAAAACAACAAAAAAAACACATTTTAACGTATATGACAAACCCTAGGAAATTCAAAAGGATGGTTCGTCCAGAAATGTAGAGAAAACGAAACATAAACGCAATCATAAAGGTAGCTTCTCTGGGACCAGACAGACCCAAGGGAAGACACCATGTCACAATGAGAACTAAAATATTAAAACTCAATATATTATTTTTGGAGCATTTCTATATCACTATGAATGAAAAAGGATGGATCTCATCCACCGGCCCACCACTCACATTGGAGTAAACATCCTGGGCCCAGATGAGCCATCATACAGCACTGGCTCTCACTGCACGTCCGCGGGCGCCAGGAGAAATCCCATGCAGTGCAGTGAGAAGTAGCAGCTCTGCCCAAAAAAGGTGGGATTCAAGTTTCCACCACAAGAAGTATGAGGCAACACTGCAACCCACTGAGCTGCCGCATCACTGCAAAAAAAAAAAAAAGCATGTACACACTGCACTGTAAGATGTTCCTTATATGTAACTCCCATTTCAGTAGCTGAAATGGCAAAAGTATAGGCTTATCATAAGAGTTTAATTTGTAATAGGTAATAAAAAAGAAAAGGCTCTGCTCCGATAGGATGACACTGTGTTCATTATTCAGGACTACGTATACATAAAAGTTATTCAGAAGACAGATGATGACTACCGAAATTTTTTATTTTTTTTACGTTCAGGCATTCTTCAGACGGAATCAAAAAATCTTGCAGGTTCTCTTTTGCCTGATCTCTATAACCTGTAACTAAAGACTGAGAAAAAAGTACACGAATCTGTCAAAATGACAAAGCTGGTCATTTTTACATGCATTTTTGGATTAAATAAAAATAATTCAAATTTGCAGTGATGGCAGTACCTCCCCATCCAGCCCCATACATTCAGTCCACTTAGTATTATAAAGTGTAACAAAAATTAAAAGCAACACACATGTACCATGTATAACTTAAGGAAAATCAGAAATAGTTGAATGATCTGAAGATTTGCAGAAAACGTTTTATTGCAGCCGAAACAGCATAAAAGCCTTGAATGCCATAGTCAGACAATATTTCAAACCATTAGGATTTAATACGTGCCAACTGTGTAGACCAGTTATGGTAAAAAAAAAAAAAAAAGTTACATGTTGTAGCTGATGTTCATTGGAGAAAGAAAAAAAAAAAAGAATTAAATCCTAAAGACTTCAACCTGAAAGATGCAGCTCTTCTAAACTCCTGAGTTCTTAAGGAGGAAATGCTCTTCAGCTTGACACCTAAACCCACTTCTGATTCGGGAAGCAAGATCAGTTCCAGAATGAAAGTCACTCTCACTCTCAGGACAGCTGAGGGCATCTCTTACATGCTGTCCAAGGCTGTCCGGTATAATTGCAGCTGTCCAGTGCTAAGGATGGTGCTGTTCCTCCCCTTCAATGCTGAAGCAGGAAGTTAGTGGCCATGTTGATGTCATTGTTAGATGCTCTTAGGGCTTCCAAAGCGTCCAATCTAGAAAATCCCATCTCCACCAGCCTGGCTACCTAAAGGGCCACAGAGACACCACAAACGCATCATGCATCTGACAGACTTTGGTAACAAGTGCGCAAAAGGACAAAACATAAAAATCCCACAAGTATCAACATCACAATGTAGTGCGTTTTCTCAGCCCTGACTTCCGGCGAGACAGAAAAGTCAGTATTTTATTTTACCAGCAGGTGGCAGAATTGCTCCCCAATTCTTTTGCTGAACTGCACCTCGAAGACATCATAATGACGTTTTATGCATTGCCCAAAAAGTGTATCCCAATATCCAGTATCGAGAAAATATAGGTAACACGCCAATAAGGGCATCGCTCAGCACTGTGTTGTTGGGACCTGGTATTTGGAAGAGAAAATTTCAAATGACATTTGACTATTAAATTTTACTATATGGGGGACATTTTACTTCTAAATTTTTATGTACTTGCTAAAACCCTGTAGTACTGTGATTCTAATGCATAATTCATCCCATGTTCCAAACAGCCAATTCCATTTTTCTTGAAATTAATTTTTGCTTCTGGTCACTCCAAAGTTTCAGAGATACCTAAAAAAAATAAGAACCTAACAAAGTATTTATACTAAATGGCAGTCGCACCAACATTAATGAATCAGATCATCCTTGGAGCAACACAACATTAAGGGCCTGCCTTACGCATCCTACGATGAAATCATTCTGCTGACTCTGGGGTTCAAACAAAAGGTCGCTGGTTCAACTCCCAGGGTCAACAGAGCAGATTCACTGTTGGACTCTTGGGCAAGGCCCTTAAACCCCCCCCCCCCTCCCCCCGTGACTCCAGAGACTATAACCCCACCTTTCTCAAAGAAAAAGCACATGTTAAATAAAGTATAAATATATTACATGGCATATTACTACTGCTGTAATTCAAACCAATTAATAATTTCATGCATTTCGTGATTAGTAGCATGTAGATTGTGGATGGCTGTTCACATGTGTGACTTCACACAGTTCCAAGGCAAAATAACCTTTGCCATCAAAGAAAATTTCTGTCCAACCGCAGATCCATTTGCTAGAGAAAATATCTGTGGTTTCGGATATAAAATGTTATGGGAGAATGTGAGAGATGAAAAGATAAAAGTCAGAGAATGCAATGAATTGTGCATCCACAGAAGCACCTAGGCGTGAACGATCTTCACACAAGAAATCCGTGTCACGCCACTAAGTTATAGCGTGTTGATGTATAACCAATGACCAGCTCGTCTTTTCCTGTGGTTGAGCTCTGCTCAATTTAGCTGACTAGTTGGTAACTTCCTTTTATTGCCATCACCTTTTGGCGGCAACCTTTCTGGTTTCTTAGTTGCAATGAATCCCGCCGCACCTTATAGCCCCTCATGTTAACAAAACCCTGGCAGTGAGCTAATAAATCTAAAACCGAACATGGGAAGATTAGCATGGCATGCTAAGCTAGTGAGACCACGCTAAAATGACGTCATTTTTCATTGCATGACGTTTCCTAGCTCACCTGCTCCTCAGACACAGGCATGCTTTCAACATGGTTGGGTGGTGATGCCTGCACAGGTTGCTGAGGCTGTGCATGGTTCTGGTTCTGGCCTCTGTGACGAAGAGACGGGAAGAACCGGCTCCAGTTGATCGGGTGAGCCTAAATGGAAAACATTCCATATGTTAATCACCAGACACCAGCAGAAACCAACATGGATGCAAAGGCTGATGTATACTGTGACAATGTAGTGGTGCAAATGATCTTGACTTGTAAAATGCTGCAGGGTTAAAACTAGAGCAACTAAGAAACCAAGTAAAGACAGAAACAGCAAAAACAAAAGTAATATTACAACACAAGTAATTTGTTTTCAGATCAAGTGCAAATAGTAATCATATGCATCAACCTAAGTTCAAAAGCAGGTACCTAATCATTCTATTTACAGACAGATTTCTACCATATACCTATCTGGAACAAAAATGTAAGCGCTAACATTTCATAAGAAAGCGATATGCAGAATTTCTGTTTCAAAACAGTCTGCCAGAGAAGGATATCCGTGCAGAGAATGATCTTTCATAATATCCTATGTTTAAAATGCAAAGCTCACAACACGTTTTAAAGTGAGTTCATTTGCTAGGAAGTTGAGGGCGAGCGCCACACACTGTGAAATAAGCAAAAAGGACTAGTGAGAAATGTGAGCTCATTTGCTTGTGCACCTGGCAACCTTGCGGCTGAAAGGGAGTTTAATATGATTCTGTGCTCTGAATAACAGACTGTTCAGCATCCTGTTCCTGTACAAAAAAAAAAATCAGCTTTCACCAAATGTGTCCTTCGCTACATTATACAATGAATGAGGATGGATTTTTCCTATTGTTTTTTTAAAGACTCAAGATGGGGTGGTGATTAAAATATGCTTTTTGACTGCATAGAGATAAATTAAACATTCATAAAAATTTGTCGGACTATTATAAATGGCCTTAGTTACAATATATTTTAAACTTTGTCACAATTCATTTTGAATGTGATTTAACTTAAGGTTCAGCAAAAGTCTTTTAAAGACCTTAAAAAGAACGCTCTGGCATCTTAGATGATCGTGCACCTTTGGTTTTTCGACAATTCAACATAATCAGGTGTCTTAAATGTAACTTAACTTACAAGCAACTTGGTGTCTGTAATTAGGGAACGAACTGAAAAGAATAAGCGAACATTCACTACTTGCTGGGCTAAATCATTGCTACATACTTTCAATGAATTGAGCCACACAATGCTACTTCCTGCATGTGAGGCTACAAACACGCTAATCACCACTAAAGCCGAGTGTGAGTCAGAAGCATCAGATCAGCGGTGCAGGAAATGTGCAGCTTCCCTCACTTATTTGTGGCTTTACTGCTGAAAACACATTCCATCAGAAGACAAGATCAAGATACGAGATCCAAAATTTCCTATACCTGCACACTCATGTATTATATCCATCCCAAGAGACGGACAGAAAGACAGACAGGCAGACAGTCACTCGCACAGACAGACATGACCACGCACACCCTAAAACAGCCCTAGTGACACCCTTATATGTGTGTGTGTGTGTGTGTGTAGGTGTGTGTAAATGCAGTTATATATAATAACAATGGCGTATCTGAGCGCAGAAGGGCTCAGCAGAAAAGGAAGGACACAACATCCAGGTGGAAGATGATGAATCACACAAAGGGCCCCGGCGGTGAGGAGAACAAGCCAGTCTGGGAGTGAGAGAGGCAGCAGAGCCCCATGAGCGTGACCCGGAGAATAAGTTCCTCTTTTCCTGTTAAATGCAGCCCCGGCACAGACAAAAAGCTACAGAATGCACACAGATTGTTATCTATCTCAGAACTGGAACTGAAAAGAAGCCGTCGTTTCTCTACTGGCCTTCTTCCCCTCAATCTTTGCGAGGGGGGTTATCCAACATTCTGAAGGTAATCCAGATTATGAGGAAGACTAATAACAATAAAAACCCCCCCCCTCCCCTCCCACCCTG
>JAABNY020000001.1:42693908-42709710 GCA_015164015.2 Brevimyrus niger
GGGGGGGGGGGGTAAACGATGACGATTCTCGGGGCCCATGACTGAGAGGGGGCCCAGAGAAGCCCCCAATAAAATTGACTCAGCTGTGTTGGGGGCCCTGTCAAGATTCTTTTAATGGGGCCCAAAATCCAGCGCCCCTGCATGGATGCATTATTGTGAAGTATTCTCAAGAAATCACAGTATACAGGAAAAAGTCCGTGTTCATGATTCAATGCATTAATTAACTGGGGGTTCTAAAGAATTCATGTTTTTCCCTAAAATAATTAAAGTCTTTTAAGGTAAAATGGTGTTCATTCAAAATTGAATGCACTTGATCCACAGGAGACCACCCTAAGAATGCATTAGGGAGCATTTTTAATGTTGTTTCCTTCAAACTAACCAGCATGTGTATTATTGTTTTTGAACATTCACTTACATCATCCTGATAGTGATGCTGATGTTCTTTAATTGTAATTTAACCTTAGTACTTCGCTGATTTACCCCTTTTTCCTGAAGGATAAAACCAAATAAAAGTGAATCGCAAACGGTTTTTCTCTGTCCTACATTATTATTGTTAGTATATCTGTTCATCTTCTAACACACCTGGACCAGGTCACGGTTTGGGACAGAATCAATATCAGGCTACATAAGGCGGGGCTTCACGGATACCAGCCTGCATACACGTACCCACTCATCCAATCACAGGCTACAGGAAACACAGAGGTACCATTTAGCCTAAATGCATGATTTTGGACTTCTGGAGGAAACCCAACAGAGAGAGAAGAAGCAAAAAACTCCACACCAGAAGCAGAGGTGGGATTGAAGCACCCAAGGATGCATGAAGCTATAGCACTGAGCTGCTGTAAATCATAAATCCTTTACTTACCATTTGTGCAGGTACAGATATATTGGGATCTCACTCCTCATAGTTTGGGGGTGACAGAGCAGGTTAGCCAATGTGTAGCACGACGGGTGCTTGGTGTGTGTGTGTGTGTGTGGGGGGGGGGGGACGCACTAGCACGTGACTGTTCTGCCAAGCCCAGAGCTTGAACCGGAGACCTTATGATCATGGGCACGGAGATTTGGCCCCCTGAGCCACTCGCCAACCTCACTGTTATCATTAATGTACCTTTTCGGGATTGAACAAGCGATGTTTTTCACTGAGCGACACATTTCCTGTCCAAAGTGCACATAATACACTAAGCCCCACGTTTGATTCCAGAATCACTTCAAGGGAAGACGCATTGTGCAGTCAGAGAAACTATTTGCACTTGCTACCTCCCAGTTAGCTTTACCCAATCTAGCCGTTCTCCCCTGATCTCCCTCATTAACATGGTGTCTCATTGACGGAATGTTTTTTGTTCACCACCCCGTTCTCTGTAAACTCTGGACACTGCAGTGTGTCAAAATCCCAGGAGGGCGTCTGTTCCTGACGGCGCTGGAACCCTCCCGCCTGGCATGACAATCACACCGTGTTCAAGAACACTTAGATCAGGCACCATAGCTGTTCTAACACTTAATTGAACAGTAAGTGAATCTCTCAGTCATGGTTGCATAATGTGCGTATTCAGTTGCAGTCACATGATTCAGTGTTTAGAGGAACAGCTGTCTGCATTGGCAAGCAGGTGTACCTAATAAAATGGACACAGAATATTAATGCAGCAACATATTCCAACATGGAACATTAAGTCTATAGCATTTTTTTATTATGGTTTTTTTTCTGTGACTCATTAGATTAGTAATTTTACTCACCAATTAATACAGATTGTACTTTTTATTAGTAAAACTTGCTCTCCAAATTAGTTTGGCCCACTGTAACCTTAATGTATATGTACGTGCGTGTAATAATGAACCTAAGGTAACATCTTTCTCATTAGACAGTCGGGCCATTTGTATTTCATTTGCAAACCGTAACATACTTTGCCAAAGGGAGCTACACAATGCTTTTTAAACCCTTTTATAAATAGGGATAATCTATAAAAAAGCATTTAATTGTCAGGAATTAGGTCTACTTGATCACCCAGTTAGGAATGTAAAACTGGGGAATGTATCACTTTGATTACAGCTGTTGTTTTTCTGGCGGATCGTGCTGCTGCTGACGCACACAAAGAGCATCGCAGTGCCATTAGCGAACATAAATAATGCAGAGCTTTTTCAACTCTACTTAGCTAAGTGGCTTGAAATCTTGGGCTCCTTTTGTCAGGTTTTCAATAGATTAGTGTAAGATTTATTTTAATCCAGTAAAGTACTATGTTCTTGACATAATAAGTGAACGGATTTTTACGCACGGCATACATCTGAATTCTTTGAAGTGTCTTGCGAGGTGCAGCGGGATTTAGGCGATATTTTGACGATGTGGTGAGGTTTCCTTTTAAGAGGATCAGACCACTGGGCGAGCAACCCATATATTACAGGAACGTTTAAAACGACTTAAAATTTTTACAAATCAGCGTAAAATTAAATGAGAATCTTAAGTGAGTTTGTAACAAATTGTTGTGAAAAGTTTATCTTGTGACAACAAATTAAATAATGATTTAACTAATTAAACAAATTAAATCATGTTTATGGATTACCGGGAATCCAGGCAACCTTCAGTTCAATGAACGATCTTCCATAAATTGAAGACATATTGATGTTCTCGAATTATAGAAAATATAAAAGGGATCACCACTGAAATTTGACCATTTCATATATTGTGTATTTTTCTGTCTGTAATAGAAATTGACAGCACACATGTCCCTTTAATCGCAATATTATGTTTCTCATCGTTCATTATTGTTTTCCTTTTTTTGTGCTTTTCCCCAGTATCATGATGCGGTCAATAAATTATGGATGTTTTTATGATGGGAATTAGTCTCACGTTTCTGTATACTTTTGAATTGGTAGGATCAGCGGATCAAGAACGTTGGATTAAAAAAAAGAAAAAATAGCCTTTACACTGAAGCTGGAAAAACTAAGCAGCACCTCGGGGAAGATCAGTACCCGAACTGTAGGATTTAATGTGCTGACAGCAGTGCACCTTCTCTGAAAGTGGGAATAGCAAGGTTCAACTTTGAGAAACAACAAATAAATCTGCTGAGCGTAGCTCGAACCAGGTCATCACGTGACCGGCTGGGTATTTGAATGACTGCCGACCGAGCAATTTGTCGAAGCCGTAGCCGGAGCGTCAAACATGCGGTCCGGCAACATCTGTGGCTCACCCAGGGAACACCGGGTGTCTTGCATGTAATGAAGCTGCATCCACACAGGAAACACATAGGCAGGCATATTCTACAGCTGGAGCGAAAGAATACTTTAATTATGGTACTTCGTCCAAGGGGTAGCGTGCAAATGAAGATTACCAGCTAGTCTGTGGTACCATGCTGGAGCAGTTTTTCCTGGCCCAGCGTGGAAAAATGTGCGGAACCAGTTCTGGACTGGGAAAAATCCCAGCTCTGCTGATGTGCTAGTGTAAGCGAGACATTTGTATATCCTTATGGCGTAGGAACCAAATGTTTAATTAACAAAGACATACATAGAACTAAAATAAAGAATTTGTCTTCTTCATATCGAAGGTGTTCAGCAGAGGTCTTTCTCAAGAATGCAGTGGCCCTCTGAACAGTCCTACTTAATAGTTGTTCTCTTAAAGTCTCTTCTAGGACTGTAGTTCTGAAACACACCAAGAGACCTGTTTGCTGTGATAGTAGAGTTCACTTGGTGTGGAATTCTGCAAAATGCACAAACAGAAGAATTTACATGAGCCACCACCATGGCTATTGTGTAGAACAGGAGTGGGACACCTATTCCATGGAGGGCCAGAGTGGGTGTGGGTTTTTGGGATGTCCTCTAAATCCCAAGTTCTTAGTCGAAAATTTAAACAGTAATGTCCCCTGAAGTCAGAATTCCGACTCATGAACTCGGAGGAATCAGCACAACCCCGAGCTCAGTATCCAAGATGGCTGCGCCCTTTATCAACAGAAGTCAAAGCGCTAGTTTTATACTGTTTATTAGCACTTGCGTCTTATTTACAGGTATAGCTCATTAAGTGGGTGGTACGCACAGTATCGTCCAAATGCTATCTCTGGACATGTAGCTACTCAGAATACCGCGTAATGTGTAGTTATCCACTGACATTGCTAACATTAGCTAACAATTAACTGGGCTAGAACTTGGACCATTTCATTAAGAAGGATTACATGCTTAAGCCGACAACTTGTCGGATTTAAGGTAGCCTGGGCTAAATGTAAGTGAAGGAATATAAAGGCCATTTAAACTGGGGTACCTTAAATCGACAAGTTGTCCAGCTAAGAAAGAAATCTTGCTTTTTGAGACGGGTCCCTGGTATTGTTAAATGGCCTTCCGACTTTCTGTACTGGAACACTGTTAACTCGTGTGTGACGTCATCCCCTGTTCTGAGTTAAATGGAATGCAGCATTAGTGCATCTCTTTAGGACCATGTGCCTGGAACAGCGACTATTTCTCTGCCAATAAACTAGCTAAAGTGGGTTGGCCCCGCCCAGAAAGAACTGGTGCCGTGCGTTTCAGGGCCCTATGTTTTCCACAATCGAAATTGCACGGTCTGAACCACGTAGCGGCATCAGCGTCTGCGGCATTAAATCTGAGGGGGGCGTGTCATTTGGGACCCCCCCCCCACATTTAACATAAAATATTAGTTCACCCAGCACTGTTTTCCAGTGTGTCCCCCCACATTCAGAATGCTTCTTAACCTCCTGCATAGCGCAGACTCTTTTGAGGTGTGGCAAACCGTCTTTTAAAACCTTTAATAATCGAGTTCACTTGCACCATGGTGGATTGCGGTTATAATGGCAGATTTGGATCCGGACAATTTTTCTATGATTGTACTGTAATTAGCTAATTCTAATGAACATGTATATGACTAACCATTTTGACGTTTAAGTACACATTAGTGGTCTTTCATGTTGCAATTTAAAAAGAAAGTCTTTTGCATGTTTGTGCGCTGCTACGCATCTCTGTGTGTGTGCAACAAGTTAGGCCACAAACTGGACAGGAAAATCACAACTGCTTCAGACTCATGTTAGCTTGGCACCAGATGGAAAATAGGGCCCTTAGACTGTGCATTTTAGATTGTTACAATAGGACCCAAATAGTATCTTTTACTGTCAACTTCAGATACAGTACATGTTGCATGGGTCAGGTGAAATATTGTTCTTGTGTGTCTTTGTGCTAATGAAAAGCAACAAATACAATTATAAATATTGATACTTGACAATCATCAGAATCATTTTTAATGACCACACGATCGAGGTTGGTGGAATTTGTCTTCTTTGCGGCAGCACGGTATGTCAGCTTTGTCCATAATTATGAAACGGTTAGATAGGAACATCACGTTAGACAATCAGCACAACAAAAAAATCCATTAGTCTACTCATGCAAATTTCTGGTGGAAGATGGTTAGATGGTCAATATATACTGTTCAATACTGTTCAATTGAGTTCTAAATAATTAATAATTCATTCTTTGTATTTTTTTTACATTGCTATAGGCATTATAGGGAAACACCTAGCATTTTTGTCATTGCGCTTTACTACATAAATATTGCCGGTAATTCTTGAATGTTTATAAACTGGAGTGGAGGCTCTCAAGCTAGAGATGTGTACCAGGAATTGGATGGTTGCTGGTTCAAACCCCATGAATGCATGGAGTGATTTTGCTCTAATGGGCCCTTGAGCAAGGCCCCTACAATTTCTTTGTCCAGTGGCCTGTACTATGAAGCGGGGTTACTGGCTTATTAGGGTAACTTGTCGGATTTAAGGTAGTCCGCACAAAATGTAAGTGAACAAATATTTAGTCCATTTAAACTGGGGTACCTTAAATCTGACAAGTTACCCCGATAAGCCAGTAACCCTACTTCGTAGTACAGGCCACTGGGTCTGATGTTAGTCTACATCCAGCCCTTTAAGGAGGTTCTCCAACTTACAGGGGAAAACTTGGGGGTTGGTGGCAGTATTGGCACTTTAGCCACCAGAAAAGATTTGGACTATTGTGGTGCTGAGGTGTCACCCACCACATGGCTGCACTCAGGTTCTCATTCCCCGAGGTGGAAATTGCAGGTCCAGAAAGTACAAATCCAGACCGTGATTTACAGTAGTTTCAACCAACCAGTTGAGCATAAAGAGTCACAGTCACAGAGTACTCCACTGGTTGGTTGAAACAAAATCCTGGTTTGGATTTGTACTTTCTGGACTTGAATTTTCCACCTCTGCTCATTCCTCAGCTGGTTTGTTGTGTGGTGGGTGTGGTGACACACTGTAATCAGTGCATGTTCCTTAACTCCCCCTTAGAATCCATCAAACAATGCTAGAAATATCCTACATCGGATGATTAAATACATAACCGGAGGAACAGAATAAATCCCTATAAATTGGAAGTGCTTCCACAATTGTGGCCACTTGTGTATTTTAATTTATATTCCATCAATCAATAGAGTTGGTCGTCTGGTACCTGTATCGTACTCCTACGGTGAGGCAGTCTTGACGAAAAGGTGAAGGATCCGCGGTTCCCTTAGGGACTGGTTCAGGTAGCACAATCGCACAAGCCGGGTGCCACGGCGATACGGACGCACTCCCTATTCCAGGTCTGCTGACTTCCCCTGGGGTTCTGAGCTGGTGAAGGGGCACAAGAAGGAGGGAGGAAAGCAGCCCTTTAAGTGCTGGTATCTGCTCACAATGCAAAGGCACTGCCTGCTCAGTGCAGTCACTGCATGCTCGGTGCAGTCAGCTGCAGTAGCTGCCCTGCTGGCTTCACTCGCCTGATAGGCAGCAGATAAAACGGGAGCCAAAACGCAGAGGAGTGCTGCGGGTGAGCAGCTGAGATCTTATATTTTGCAAAATGCATAACACTGTAACAAGAGGGAACTGCAAGATTCCTGGTAACTCAGTCCCAGAATCCTCCAGAGGGATTACCCAGCTAGTACCACCAGAAAAGGCCAGACTGTTTTGTCTACCGTAGCTCTTTATTTTATTTTAGGCACAGCAAAACTTTTGTTGCTGCACATAAAGGAAAGTCAGATCTAAGGGCCTGTCTTTCCTTTTGCCCTTGTCTGGTCTAAGAAATTCTCACAATGCTATCTGATCACAATGGCTGTATTTTTTTAACTCACTTCCAAATGGAAAAAGTTCTATCATGCTGGTTACTATTATTTGTATTTCTTTGTAATAATGTTAAATATATGTTAACACCTAAATTATAAAATTTGAAGGACAGGATAATAACAATAAAGGTTTCATCTATATTACTAGTTATGTTTCCTCTGTGTTCATTTATTGAATGAAAATGGCTGATTCGTGACAATTTTGACCAACTGAAAGCAATCCTTTTTTATATGTATTCGAACTAGACTTTACTTTAGTATCTATCAGCAACTACAGCTATACGGATTTTGTATATCTCTACTAAGATTCATTTCAGGGTTTTCATAGTCAGTGAACAACATTCTTTCTTATTCTTAAGCCACTATTGTTTTGGATCAATGTTATGCTGAATTTTCATCTATATCAAGCAAACATCAAGATATATAATACCAGTTAATAGTCTGAGTACACCTGTTAAAATTTTTAACTATCTGTGGTTTATAGTGTGCACAGATGCATTATTGTGCAATTTTGGAAGTGAAATTCAATCATTTGGACTAATGAGTCAGCGTTTTAAATGTTTGGGTCCAGCTGCTGTGTATTTGTAATATGCAGTGAACGTTAATGACTAGCATGGAGGTTGCAGTGCTGTGGTCTGAGTTGCTTTGCTGGTAAGAGAGCTGGAGGTCTTTAGCAAATCCATTCCATGCTTGCAGTGTCAAGTCAAGTGGCTTTTCAGTGTGATTTCAACCATATACAGTTGGGACAGTGACACAGTGACGCAGTGACACAGTGACGCAGTGACACAGTGCACAGTGACGCGAGTCAGCATTCCTCCAGGACCATGGTGCTACATGAAACAACACAGGGCTACAAAAAACACACCGAATGACATGAAGTGCGCGTGTGCAAATGTGCAGACACTGCAAGACAGCGCAGTAAGACAAGACAGTGGCACCAACCAAGTGCAGTGCCGACCAGTGCACAGTTCTGATAGTTACAGGTGCAAAATGTAGCAGGTTGTGCAGAGATGATAAGGCACATTAATAAAAACATTAATATAAACTTGACAATGGAAGAAATGAAAAGTAACAATACATCTAGCAATATAATAATGTAGGGACACTGGTTGTTGTTTTGTGTTAGGTTTACATCAAACATAATAATTAGATCAAATTTCACCTGACAGCCTGCAGAAATTTTTCTGATTGTACATATTTATATTTTGTAATGCCTTTTGTCATAAGCTAATGTGGTGTAGACACTATTATCTCATGCACATCTCGCTTACTGCTTCACCCAAAGTGCGGTAATGTTTTCAATGTGATTCAAAGTGTTCACTGACCAGTTTCCTTCTTGGTCAGTCTAATGAAACATGCGGATTGTGGGGCACAACATGCATCTGATATCTTGATCATGAAGGAATCTCATTGAATTCTGTAGCTCTCTGATGTAGTGTGTGTGTCTAAATTAATTTAGGTTTTTACTAAATTTTAACCTTTTCTTTCACATTAATTAATCAATTCTGCTTCCTTATAGTTATTTTGGTCATATGAAATACTAATATAACTGTCATTTTATGTAATAATATAGTTTCTGTGACTAATATTTCTTTGTTGGCACATCACCATCTAGAGCCCTTATAGAATATAGAATTGTTGTAAAAAACTAATCAAATAATATAGAAGTATCATTAAATATATTAGTTCGAACAGAATTTAATTCTGTCCTGCATAAATAAAAAATTTATAGCACAGTTTCAGTCCCCATCCTCTAACGGTCTCCCTATCAGCACTTACAAAACATTGAATAGAAATGTAATCCATTCATCCATCCATCCATCCATACACGCTTGTCCTATGCAGGGTCATGGAGGTCCGGTGAAAGGCAGGATGGGGTGCCAATCCATCACAGAAATTTAATTCTCATTTTTAGCACGAAGAAACAAGGATTTTGTTTTGGGATATTGTTTTTTAAAAGTGGCAAAGGAGAATGGAGACAAAACACTGCCATTTTGGGGTAAGCAGATGGGATAACAGATACACTAAACCCATCGTGTCACTGGAAGGTTTGGAGTTAGGAATCTGGGCCTGAGCATGTTTTCTGTTGGTGGAGAAAAGACATTCAAGAGCAAATTTCCAAAACTCAGCCCATTTTTTTTGTTGCTTTTGAGATGAGACTGCCAATGACCTAAAGTCAGGCTTCCTTATCATATGCTAAAGTACTGGGAACCAAAACTCATTCAGTACTCATGTAATCCAATGAAGAACTCTCATTACATTTCCAAAACTCCACAGGTCCACAGAAATTTTCTTGGTACCCTCTGTTTCCTGAGAGAGGCTCCAGGCTGAAGTAGGCTGTGCTGAACTGGGGGTGCCTTAAAAGGTGAGGGGGTTAGGACAATTCCAAAGGGCTCCCGAGTGACAAGGGCCCCCAAAAATCTGGAACATAATTAGATTGGTCTGGATTGGAGGCCCAGTATGATTTGCTTTGCTGGATCCAACACACACACACCTGCTACCTGACTCCAGCCTTCTCAGCATCTGAAAGAAACATGGATGGATTATTGTGAAATTAAGGTAGCTTTTTTTGTTAAATATGTTCAGAAATCACAATGTACTGGTAGTGGGTGTGTTTATGGTATTTGATAAACCGTTACGGAAGATGGATGAGTGAAACAGTACTGAACTGTATTGAATTCCCGAAACTGAAAATAACAGTATGCTGAGCTGGGTTTGGGGTGGCGATTTGGGAAGGCCTGGGTGGGCCATATACTCCAAAGTGCAATGTTAAGGCTTGGCTGAAATCAGAGAAGGCCATTGAGATGTTGAAGACATGGAATTTACAAACTGAATTTTGAAAAGGCTAGAGTATTAATTGATTTTAACTCTTTTATTATTGATTTAATTTTATGTGCAGATTGAGATCTGAAATGTGACTTGAAGGTTTCAAGTGCTAGCGTGAATTATCATACCAAACGCAGCACTAGGAATTTAAAGGGTTGAGTCATTTTTTTATTACAACATATTGTAAATAAAACACTATGCACAACAATGCGAATTTCTTTCTGAGGCTTCTTTACCACTTCACAAATGTTTGTGCCAAAGAGCACACTAAACCGAACATGCCGTTTCCTTTTAAATTTGATTATGTTTCCTTTCAACAAATGCCAAGCTCTGTTTTGCCTGAAGAACTCTCCACTCAATCACCTTCAAACACTGCCTTTCATCTGAATTTGACTGTAGCAGATTATCGCCAGCCTTATGTTTTAGTGTGGTTTGGGAAAACAAAAAAAAACAAAGAACCTGGACAACGACAATAAAGCTCACCATTGCAAAGTTCCTTTGTCCATTTCTTGCTTCTGTGAAAGATGATTATGCTGTCATGCTAATTGATGCATTATGTAGGTGCACTACCACAGAAGTTAGGATTTCAGCATAACCCTCTTTCTGTTTACTTTTCACACTGAAAGAAAGATGTAAAGAGGCGAGTGAACAGATGGTTCCTGGCCCCTGTACATCCTGCATCTCCTCACAACTGCCAGCCATCTATTGTGTCCATTAATCTTACATACAATTCCAGTAGCACAACTATATTAACAACTCCGGAGAGAACAAAATAAGCCAACACATCTGTCAGGTGCTAAGGCGTGAAACATCAGTCCGGGAAGTAAAGTCTCATTCCTTGTTCCTTCTATAAAACAGCAAGCAAAAATAAGCTGGCCCCGAAAATGCCCTTATAAAAACTCTATCCAGGGTAGAAACATAACAAATGTTCATTATAAGGCAGCTGTAAGAAAACTTACAACATCTGTGTTTCATTCACAGGTAGTTTAATCAAAGATCATTTAAAACAATGACTAAAAAATACATTAGTCATATTGGGGGAAAAAAACAGAATAATTAATTTTTGGCAATTGTAGTTACTACATATTGGCTGTGCTGATGACAGAAAACTTTTTAAAATTGCAACACACATAGGGATTAAACCAAACTCAACAGGACCAGAAACTGACACATAGCATTTTAAGTTGATGGCATAAATATATGTAACAAGACAACCAGTCTTACTGATAAACATTTTGGTTTTATAGCACGGAGGAGCTTCTTTTTTTTTTCCAGAGGAAATAACATTAAAAAAAAAAAAACAGTGAGATGTTTGCTGACACAAAGAAGTACTTTCATCTTGCAGAACTAATAAGCTGCTGGGACAGTCGCTGACCTGCGTGCTGCAGCCACAGAGGTCGCATATGATGCGATTTCTCAGCCTACACTCTGTGTGAAAAAAGACGCTGCCAGAGTCGGGCGCGAAGGAAACGCATTAAAGAGCGGGGGCCCGGGCAAATTTACGAGCGGCGCATTGCCATGACAAATATTCCAAGAATGCAACTCTATTTGGCCCCCTCTGCTGTGTGTCTATGGCAGTCAGTGGCTAAATTGAAAAATCAATTCCAATTTAAATTATTGGAATGAAGAACTCTAGGAGCAGAGATAAAAAGGCCTGCTTCTTCTAGATCCTCTTTAATTGGAAAGTCATTTCTTCGGGGTATTCTAATGGTTTTGAAGGAAGATTGCAAAATACAGTTGATGAGCTAGGGGAAGGTTAATAGCTTGTGTGCTTTTTTTTCTGTACAGCAACGGCCCTCCCCTTCCTCACGACAGAACTGCCAAATGAAGAAAGATCCAGGGTCTGCTACTTAGCTCACTCAGGGCCGCATACCTGGACCATCCTGTTCATTCCTCTGTGAATCTTCTGCAATTCTTTCAGCTACTGCCTCGGTGGAACAGATGTCTGTTCAACTTTTAATTTTTTTTTTTTATAACAGATCAGAACTGAATGCAGTGTTGCATATATATTACATAAAGTACTCAATTCTTGTTTTGTGGTTACAAATACAATAGTCTATCACTAGCTTTAGTAGTGGACTGATATTTGGCCTAAATACACAAAGCAAGAGAAAACAGAGAAGCAAAACTTAATCTTATTATTAAAAAAATAACAATAATAAGTCTTTTTTTTTTAAGCCAGCTATTCTTTACTAATAATTGTGGGGTAGTGTGTGGGTTAGTATTCTGTGGCTGTAATCAGAAGGTTGGCAGTTCAAATCCCATGGGTTGTTGAAAGATGTCATTGTTGGACTCTCAAATAAGACCCCAACTGCTTCTGGAGGCTGGTTGCCCCTGTGTTCTGACCTGAAGACCCCCTCCCGTCTATCTCCTCTATGTATATGGTATATACAGTGCTCACAGAAGGTCTCGGGGTGCTTGCTTAATTCTGTAAAAACTATGTAAACTTATTGGTTTTATAACAAAAGTCCCATGAAAAGCAATATTTAACATACCTGCACAGACATTCTCGTTTTATTAAATATCGTTATTTTTTGACTGACTCATTCAGTTCGGTTGCTGCCATTTTACTATTAATTACAGTTGCAGTCATTGGCTCCCAAAGGAATACTGTTTGGTGTTTTGTGTTATTGCAAAAGTGTTGCCAATTACAGTAAAAAGCACCAAACGAAACTGCTTGTCAATGAACATTTTAGACTCAAAACAGCGCTTTTAGAACTGTAACCTAAGATATTTTACTCAAAATGACTGGTTCAGAGGCAGGGAACCTGATCCATGGTAGGCTGACACGGGCTCGGGTTTTTGGGATGACCTCACAATCAGCCAATTACAGTGGGTCACCAGTATTGGAGTTGAGGACCACTGCTTTATTATTGGCTGATTGAGAGGATGGATCAGGTGCCCCACCCCTGGACTGAATGTTTCACTGTATATCTGTCTCTCGCTTGTATAGCAAGATGGGATTTGGAAACCACCCAGTTTCCCTGCAGGGATAAATGAGGTAGCACTGATCTATGTACGTGTCCTTGAATAGAAGCTCTGCTGAGTAATTATGTGTAAATTTAAACACAAGGAGTTAATTCATTGTATTAACAGGAATTAATACTCTAACAATAAAAATTTAATGGCTTCTCTATAATTTTTGCATGTTAAAACCAAAAATTTGTTGACGCTGTGCTGTAACTGATCAGCTACCTCCATATTTGCTAACATTAATCTCACTTTAATTTCCTGTTTCCTTTTCTGCTCTGTGGTTTTGCTGATGCATACCTTTGCTGCAGCAACTTGTTAAAACGGCATAATTCATGCAGAATTACAGACCGTTATTGCACATACTTATTTTTGTAAACCCTATGAGAAACAGCACATGCAGAATTATCAAATCAAAATTTGAACACTTTTTTTGGCATTATAAATACCTTAGGAAACTTGTGTTAACTCTTTTCTGATTTCATATTGAACACATTAACACATACAAATTAAAACAATACTACTTAGACACAGCCATGGAGAGCAATTTTGTGACTCTGGATGAGCTCCTGGCCTCAATTCATCTTCATTGCTGTCTCATTGAAGCTTTGAGACAGAAGGAAAAGATAATATCCTTAGCATTTTCCAAACGACCCAATAATAACAATGAAAACATCAGTAAAAGGCATAAATAAAGGCTGAGGCTCCAGCACACTCAGCACAACTGGGACTAATTTACCTAGCCAATAATGTTAAAGCATGCAATAATATTTTTTCTGTTGTTATTTTTGCAAATGTTAAATAAATATTTCAGGCGCAGAGGAAGTGAGCAGGTCGTTTGAATAAAATTGGCAGCAGAGCTTGTCTTGTCATTGGTGAGATTACGCCAAAGGTATGGGAGTTAGCCGAGGTGATCATGACAGACACCGTACACTCTGCTCGAGAGACAGGATAGGTAGAAATACATTCCCCATGTCTTGGCAAAGTGATGGGGGGGGGAAGGGGGGGGGAGGTGAGATATGTAAACAAACCTGCTCTCCACAGAATTCCGTTTGGCTTCATTTCCTACGAAGAAACTGCAAGTTAAAAGGTGGCCCCCACACAAATGAAACTCAATTTCACGGCACATTATCCCTCCCTCTTCTCTCTCCTGGCTTTCATTTTCATTAAGACCACAGACAAGCATAAATTAATAATTACTGCAGAATGTCTAAATGCAGGCCGTACACTTTCGCCTTTCATTTTCCTCCTTGGCCTTCAGTGTTCATGCTTGCAAAATGTTAATTTAGATAATATGGCCTGGCCTTTGTCGGGTGGCTCTGTTTTGCAGCCTCACTAATACATAATGCTCCTTCCTGATTAGATGACATTATCTTTATCCTTTGCCCAATCGACCCATACCATTCGCGCAGTATAACCTGCAACCAGTTTTGAATCACATAATGACACGTCTTAATATTTTAATGAATTATTTTTATTTATTGAGATTTGTCTTTGTCTGAAAATCTGATGCCATGGGCACTACAATTTTAAGCACTAATTGTGAAAATGAATACGAGTTTCGAATATGTTTTCTATTCATCCAATTTCCAATACTGCATATGCAGTTTGTGTGTGAGGAACACACTGGATGGGATGGCAGTCCATCGTTGTCCATGCGTTCTATTTTGATGGATAATATCAGCTGGCCACGAGTTTTGGGACCGTGGGCGGAACTCTGAGTATCTAAAGGAGGCCCACATACAGAAAGTAAATGAAAATGTAAAAAGGCGGAGCTAATCAACAGCATAGGGGACTACAATGCTACCTATTAGGCCTCTGTCTCCATTTCTATTTATTTTTAAACTTCATTTTTGTTTTAACATCTGGCTACTGTTGCCTTTGTGATCCAAAAAAACGTTGAGTTCAGCTTCATCAATTATTAATTAGGCAATTAAAGTATTCGATGTTACACGTTACAGCAACCGAGAAAAGTTAAAATGTTGATACGTCGAAGAGGTAAGTATATCCATAATTTGTATGTTACAGCAGCTCATGTGATACTGCGTGTACGTGGTAGCGATACTGCTCAAAAAAAGGGAAAAAAATGCTTGCCACTGTGAAGTTTGATCCACCATACTTCATTGACTATTTAAATGCATTTTTTCAAGGTTGATTGGAACTTTAACCTCATTTTCAATAAAGAATAAAAGCTTGAAATGTGCTAGACCTTGAATTTTCACAATGCTTTGTTGAATTATGCAGTGATCCGTCAATTATTCATCTACCACGTCTGTGATGACTATGCCTTAAGAAGCATGCAAAATGGGACTATAGAATGCTATGCTGTGTCAACACATTTCAGGATTGCTTACAAGAGGAATTTGTCTTTCAATGTCAATTCCACTTTTCTTTTCACAAGTTTCAAGCAAAGGCACCTGTTTCAAATCTGTAATTGATTTGATCGGAACCTCAATTGCAAGTTCAAAGCTTAATTTACATTAGTTGGCAACAAAGAATGTTTCCTTTAGAATGCAGTTTCATTTTGACACACAGAAAGTTACCTTGTATACCAGAATACCTTGCAATTAGTAAAGACATTATTTCAAAGTGTTCTTCCCAGACCAAAAAAAAAAATCCAGACCATAATAAATGATACACCAAGAAAATCATTCAGGCAGGTTTCAACATGCCTAATGTGGTATTAACGTTAATTTAGAAAAATTTAATCAAAATCCAATTGTTTACTGTTTGCTACAGTATGTTTGCTCAATATCATGTCATGATTACAGTATATACAAATAATATTTCAGCACATAATATTTATGTTGGGAGCGGGGGGGGGGGGGGGGGGGGCGGGGCGCGTTTTTTTCAAAATTCTAAGCGCAGACGGATGTGTTTTGCGCCTTAAAAATTTGTCCGGGTGTAGGGGCCATT
>JAABNY020000001.1:42709720-42739116 GCA_015164015.2 Brevimyrus niger
TTTCTTATTTTTTTTAATGTATATTTTTTAATAATATAAAATAAAAAAAAAAGTATATAGTTGGGGAATGGGGGGGGGGGGGGGGGGGGGGGGGGGGGGGGGGGGGAGACTGGGCAGTGCTTCTTCAAATCTAACAGCTCAAATGGATGTAATTTTGCACCTAAATACTGTACTGCGATGATGTGGCCTTACTCAAAGCCAGAGCTCTGGCTTATGTTTCTCATCATTGATGAACATTTGACAAGAAAGTTGCAAGACATTTTGGATTTTGTTGCATTGTAATAATATAAGTGTTCAGTGATAAACCTTTAGCATAAATATGTATGTTTTGGAAAGATGACAAAATATACGCTGCTATACACTGTCTCTAAAATGATACTACATCTTCACAAAAATGATGCTTATATTATCTTACCACTGTCTGGGAAACACATGGATAAATCAAAGAGATGATGACTGGTTATTTATGTGGTGAGAAAGGCAATGGGGGAAAATGCTTATTAAACAACAAGCACACAGTGTGCTCTCAAATTGATTTTCTGTCTTGGAGTGCTTCATGACAGAAAATTGCAGCTGTTTGAAAGGAAAGAAAACACATATAGGAATATTAAAGAGGCATTGTTAACATTTTACTATTGTTTTCTTAAGTTTGTGTTAATTTATGAAATAAAACTTGTTGTACAGGTTTTCAAAAAGGATATTCCATGAATTAAATTCATTTAAACATATCTGCTCAAAAATGATTCCTCACATATGAAACTGGCCAAGTACCCAACACAGAAAGTAATAACAATAAAAAACTCTTAATTAAAAAATCTCCTTTCATTACACATATTATTATATTACTGGATAGTATCCATAATGGTATATAGTATTTGCAATAGTGAATATTTCCACATGCAGATATGGAAAGCAAGTACATAAGATACACTCCAAGAGGACTAAAATGACTTGTATATCAAACTACGAAAACTGATTAATTTACTTTACAGGGCATGTAAGATTAAACATTCATTTAATTAGATTTCCTGTTTGCATATCTCTGGTTTCCAGCTTCCAGATTGTTTAAGCTTGCATGGAAAATGCAAGATATTTCCACTACATAATTGTTTCCTACAGTCCTTGGAAGGTGACATTGTACAAATAAGTTAAATCAGTCACTGTGTGAATAATCATACAAGAGCGAAAACCCCAAAATTCCTCTCAAATGACATTCCATGTCAGGAAATCATAAAGACAAATATTCTATAGTAATTTAGAAGTACCAGCTAGTGATTTAGTATTCTTAAATAATTCTGTTTCTTTAAGTAACTGTTACATGTTGTTAGGTTGCAATATAATCAAGTTCTCCTAAGAAAGTGGGAATATTATAGAGGACAACCGCTGAATTCAAACCAATATTATCAAGCTACTCCGCCTGTCTATATCATCTGCCCAGCATTATAAATACAATAAATATTTAATAAAGTGTTCTGCTGATAAAGGTCTCCTTCTCTCCACACTTCATGAAGAACATTGGCATGCTGTTCTCGATTGGATTACAGTAATATTTACAAGGCTTAAAAACAGGATGCAGTTAGATATTAAATAAGTCATTGAATGTTTCTATATAGTCGAGCACACGCTAAGATTGTAGTACTAAACATACATAACTTTGCTCTAGCACCAGAATTCAGCTCTGTAATGGATCTCACACGCTGGTTCAGTACCTAAAATGAAGGAAAAGGAATCAGCTCCCAAACCTTTACTTATATTAAAGTCCTTTATCATTCTTTTTCTTCCTAGTACCATTATACTTCAACTGGAAGGATGGATACCAGGATCCAAAAAATGTGCGCCACAGGACCGAATAACATTTTCCAAGCTAGTCTACCTTGAGACTGCAAACTGTTATCGCTTCTTTGACCGCATATCTTCTTAAATGGTTAAAAAAACTTTCTTGAAGAGTAATGGTTACTGTAGGTGTCCCAAGAAAACCAGCATTTTGGGATGTTCTCATTCTACTTGAATGATACACATTTAGCTAAACATAAAATGATTTATTTACAGTTAAAAAATGTAGTCTTATATTTTATTTTATGGTAACACTAAAGTACTGTATATAAAACACACATACATGCAGGCACACACAAGCATACAGTCATACCAAGAAAAAGAAGCACAACAAATGGAAAGGACAACCTAAAAAAACAGAAAGAAACCAATTAAATACATGTTTCTCATCATTGAACATTTTCCTGTTCTGCAATACAAAAAAAAAAACATAGAATCACAGAATCTGCTACAGTGTATACCTGCATGTAATACAGTGTATATATATATATATATATATATATATATATAAAACACATACAAAATATCTCAGAAATTAAAACTATAAACCCCTTGTTAACATTAGATTAAGCTACAGCTGAAATTAAACCATGGATATTTTTAAACTTCAAAAACCACAAACTATGATAAAATAAAAATTTAAATTATACTTATAAAAATAGCTGCCCATAGTGTTTAAAATGTCAGACTTATGTGTACAGGATAAAGGATACTATAGAGAACACATAGTATTGAAATTTCTGTAGATAATGTGAAATATGGGCTACAGTGGGTTAAGATATCAAGAAATCAACGTATCATGAAAGCATTCAGCGTGGCTACATTCTGCTATTTGGGCGAAGTTCCAATTACGTCTAAAAGCTCATTTAACCTTTGAGGAGTTATTGAGCAAAATATGTTGCGTTGCCTTTTCACAAACTAGACGTGAAATTGCCAATTTTTTTTGCTTGCTTTTAGCAAAACATTGCATCGAACTATGTTACACAAATTAGACAATGCAACACGTCAGTGTAGAACTATACCAGAAAAAAGCAGAAGCTGAAACAGTCATAAGGCAATTTCTGTCCTGTCCATGTTGCATAATATGCTGCTGGAGGTACAAAAAAAGTAAGTACATAATTCTGATATGCAAAATGAACTTCAAATGAGTTCAAAAATAAGATTTTTTGTTATAACTGAGGTAAAGGCATGTAGCTGTACAATTTGAAATTCTGTTCTAGATTCCCAGACTGTGGCATCCTATCTGAATTTTCCTCTTTTACATAGTTAAATAAACCGTGAGAATAGGAAACGTACTCAAGGCCAATCAGGGCAATTTGAACCAACTCTTCGGAGTTTGTTTAAATGCTGCAGATTTTACTTTGTACCTTGCAGGTCAGGAAAAGTACTTTACAGCAATATAAGCAGTAGTGATATGAAACAGACTTTATCAGTAATACAGATACGATAAATTAAAAGCTGTTAAGAAAACCACACCTTTCAAAAATGGCTACTGCAGCGATATATATGTATTGATTAAAATTGAAAAGAGCAGTTTCTCTGTGTGTGTCCCCTCAATGTGCTTGAAACAGCAGTGACAGTAGGACATTTAAGTCATTGCTGAAATAGTGTGAACTCAGTTGCTGTTGCCAGACTCACTGTTACTTATATAAGGTGCAGTTAAACCTGGCCATTGTGTTTATTTACTACCAGCCCATGCGCCATCACGACACAGGTCTCCCTCACCTAGCCTTAAAGTTTCAAGGAAATCATTACAACATGCATTCAAATTTAGTCTTGTGCTCAAATTCAGCATTGGGACAATGAATACCATAGTGATGCGACTGAAATGCATCGCTACTATATATCGCCAAAGTCCGAGTTGCAGTTCTATACATTCCGCATTTCAACCGATGTCTTCGATATATTCAAGAAAACACATAGTTGACTCATTACACATAGGATGGAATAGCACCACTTGCCATAATTCCAGTTATCAGTACAGAATATCAATATGGGATGCTTTTATTCCAAAAAGAGAGACTTACATATTAATTCACACATAAAAATTAGAAATGACGACAGATAGGTTATCTTAGCTCATTGGAGTGTTTGGCCTTAATTGAGACTTTTTCTCTCAATTTGGCCAAATTTCTCTTCATTCTTTGTCTTAGCTAAACAAACAGCCAACATTTCAATTTTTTTCTTCTTCCGGTAATTAAGTAATGGTTTTTGCATTTAAGGCCAAACCACTTTGAGCTCTGATTGAATTATTCAATCAATCAAAAGTAATTTTCATGTGGAAATTAGATTTCCATAGCTGTGTATTCCATCATTGACAAAAAAAAACTCTATTAGGTTCAAATGTAAAGGAGGAAAACTTGTAACTTGGTGAAAATTACGCTTACAAATTCATATAATAAAAAATTAAATAAATACAAAATGGCTAGGAGGGAGTTTACCAAGTCCATTAAATCAAAGCAATACATATAATCAAAACGACTTACACTCGTTAGAGAAACTAACATTGATTGAGTCACTCCCTAAGTATATTTTAAGCAAAAAATAGAATTTATTAAATAGCATAACTTCAAGACAAACATTTACATGCCTGCATGCGTTTTTACTAAAATGGCAGCTATCTGAAGGAAAAGTGGCTTAACAAAGGATAAAATAAACAATACTAGAAATTCATTATAAATGTTTGTATTGGTTTTCTAATATTCCTACTGCATACACAATAGCATCTCTTAACAGTATATACACATACCATCTTACTTCGTAAAATTTTTTGAGCGAGCCAACTTGATCTGTACAAAAATGTTGAAATGAAAACGCAATATGAATTTATCCCGGTTTAGAAACTTCAAACGACAAACAAAATCAGCTACTAGACCAGTCTTCGTCTGTATATCATTAAATTCACATTTCCGATGCCTTCTCCCAGCTACTGATTTTTGAAAAACATTTTGGAATTGAAATGACCAAAGGTTTCCTATGAATATTCAAAAAAAGAAAAGAAAAAAAAAACCTGAACTAGATTTCTGTTTCAAAGCTTTCTTGCTGGTTTAAATACAGTATAAAATCTTCAGTGCTGTGGGTCAGTTTGATATTACCACTCCTGATGCTTGATTCTTCTGTGCTCAATGGGATTTTATCCTTGCAATTTGAAGAATATGTCACAGGACATACAGTTTACGGCAGTTCTGGTCTTGCAACTATGTGATGCTTGTATCTGTCGGAAAAGGAGTTCTATTTCTACATTTACACAGTTTTCCTTTAGCTTACAGTCATGCACAGACACTGCTAGCAGCTGCGTAGGGCCGCTTTCACAGCCGCTGCCTGGTACGAGCTGTTGGACACCTTCCTCCGTCTTCCATCACTGTGCCATCAGTACATCACTGTGGTTTTCAGAAAAAGTCTTCCATCTGTAAGACAGAGAAAAGCAAAGAGAAGGGTTAACGTGCGCGGCATAAAGCCTTAGTAAATTTTTTTGTGCATTTGCACGGCTATGCAGATTTTGCTAAGAATAAAGTAGCATGAAACTGCCATATAACTGTCAAAACAAAATTATTGGAGCAGTCGCTTTTAAGATCAAAAGATTAAGTCGAAAATATAAATCCAATATTCGTCTTCCCATTTAAATTGGACAAGGTCCCTGGACAGGGGACACTCTGGACAAATGCCAGTCCATCACAGGGTACATACAAACAGACACTACAGGTGATTTAATAACACCAATAAACCGAAGTGTGTGACTTAGTGTACGACGTGTGAACTACACGCAAAAAAACTGCCAATTCCTGAGATGTGAGACAAGAGCTTTACCCAGTCACCCTGGTGTCAGCTTAAAAGTCCTTATAAACTAAACGGCAAAAGATGTTCTTAGGCTGTAAAGGAACGGCAAGGCATATGAATATCATACACGTGCATTTCGTCTTACACCAATGACTACAGTGCATGCATGACACATCTTGACACATGCGACTAAAACGTTTAACCTATATCCTATTTTACAGGTGTTTAGCCATGCAATCATGATGGGAAAACACTTAATAAATTTAATTTCCTGCACGGAAACACTGTGGAAGAGTGCAGTTCTTCTCCTCAAAGACACCTATAATATAATGACCTTGTTCCATTTTCAACCCCACCCCACCCCCCCTCCCCGCCCCCCCGGGCTTAAAATTCGGCTTGACATTTACTACCCTTACATTTCCTCTGTGAAAGAATGCAGCAGTGTGCCCTCTAAGTGCTACTGCTCCATATAAACAATTGAATTTAAACAGGAAATGCAGACGATAAAAAGCTGGGAACATCGTCCTGTTGATAAACCTAGAAAAACAAACTAAAATAAATATATTCCGAGGCTGTAAACGTGCGTCTGGCTTACAGCTGGTTTCATAAATTGCGCTTTGCAAGAAAAACTAAACACCGGCATTAAACATATATTGAGCGCTGAATATTTTATTTTTTATTTTAATGTTTTATTTAGCTACTTTATTTCATTCTTCGTACTGATATTTTTGGAATTTGGGAAGAATTAATCCATTGTTCGCAATTTGCTGTTTATTTTACTTAGCAGTCCTCTGAACTTCAAGTAGGTACTGTTTTATTGTGGTGTGTGCTCTTTGAAGAGAATAAATGCCATAGAAGGAAAAGATAAATAGTGGGTGTAATTAATTCAAGCAGGCCTAAGTCTCCATGGGATCTCTCTCTGACATTCTTATTCAGGCAACGCCATAGAATATTACAGAATATAACTAAATGAAGCTTGGGTTGACTGTTAAATATAAACCAGGATAACTGCATTGCCTTTACCTGTGTAATTATACACAAAACATTACAGCACAGATTTAACTTGTGTAATTACCCAAAACATGGTACAGCTTGGACTGACTGTTAAATACATACTAGAGTAACTGAGCAACTTTCGCTTGTGTAATTGTGCGTAAACCACTGCACTGTTTTCAGCTGCAACGAAAGCCTCACTGATTCAGGCTGAACAGTAGCTCTTTCCGATAAACACTGTCACAATAGAAGCATATCAGTCTTAATACTAACTTTGGTTTGAGCTACACTTTTTATAGAAATTTTAAGCTACGCAGATTGTACTTTGACACATGTGCAAAAATGCTTCAGTAAATATTCAGATGTATCCTTTGCATGGGTGGCATGATGACATGTGACAATTCCAAGTAATGTCACAGCTACAGTGCTATACTTGCATGATAAAGTGAAGAACTATTTGATGTGTGAAAACCTATGACATTGATTTACTAGATCTAAAACATGTCCGCTTGTCACATGGTTTTACAAAAGAAACCTCTCATTAAAATATGTTAAAACTTTAGCATTTTTAAATTTAAATCAAGATGAAAAGTTCATTAAAGAAAATAAATATTTCATTAGATGCTAAATAAAACAAAGGGAGTTTTTGGCTTCTCTCAGCATAAAATTCTTTTGAAAGATTAATTAATACATGTAAATTATGCAAATTATGCCCATGCAAATATTTTATGAAGACAATTAAGGGAACCATTAATTACTGCTTTTTTGCTTCACTGAGATTCATTCATTTAATTTTAATTTTACGTTAACTGTTTTGATGCTTAATCTTGCCACAAAGAATTTATCTCCTTTAACAGGGTTGTGTAAACTTTGGAAACACAGTCAAGTCCAAGAGATACCAGGATATTTCAGCTCAGTTTTGTATCTCCTAGAATTACAGCAATCCCAGAAACATGGTGCTCATTTTTGGACCGATCTCAAACCTTAGAAATGCAATTAACAAACACAGACTTGTTTATATTAAAAAGTGTAACACAACACAAACATTGTGTGCACACACATACGCACACACACACACACACACACACACACACACACACACACACACACACACACACACACACACAGAGGTGTGGGGACTCTCCATTCATTGTTAAGTGGAAGACTAATCAAAACATGATGATCTTAACCCCTACCCAGCCCTAACCTTGACCATAAGTAACCAAACAAAATACAAGACATTTGGCATTTTAATTTTTTCGATTGGATTCACAGATATTTGTGGGGGACATTTAGTCCCCACAATGTAATATGAACCTAATCAATACATACAAAAATGATTCCCACAACATCAAATAATGTGGGGGACAATGTAATATGAACCTAACACACACGCATGCACGCACGCACACACACCCACTCACACACACACAGATAAGCTTCGCAAGTGAGCAAATGAGCATTAGATATCACCGAACTATGAAGCATACATAAAATCTGTGACATATGATCTCTCTGTGGTGACAGACTATTCTCCATACATATTGGTTTAATTCATTAGCAGAGTCCAACTGGTTGTTGTCTGTGGTTTGTCATGCTGCCACCATGTAACACAAGTAACAGCACCTTCAATCGCTTTCTGTTACTATTAGTTTCCTGCAGTATTTTATTATGTATTAAATCTTCTCATTTATCTCTGGTTACATTTCCTATGTTCCCAGTGAAATGTGAGACTTCATTAATGAATAATATTCAAAGGACGAGAAGAAAAGCAAACATGGGATTATAACTCTTTTATAATTCTTTTCAGTTCAATTTATTTTGTACTGCACCTTCTATAATATAGCTGCGGTAAAGTGCTTAAGAATGATCCAGTGACATGACCACCACTCTCTAGCATTATTCAACTTAATTACTTGCAATATAACTAACATGTTACTTTTCAATCTTAGTGATTGGAAGAAAAGAGGCTTCATGGTGAAGAAAATTACCAGCAAGTGTGCAAAAACAACATATATATAATGAATTACAAAATAAGCGTACCACTAACTGCATTAACCTCAAATTTCTCAGCCTCCAACTAAAACGCATGGAAAATTTGTTTGATTTATTATCAATTGGTAGATTTAGAAACAACAAACAACCTTCCATTGTTCTTGTCATAGGTTTTTTTTTTTCTTTTAATGAAGGTTTGGTTTCAATTTAAGGAGTTCATCTAGTTTAAAAGGTGTGAGAAGATACCTTGTCTCATGAGATTTATCTGCTAAGTTTGTTTTCACACATTTTCATTCCATTCTGACACTTTGAAAGCATAAAGAAAAATCCCCTGCCCCTCATAAACAAGACTTTTGTTCACTCAAACCTGCTGTTGGTTTTATGGATGTTTCATTCATCCCCTCCTCCAAATATATAGAGTTGTATAGGGGTGCACCACTGCCCTGTGACATCACCAGACAGGGGTGCACCCCACATAGGATAATGTCCCATTTAATTCTGTTTAATAGACCACTAATGACAAATGTAATTCCTACAGTTCAAATGCCATTTTATGCTGGTGGCAAAACAGTATGTAATCACATTACAGTTAATTATATTATTTCCATATATATATAAATTCCCTATTCAGACTGAATTAAAAATCTAAATGGCTATTTATCACATTGCAGCGCCAGAAGAATAGCTGTATAGCACAAATTTAAATAATAAAACCAACAAATAAGATATTTACACTAACAGATTAAATTGTAAAGCCAGAAGGTTCAAAGTAGCCAAAAAAAAATCCTATTTTCAGATCATCTTGTTGCTCAAGATACTATAATCACGATCAGACAAAAAGAAACAAGATTCTTTACAGCATACAGTAAGCAAACGAGATGCTTCAGAATGCCCTGGACAAACTGGTACCTGCACCAAGAAATATATATGCTGAGTAGAGTGGACTGTATCCTGAATTCCCAAAGGCTCTAGTCTGGCCGTGACTGCAGTGGGTAAGTAGCTATGAGAAATCGATGGACGAATGGCTTTTACGTTCTGGAACAGCAGTATTTCTGTAGGTTCACAAACAAAATATACTAGGAATAGAAGTCATGGTCCCTGAAAAGCCCTTCTGGTCATAGCTATGGAACTTCCCGGAGTGTGAGTCTTCCTACTGGCTCTTAATATAAATGATGAGTTGAAATCATGAATAACAATTCATTCGGAGTCATAGAATGGAAAATAGTATGTCTTAGTGTAATGTTCAATGACGTGTTACATATCCTTGCAAATGCTGTAATTTCTTCATTTCGACCTGACTGCTAAGGAAACACCACCAGTAACCAATCCTTCAGGAAATGCACTTGAGGAACTGATGATCAAAAGCAAAAAATGTTGCACTCAGATATACAAAACAGTCATACAGTTTTGCATATTTAAAATGACCACTTCTTTGTCCTGCACAATATTTTTTAATACAGCTGAAAGTTTTGGAGGCTAATTGATTAGATGATACTTAGAATATAATCTATGTGAATTCCTCAGGGATATTTGGCACAATTTATGTAACACATAGGCTAAAAGTATTTAACTTAGACCATGGGTCACAGTATGCAATACTGCTTACATGCAAAAACTAATCAGATTCTGAATTTATTTTATAAAATTAATGTGAAATAGTATACTGATGTATTAAAACTACTATTTAACATACAGTTCTTAACATAGGAATGAATCCCGAAAGGGTTAACTTTTGGTTTTTGCACCAGGTGAAGTTATACTAAACTCCATAAAATTTAAAGGGAGTATGTATATTACAATCTTGTTCATTGTACCTTGTATTGTTCTTTCAGAATCTGTTCTGCCACTACTGCGGTCAGTCTCAATCTCCTGGGTCAATGAGTCTAGGAATATGAAAGAATAGCGACAATTAAACACCAACAATTAAGAAAAAGGTATTAAAATAACCAACAGAGAGTGTAATACTGCCAAGTGATGTATAGATATCTAGATGAATCCTTGTTCTGGACTTGTCAGGTAAATACTTTACGTTATGCAAGATAAACACAATACAAACACAAATAAAATATATTTAAAAGGATACAACATTTAGATATTGCAATAGTTATTCATAAAGGAGATTTTATTGGTGACTGCCATGACAACTTATTTTTCCACTGTGTCTTTATGTTAAACTCCTGACAACAGTCAGAATTTACTTACTGGCCATCAATATATACTAATGTGCATGGCTTTCAAACCAACTGAACTTCTTTTTGTCTGACAACTCGCTGCAATTTTTTTTTAAAAAAACAAGAATTATACAAGCGAAAGTCCTCTACAAAAATGTGTAGAGATGATCATTAGAGCGTTATAAATTAAACCTTTCATGTGAATTGAAACAGACTGAAGACAAACCATTAAGCGTTCGGAGACTTTCTGTGGACGACGTCTGCTTCAGTGTCTGCTCAGCCTGCTCCCTCCGTTTCGATTCATACTCCAGTGCCTCCTGCAGTTTCCTTTTTGCTTTCTTCTCCTTCTTTAACCTCTTCTGGATAATTGCTAAGGAGCATGGGGGGGGGGGGGGCGGGGGCGCAGAAAAGCAGTATGTCGGACAAAACGGCATTTAAACAGCATTAGACTCATATCGGCGAAGCTTACGTAACGTAAAAATCCTTTTTTCTATCAGTTTGTTCCTTGCCATTTTAAGTGATCAGATCTTTACACTAGCGTCAATATAAAAATAATACAGTAGTAACTACCATTCAAAATTGACCATGAGCACCTGTAAAATACACTGGCTTCCCCTTATAAAGTTGGATAATCGTATAAAGGCCTTTACAAATCATGCATGCCCAGATTTTTAATCTAGACAAAGATCCTCTTGCATTTCCAAATGGGTCCCTGTTGACCCACAAAGGCTGAGGTCAACCAGTTTATCGCCCTTTACAAAGGAAAAAGGAATGCACTATAACCCAGATTAACCCAGGCTAGCATGCCACTGCGCAAAAGATTCTTCGTTTTCCATATCTATATATTACGCAGAAAATTACTAGAGGCGCTTAGTGAAAATATTCCCAATTATAAAGACACTTTTGAGAAATTGGCTTATTAATGCTATTTGATTAATTATATACTTCAGATGCATGGGATATGGGGATATGAAGTTACATTTTGCAATTCTTATTTATAAAAGTTAATAAATCATTTGTACTGATATCTTAATATGTACTTATAATTATAACTATGAGCCTGAATAACTGTTCTTTCAAAGGCAGAGAATAAAGCTAAATTCATAACTGCAAGCTATGGCATTATATAAAAACAGGCCGTTTAAATTTGTAATTCAAATAATTTAATTTGTAATAAGTACATTTATTATGTATCTGATTATTGTGCTGATTTTTATTGCCCCGTATAATATGTTCCAGACAGATATACCGGCTATAGACTAATTTTACTTTTCCTTTTAAATGTTGTTTTTCTGATACATGTACTAGGAAGTTGTTTTTTTTCCTGCAGAGCTGGACTTCAGCATTCTGCACACCCATGTTCTGATGGAACCTGGAGAGTCTGGTGGCCGGAACGCGGCAGGCTTCCTGCATGGACGGCTACCTCTGTTTTTCTGCTCCATCGCCAACTGCTTCTCCAGCGTCTCCCTCAGTTCCCGCTCACGGAAGAGCTCCATCTTCAGCTCGGTCTTTTCCAGCTGCACCTGCTTCTCTTGTGCCCGGGCGTTGTCGATGGCAACCTTCAGGAGGCCCTGCAGACGTTGTTAATCAGGACAGGGAGTACTACAGATAAATAAAGCAAGGCCTCATAGCAAGCTATTACTGTTCACCGTATCATTTGCCCGTAATGAAAAAGACAACAGGCACAGTTTAATGAGAGTAGGGCACAATGGACGAGAATGGCAGGGAATGTTAATTCATCATCTCACAGTGGCTGCATGGAGCATTTGTAATATATTTATAAACAGTAGATGAAAGATAACAGGGACATATGAATTTGAAGAACTTACAAGCAAAACATTTTCTTTGAAATAAAACTTATTTTTAATATTAAATATATAATAGTATGTTGCTGCAGTGAAACTATTTACACGAGACAGGTAATTATGAGAATAGCTTCTTTGGTCACAGAGAATAAAAACTATGACCCATCATAATTGTTTATTAAAGATTTATTACAGTGAGTAAATCGTTAGAAAAGCACCACAAAGAGAAATATGTTTTACATGATTAAATGCTACATTCTGTGACCAAATCGAAACAATTAGTCCTAACACACATGCAATCGGACCAAATGAATTAGGCTATATCTTATTAATTGTTCATTTTCTTGACCCCATTTCAACTGAAGTTGCCTTATCTCAATTTTCTGCTTGGTTTGCTTTTGTTGACTTGTGCTAGGACGTTCCATAAAAATGCACCCAGCGATCATTAAAACAGATGACTTACTTACATGGGGGAGTACATATCCCACAAGGCTGTGCGGCATCCCCAGTGAAGCTCAGTGAGAGACCACAGCATTGTGATGTTCGTATCGTAAATAAAAGTGGCCAGGGTTATTCAAGGCGTTACTGCAGGTTAATGCCTTTGTTGTTGACTAGAATTTGTCTTTTGCTGACATTTTCTTTTTCTGTTGCATTTGCTGCTCCACCTGTCGTACCATCTCTCCATCTGTCATTGCCTGGTCATTGACTTCCATTATGGATCACACCATCTTTGTTCTTTGCTTGTCGCCGCTAACGTTTTGCTGAAGCACTTCATAATGGACAGTAATTGAATAATACTCCTTGTCTACTTTATGTTTGTCAACACACAGAAAAGAAACGTTCTCCCTCCCCAGTTCCATGGAAATTGTTAAACATTGTAGCCATGATTCCATAAAAAAAGCAAACAGGCCTTTATGCACGGAACCACAGATGCATCATTCAAGAGTGACATCTGTTTTTTTTTTTTTCTCTGTGTTTTGATGGGCTTAACAAACGAACACACCTCCTACGGAAGCGCGGCTACAGCGGAAGGGCCGGAGGGACTGACATGGAGGCACACCTGTATGTTTGTCAGTAGGGTCTCTATTGACGATAGGCCATCAGGGAAGAGGAATGGTGAAGGAAACCCAGGAGGGAGGGTCTGTCCACCCAGGGGCAGCCTCTCGTAGCCGTCTCTCGCTGTAGGAGTGCAGAGCGGGGTCTCATCTAGACAAAGACACAAAGAGTAGCAATGAGGAAATGAACAATGACAATATCAAACAGCACACAGTCATAAAGAGTCTTTGGTAAGACTCTACTTGAGGGAAATTTTAGCAATATTTAATACATCAATTACCCAGTAACTATACGCGTTATGTACTGATCCCATATTGGTTCACCAGTAATTAATCATGCAATTCATGTATTTCATGCAGGAACTATATTAGTTGTACCTGAGTAGTAACTGAGTAAGCTATTTGTACCCACCTAAGTGTGACCTAGTCTTTTAACGAAAAAAGGTGCCAGCGTATGGAGATGTCCTGCTATACGATATTTACGCCAAGTATGCAAACTGAATTTCTACAATGAGGCACCATGCATCCGAATAAATGAGTCAACCTAAACTAACTACTTACACAAGTCTCTGCTGAGCAACTATAGCGACGCAAGAACGAAACATGTGTCTTTCCATACATTCAATATACGTGTAAAACGTTTCAAATGGTATTTCAACTCGAACACCATAAAACCAAGGCTTTGCGAAGGTGAAATCTGCATTTACGCTGTATGTTATTTTGTTGAGTTCGTACGTGCAGAGAAGGCCAAAAACGATCGACGGCTCATCTCTTCCCAGTTCTGCAGGCACCTGGATCGTTGACGCTATGGTGAGGCTTTCATCACGGCTGGAATCATCCCATTACATCAGCACATCAACTAATAGAACCTCACTTCTTGCAGTTTTACATCAGTATGTCCTGTACATCCTCCCCCTGCCTAAAAGGTTGCCCACAGTAAATAGATGCGCGTAGCTCTCGCTCACCCCACCCAATCCATATGCCACGTTTGTTTTCCCTTCTCCATCCAGACGCCTGTGGCAGGCTGACACTAGCGAGGGTCCTGGCTCCTCAACAAAGGCCATATGGCACAGGACGGTGAGCCCTCATTTACCTCGCTTCAATATTGCAACGGCTCCGCTGGGACTATGGCCAAACTGTTTTGGGCGATCATATTTTAATCTAAAGACAGCGCTGGCTCGCGAAAAACCATACCCTCTCGCGTAAGCTAAGAGATCAGCACAAATTATTTTTAACATTGACTCCCTATCACTGTTTGCGTAATAACAACACAAATAACCTTTTTCGTCAATCAGCAAATTCAGGCATAAACAGGCAGATCAACTATGTATTTTTCTTTTTTTTTCTTTTTTTAAATAACCACTTATTCTATTCAGGATCATACAGCAGCCTGGAGACTATCCAAAGCACAACATTGCATAAGGCTGGGGTACACCCTGGATAGGGTATAAATTAGTTTTAAATAATTTACATTTTTTCAGAGTATACTAATAACATGAAATAATATACCATGGATGGCTGTGTTGTGTTTTTCCCTCACAGTGACACACAGGACATACCACCTGGTGGTGCTGAACAAACAGCTTTACATTTCTATCATTTTATCTCAAGTGCATCAAGTTTCAAAGCACAGCTCGATCTCCGGGGCAGACGTGGCTCAGAGCCCAGCCGTAACACGATTAACGCACGCGTCTTTGAAGTGATATGGAAATACCGCCCGGATACTACACTCCTTTACAGCAGACGGCCCTCGTAAGCAGCTTCTTGCCGTCACATTTTCTTTGACAGCAAAGCACAGGATAACTGCGGTACATTACCGCTGGAGCGAAGGAGGGCACTGCAGTCAGTGACTGCTGAGCTCGTGAGGCTTTTCTGGTAAATTCTGCACAGAAAAATCCGCTGTCAATCTCTATGCCAGCTGTCTGTTGCTACAACTGCAATAATATATGCTTCTGGTGGTAAGGGATTGTCAGAACAAATAAACATAGCAAAAATGATAAATAATGCTCCATGACATCATGGTTATAAAACACACAAACACAAACACAAGCATGTATATTCCTATCACTGTGGGGACTCGCCATTCGTTTCTGTGGGAACCCTAATCCTAACTATGATAATCCTAACCCCTACCCAGCCCTAACTTTAACCATAAGTAACCAAACATATACATGTATAGAGATTTTGTACAGATTTGTACTTCAAGTTATCCGTATGGGGACCGAAAATGGTCCCCACAATGTCAGAGTGACAGGTTTTTATCATATTGCGGGGATGTCTGGACCCCACAATGTAACATATACTGTACCTATGTATACAGTATGTGTATGTATGTATGTATGTATGTATGTATGTATGTGTTTGGGTGTATCTGTGTATATACTAGTGTATATACATATAATGTATAATATATATATATATTTTTCATGAACTTCGGATACAATAATCCAGCACCATGACTATAACGCTATGAAATCCATGTGATACAATCCATAGAAAAATGGCTTAGGTTACCCTAAGTGAAATCTTCAGTTAAATTGACCCTTTTAAGGTAATGCCTTCCAGTTCATCATCGATATTATGATATATTTTCCACTCTATTGGACCTTGAATCTGCCTGCATTCTTAATGGCTAAGAGGTGGAACAGGCTCTAATAATCTCTAAGCATTGTGTGCGAGAGCTGAATGCAGGCTGCTGTCTGACCCAGGGTGCCGGGCTACACTCTTTAATAACATCCCCCTGTCCACAGAGACTAAATTCCATTATGCCTCTTCCTGGGCTCGGTGAAGGGTTAAACAAAATCATAAAGAATACAAATTGCACATTCACCATTTAACAGATGTCACCGCAGTTCAAGATTTAGAATTCAAAGGAGCCGGGGCCCAACCTCAAAGGTCCGGCTGCTTTGTGAACCTATTGCCGCTTGTCAAATTCGTGATGACATCATATACCATCCATCATTCCTGTGAGGGCCGCAGCAGCCATCTGCTATGCAGGCTATCATAACTCCACGCACACTTACGGGAAAGCTCTGCGAGGTGACATTATCTTTAAGCTGTCACACCGGGGTGCCACTTAAGCCCTAAATAAACAGCATTTTTGAAGGCCATTTTGTCAGGTACAAATTGATAGACCTTGTGGCAGAAGGAAGAACTCGGACAGACACGCCATTTAATACATTTTCTTAAAAAATACCCCATGAAGAATGATAAATTCTCCCAGGTCACGCACACAGAAAGATTGTGCTTGTTTTAAATTAAGACGGAGTTGATTTTCCTAAACGTGCAATAACACATTTGCCTCTGCATTCACACTGTTTCTCCTTTAAATGTTATTGAGAATTGAAAAGTCTCCAAGCGAAATCTTAATTGCACACCGTCCTACACAATATGTGCAATCCAGTCTCATGCAGCATTTATGTCTGTTTACACAGTGGTCTAAATTATACACAAATAAAAGACAAGTCAGGCAGTCCCTCTCGTCCCATCAATTTTCACTAATGGTTGCCAAGTCTTGGTAACAGCTGGTCTTACATTAATTAGTTTAAAGTATTTATTTCATCCATCTCCAGAGCAGATTGAGGAAAAACATTAGAGATTATCTACAGCATCTGCAAATGCCCTGGAAACAGGAACTAACCAACAGTTGAATATTAGGCAACTGCTATTAGACTTTTGCGATTTCTGGATTTGATGGAGGTGAGTATGTGCAGTAGTGATCCTGTGAGAGCAGCAGGTCTAGTTGACTCAAGATGATTAATTAAGATAACACAACATGTTGAGTTTTTGCTCCATTAAATTGCGGCGGATACACGGGAAAGGAGCCATGATGTTACGCTAGAAAGCAGCAATTCCGCTTCTGAAACATTATACATTGTTATCAGCTTCTATCTTGTTATTTGATTTGCGCTATAGAAAGGAGAAACACGCCAAATTACACGCACACATACACACGCACATACAGAAGCGTATATAAATACATACTGCTTAAAGCTATATACATATTAAAGTCTTTCATCTTTCATCAAGCAGCGCATTAGTCACTGATATATTAAGCACAGTACACAACAATCTGATCTTGTAATAATGGAACATAGATTATTCATGTTCTGCGCAATCACTCTTTAGGTAAAATATACTGGTACAAGTTAGTCAGTCATAACAGTTGACTTAAAGCACTGAAACTGCAATGGTGTATATTGCTGATAGATCCCATGCTAAGATGGCAAACGGCTATTGTTATTTACCGCATCCATCCGTATTTCATTTGAGTGCTTTATATTTCGCAAATGCAGGTGACACACAGCAATGGCCATCTGTGGCAAAAGCTGAATATTATACAAAAAATTGGGATAAAAGGCTGAAAGTTAACAAAAATAGGCTTAGGAAAATAAATAAGCAATTAAATACATGCCATCCATCCATCCACCCACCCACCCGCCCGCCCATCCATCCATCCATCCATCCATCCATCCATCCATCCATCCATCCATCGGGAAAATCCAATTTCCAACCACTTCTCCAGAACAGTACTGCAGGGATATACATTTTAAGGAATAAAAAAACTTTTTGTCGTAGTATAAACCAACAGCTGATGGCCGCAGGAAAAATAAAGCACAGAGTCTCCCAGATAAATGATGCAAACTGGCAGGGAATAATATGTGGTCCTGGCCTCATTGTACAGTGCTTTGAGGTGCTTGACTAAAAGGTGTTATGTAAATGCATGACTCTCATTATAAAGAGCATCATTTATCTTTGAGTAACATTTCGGAGTTGAAAGTTGGTCCAGCCTTTTTCTACCTGATTGTTCCTGCTACTTATCATAACTGCACCAGGAATCTGTTGGCAGGCTGCAGATCGGTTTGTTAGGTTGCGCATTGCATCCTGTACTTTTCTTTGACAATGATCATGAATGGCTGGTTTAATACAAGGCTGATGTAAACCCAGCAGGGCACCTTTTCTAAACAGGATGCCGGATCACAGATTTGTTGATGATTAAAAACATTCATGTGAATTACAATCTGTCATACGGGTTTGAAACACAGCAATGGCTTCCTCTCACTGCGCCGAGTGAGAGATTTAACGTGCTGAAATAAAAATGTCATACTGATACCAAGAGCAAAAAAAGCAATTAAATGAACGACACGTAAGAACTGACATACTGTAATGGTACGCGTTAATAACAAAAAAAAAAAAAACTAGCACCCTCAAAATTTGGCTGTGCAACTTCACAATAAATTTGCATTTGTAACAATATTTCATTTATACAAAAGCTGCTTCAGAGTGACCTTCTTAGACTGCTGAATGGACTCTCAACACTACAGTGAATTTAGGTATTTTCTCACAATTGGTCCAGAATCATTGACTTCAGCTTAATTATAATGACAGACACTGAAGTGATGGAGCCAGTGGAACTCAATGCCCCGTTTCCAGGTGACGCTCCTCTCCTCTGTGGGGGCTGTCAGCAGCAGATGTGACAGCCCCTTGTGTCACACTGAGAAATACTCATGAAATCCTTTCAGGTCACCTGTGCCACAGACAACATTTCACGCGCAACTGTTTTACCAGATAAGAGGAGGCACAAATAAAAATAGGACACCATAAATACAATGTGTTCAGAATGAAATGCCATAATTTTAAATAATGCCCCCCCCCCCCCCCGCTTCTTCAGTCCTTGACAGTGTACTGGCTGTGATAAATCGCTTTTCCAGTTAATTTTCTCTGTCCTTATTATGTGTTGTGCTGCTAAAACAGGAGATTCGGACATGATTTGACAACAAACTATAGATAGACAGAATCACACGGAGGGATCTTGCCTCATCGCCAGTCTACATATTATTAAATTTGTATGGTATGATGGTTTCGGCTACAATATAGACAGGAAATCAACAGTAAGTCAACCAAAAAAAAAAAAAAAAAAAAAAGGTCTCGGACCTTCTGGAATAGCTGACATGTTGTGTTAACAAACCGTTAATGAAAGAGCAGTAATTAACTTTCAGAAAGTTGTACGACAGGAGCACTTTTCGTTATAAAGTGGGAAAAAGGCGAAGAGTAAAAATTCTTCCAATAAATAACTGCGATTGACCTTGTCTGCTCAGAATATGCCATATGTTTCAGCTCCCGTGTTTGAATCTCGGTCCCAGAGGAGCTTTCGGCTGGTTCCGTGTTTGAAGGCACCAGAGCCGTAGGATAGAGGTCCCTCCTGCAGTCCTTCAGCGCACAGTCAGCCAGGACTCCCGACAGAACGAGAGCCTCTCGACAGAGAAAAAGGAGGGAAAACAGGGCAGCGCTCGGGCAGCCCTTGTGATATATTGACAGGTGGAGTCTATGCCCTTGTGAAACTTGTGTTTCTCCCAGCAGGTGAATTGAACGTTAAGACCTGGAGGATGTCAGTTTAACTCTCGGCAACGCGGGCCGGCCCTCGGGGCAGACAATTAAATTCCGTTCGACCTGCCACTTCGCCGAGGAAGACGCCGCCTTTAAATGCGGCACTTTTGACCTTTCCGAGCCGTGGCAGAACGCCACGTTGCACGGCTCATATTTGCCTGCAAGAAGATCCATAACTTAGGAATTAAAAGATAATCATACGTCAAAGCGTTCCAAGCATTATTGTCTGCTTGGCGCTTATTTTTAAATGACATGATTGTTTAAATTCAATTTCCTAAGAGTGCATTTCAGATGGACCCATTAAATGTATGGCATTAGTATTATTTAAAATGCAATTTAGACACGTATGGTAATATCATTAACTACAACACTGTATGTTTGAGGGGCTGGCTGGGATTCACGAGGGTTGCCAGGGAAAGATTTATAATTCCTCTTTGCAAAGGACATTGGGTAATGATTTCTATTTCAAAACTTTGTTATAGGCTATAATGACTAATATAATGTGAATATAATATGAAGCAGGAGAACACAGATGTTATGGACACTGCACAGATAGTAGTCCAACTCAAAGTCAAATGGTTAAGCAGCTTTGGCCCAGAACAAGGGCTACCTTATCTTTATTTTTAAAAAAGTGGTTTTATTTTTTTTTTTCTCCCCTAATGTTCCTTACATTTAGAGATTAAATCGCTTGCTGCACAAACCCATTTGCAGCGAGGAGAGAAGGTGAGATGGGTAATCGGAATAGCCACTGGTCCGAGTTTCCCCCAAACGCTTTCAAAAACATCACTGTGCACAGGCATAAAATTAGCACCAGGGACCTTAAAAAGCTGACATTTAGCATGACTTTTTGGAGAGCGACATGCTCATATTTTCTAGTGGGATATCATTAAATTTCAACTGCCCTGTGGCAGGGCCTCTACATTAATAACCGGTTCAGCGTGTCACAGCACACTTTTGAAATGCTGTAATGATTCTTTTGCTTTGCTCTAATAAAGTGAAACGTGTTTCTCGAGTACAGGAGGGCTTGCAGATATCCGAGCAGAACAGGGGAAGCAAAATGTATGATGGGTTTGGGACACAGGAACGTATTAATGCGTGGCCCGGTCATGCAGGCATTTACATATACAAATCAATGACACTGACTGCACCATATTATACTGTACACATCACTCACACATCACAAGTATCTAGTAAATACATTTTTACAATTGGTAAAAGTGATGAACAGCCAAATAAAACGAGGAAAACTGAAAAATTAGGCAAAATTAAAGTCTGTTACACTCCCTGCTTATTAAGAAGTTTGGTATTAGTGTGATATATGCATTAGAATTTGCAATCACTTAAAATTGTAAAATGTTACACGAAAAAAACGATTATGACAGATACTGATACTATTTAGTTAATCCTTTTTGTTTTTCGTTGCGTTCAAATAAAAATGAACGCACTAAAAGACACTTGAATGGACAACCACAAGCCAATTCACCTGAATGACGTGCTTACTGACAATCTTGTGCGCAGAACGCCACTTGCACCTTGCATTCAAGGACAAGATACCTTGCATTTCTAAATCGCCCGTGTCATCTTTATTGCAGAAAGGTCAGAATGTTCATTTGTTGAAAGTCAGTGTTTCCCTCTTCTCCAATGTAATAAATGCAGAGTGCATGTCATTACTGTTCCACTGAGGTTTAGAGGATTGTGTGACTGGGTGTGATGACTACATAAAACACATCTTTTGTTTCCCAATGTAACCACTTCGAAACCATAACCTAAAACTGAACCCTGTAAAAATAAGGATCTGGTATTTAGTATTCATTAAATATACCACATACCCATCTATTGAAATTTATATCTAAACACATACAGAACAGAAAGAGATGACAGAGACATATACAGATACTGTATGTAGCGTGTTTTATATTTTTGATATGACAATGGCCGGCTAATGCTTCCTGTTGGATGGTCAGACATATGAATATTGGTTTACAATCCTATAGGGAAAATGGAATCAGTATCCTTCTGTTGACTGAATTACAAAATTAGAAACCATATATTCATCAGGTTTGAAACAAAAAAGGGGGAATATAAAATACGGTTATTACTATAAAACAGCAAGCTTATAAGCCTTGTGTGACTTCTACCTTACAGCCTGTTGGTGTAAATCCATTCACGCCAAGTTCATAGCCATAAATATACTTAAGGGTTTTTAACCAGGCGAAACGTTAAATTTGTGGAAATCTGTTTTGATAACATTATTCATAACACTAGCTTTGCGCTGCTAGAATTAATAACACTCCATTTACAGATGGAAGAAAGCCGGCCTGTTTTTTTTTCCAGTTAAAGAGATTAATTTTTTAACACCTAATTGACAAGCCAGGGTTAACGAGGATTCTGTCTGCTGCTGCAAAGTCAAGGTGAAGGAAACGTGAACAGAAGGTTTCGCACATCAGAGGGAAGGTAACTGCAGTACGGCATGGGCCGAGAGTCTCCATCAAGAAGTGCTTCTGTCTCCACCCAAGCTTCGTTTTATTAGGCATGATTTACTTCATAGCTAAAGAATATAAAAGACTATGTGCCACATTAAAATTAGAGCGGACTGAAAATTGAACGGTTTGACTCACATTGTCCTCAAACTGGGCACAGGTCTGCTGCATTACATGAATAGGTCAATACATACATTTAAGTGATACTGTTTAAACCACTAGACAGACTGAAAAGCACTGTACAAACCAATCAGTCCACGAACCCGAGGAAAAAAAATCTACAATTCATATCAAATGCTTAGTAATGTGTCAGTATTAAATGGACGCCTACATCACAGATATGGCGCTTAGAGAAGCACTTCAGGATTTGAAATGAACTTACATTGTGGAGGCTGTTGGTTCAAGTCTTAGCGGATCCCCCCTTTAGGAAAGGTACTAAATTCAATTTGTTACACATATGCATTCATATTCACAGTTTTTTTTTTTTTTTTTAAGAAGATTCTTTGGTCCAAAACGATACCAAGCTACATAAATGAGCAGAATTGTAAAACATCAGCTGAGCAATTAAATAATTATCTGCAATCAGGATATGGCCTTGCAGCAATAGTAGTATTTGCACACAAACAAATTTATACAATCAGGTCCTACAATAATTCAACTACTTAACGGGCATGTTAATAAAAAACAAACAAAGAAACACATATAAATGCAGAAAGAGTCACCCTTTAGTGACACCCAACTGGGCAAATTGCCATTTTACTTGTTATTTTGCATATACTGAATTCCAAATTACCTCCATAGTGCTTTAAGTCACATAAACATACAGCAAAATGTGTTCCAAGCAATGTGCAGACGTAGAAGGGCAGATGTTCAACATTCTACAAGATTCCGTAATTTTAGGAACTAATTAAAAATTTAAATGGCAATACAAATGATTTAAAACAGCCTATTGCAGTTAATGCTGTTAACTCATGACAACAGCCAAATGAGAATTTCTTTATGTTTTGGTACAGCATCAATATATCTGAAATACAGTGCCTACTCTTTGCTGTCTCCTTACCTGCAGTAGCTCAGCTCACTTTTAGGAAATAGAGTCTTAATGGTACTTTAGCAGTACAAGATCTTTAAAGTGGAGGGAGAATATAGAACATAGAACAAAGAACATATTCAGAAAATAATTATTTCACCAGAAAACAAAAATGAATGGAAAATAGGCATGGGCCATATCTATAAACAAACAAACAAATGAGTTTTCATGGATAAATGATCCTAACCATGGTACCAAAGGTATTCAAAAACTCTTGCTCATAGCTATTTCAGCATAACATATCAACAATTAACCTATGTTACAATTGGAATTCTCTTGTAACAGACATTTAAAGAGAAGTCATGGACAGTATTTTCAGCCTATCCAAAGGTGTACAACATGTCTATTTTAGGACAAGCTTTTTGTGAGCTCAGCATAATTCACACCTAAAAATTAGAAAGAAAAGCCTTGACAATCTTAACACCTATTTTCTGGCAATATGGTTAGTGAAAAATGTTTGTGATTGTCACCAATCTGTTTAACAGTTATTGTTGTAATTATGATTCCAGACTGATAATAACTGTGTGTTTTAACACTTACTTGTGCAATACATAAATAGTTTGCTATTGCAGTTTTGTAATATTAGTGGAAACTTATATACCCTATTGACCTCAAAGATAACTAAAATAATTGATTGTGCTGCCTATTAGGACAATTCACTATATTTCCATACATAAATTATTCCCTTTAGAATACTGTAGATTAGTTTGAATACAATCAGACTGTGATGAGTTAAATATGTTTCATCGCCACTGTATTTCTACATCACCATGGAAATAATGTACAACAGCCACAGTATAATTAGTAACAGGTTAAATAGCATGGATTTGATTATAACAATATAATCACTGACAAATTCAATTCATAATCTACAGGTAAAACATTATTATAATATAGAACTCTTAAAGAAAATCCCAGTGAAATCTCACTGGCAGTGTGCTTAATGTTTAGAGAATTTACAGGGAATCATATCAGTAGAAAAGACTTGCGTGTGTCACAACACAATGCTGAAGCAAAACATTTAGTATGCCTATTTTCTTTTTCATTTGCTGTAAAACTTGACATATACATTAAAGACAAATTCATATTACTCTTTGCACCTTTCAAACATTTTAATTTTCATGCAGGAAAAATTTTTACCCTGGTGTTATTCACATTAGTTTAGAGGTGAAAGTGAGGATATTAAAAGCAAGATAATTCTAGGGAAAACACACACACACACACACACGCACACACACGCACGCACGCACACACACACACAAAAACTCCAAAGCCATCCTGACAACCTTAACACCAGCCCTAACCTTAACCATAAGTAACCAAACTAAACATGAAACTTATGCCTTGTGGGGGACAATGTAATATAAACCTAACACACACACACACACACACACACACACACACACACACACACACACACACACACACACACACACACACACACACNNNNACACACACACACACACACACACACACACACACACACACACACACACACACACACACACACACACACACACACATAAAGAGACTGCTATGCAGTCACAGTAAATGATGTTTAAATGGTATCCATGTTGATGGCAAACTATGGTATTATGTCTGTTAAAGTGCATCAGCTTAGCCGTTTCAGAACCTCTTCTAACTTCACCCCAGTGAAGCGTCCAATACATACATGACTCAACCACTAACCCCATCGTGTTTGGCTAATCAATACCCCATGGAGTTAACAAATCAAGTTAATTAATTAACTGAGCTTGTGGAGAAATTGTGAATACATTTAATGGCTGAGGTCCCCCTTAAGAAAGATATCCAAAGATATCAGTAACTTTTGGAGAACAATTCTTGTTTATTTTTTCTTGTATTACTGTTAATTTACATTTTAACATGTTATAATGTCTTTTTGTCTTTTTTCTGAGCAAATATACACTTACTACTAAGATAAACAGCCATAAAAATTTTCTTTGACTAAGACTTTTGGACAGTATTTTGTGCATATGCAACCCGAGTCAAAAAGTATAGACACACCTACCGAAAAAAAAGATGTTTGTATTATTCTCTACATACTAGAATAAAGACATCAAAACTATAAAATAACATATTTGGAATTAAGTATTGACCAAAAAAGGACTTAAATTGTTGGGGGGGGGGGGGGGGCAGGTCTGGGGGGGGGGACTCAGAAGGTTGCCAGTTCAAATCCCCGGGTCAGCAGAGTGATCCCACCATTGGGCCCTTGAGCAAGGCCCATAACCCCAAGTACTCCAGGGCCTGGCTGACTCTACTGTCTCCTCTACACCAGCTTCATGAGGTGACCTCCTGGGATGCTTTATCAGCCACCTGAAGGAGGTCCCACATACATGCTGAGCTCTCATTGGCTACTTTTCCTTCACTCTCTGGTCAAACTTGTCCACGAGCATTTGTACTGCTTAGGTCAGGTAGGTGGGTCATGTGAGGTGACACCCTGCCACTTTCCTTCATTTACATACATGCATACACAGTTGTTTGTATGTTTATATGTTTGTATTTGGAGTGCAATGGTTCATTATAGGCCTAGTTTGAGTATCTAATGCATGAAAACTAGGAGAGAAAAACACTGAAATTAAAGGTGCTTCTTTCCTTACATAGCCTGTAGTTGAGTTTTTATACCATTTATTATGAACAGTGTACCTAGTATGTACAGTACCTGTACATTTGGAATGACAAATCTTATCTATGAAGAAAAAGTATTTTGTTTGATAAGAACATATAAGAAGTTAAGCATATCACTGTTAAACAACGACCACATGCAATCGCAGTATTGTACTGTAAGTGCAGACAGATAGATCGTAAATATTACAAACCCTGCAACAGAAGAGAGAGCAGAATGTTTTTGAAGCAGCAGACCCACATAAAGGAGGCAAAAGATCGTATTGTGCTGAGTGGTCGAGTCGTTTTGGCAAAAAAGATGACAGCTCTTTTAAAGTGAAATACCATAACAGCCACTATCGGTTTAATATTGGCAGCAGCACAGACAAAGAAACTAACAGTTTACCTGACACTCACAGTTATATGTTAATGAAACGCACACGTTCCACGGCAAATGTTACAGTTACAACATTTACAATTAACAAATACACATATTAATTTACACCAATTAAAAATAAGTGTGTTACAAAGCATGCCGACTGTTAGCTAACCCTACGGCGTCGCGTTATGTCAGCCAACTGTCAATAGTCTGTGGGGTCAGCACTCATACAATGTCGTATAGCTGAAACAACATTGATTACGTTTGAAGTATGGGGCTACCTTTAGCTAGAAAGCGGATAATTTACGCCGCCTGCTGTTGTATATTGAGATTTAAATTCTAGACCTCAAAAATAAGACGAACCCAGTTTTGTGGAAAAAACACCGTCTTATATTCATGCTATGATATGTATAGGAAATTGACAAGCGTATCATAATACTACGGTTCATACGTATTGAACCATCGTGAACGTACCGAACGATTTGAATAATAGTATACTGTGTACCGTTTACACCCCTAATACGTATGTTATGTCCATGGCAGGTACCAACACTGCACTGTGCAACATATCAGCCCATCCACTTAATATACCAATTCCACCCACCAGGTTGATGGTTAACATTCACCTCTACTCAAAACAAGAATTGTGCAAGCCTAGACAGCTAACACTTAAAGGTGTCTTTAGGAGAATTTGCTAATTCATCAGGGTCTTAGTACTTGATAAATATGTGAGAAGATAGCAAAGGCTCACATTTGGGACCTACAGTCATAGCAACAACACAGGGGGCAACTTGTGTTGGATCTGATACATTATTTAGAGAATATCATATTTATGTGATACAAATCTGTTACGTTTTGATGACAACGAATGTTGCAGTGCCCTATAGCAGTCTTCTCAAACACATGAAAAAGGCAAGTGTTTTCTGGGGAAGTTTCACCTTCACCAACGAATGATAATACATAATTAAATTTACTCCCTGAACACCAGAAACACTTAGCTGACCACAGCATATTTAACCCTCTTTCGGAGCCCTTACATCTTGGCAGGAGAAATCATTCTGTCACATTCAAGGCATTTCAAAGATTAAAAAGAACCTCTCACTTTTCAACATTCCTAAAAGCATCCTTTTTGTAAAATGTGATTAGGACTTGGCAGTGTCAGACACGAGAACATTCCTGAAGCCCAAATCTAAATGAACTCTGCTGTCCAGGAGCCTCTCATCAGCTGCAATATTTGTTACGTAGATCCAGGATTTGATTCTTCTAAAAACAGAAATTTTGCATGTTTTAATTAGACCTTCCCCAAAACCTTCATTAAGGTCTTCATTAAAACATACTCTTTCATACTTTCTTTCGGAGTATGTTTTGAGGTGTTGATTATGAAAGACATATATTAGCCATAATACTCAAAAATTTTGAATCTAATGAATCGCTCTCAGCAGAAAACATTAAAGACTATTATTTAAACATTGGACAAAAAAAAGTTACCACGTGACATTTCAGTTGTGTTTGATCAGCGTTCAGCCTTTTCTCTGTTCAGCCTTTTTCTTTTCTTGTGAACTGTCAGAAAATGTAACAAAGCTACATAGCCAGTGGTTCAAAAGCTACATCAGAGAATGTTCTAGACAAGTCACATGGTAAGCTCAGTGACACCCATAATTCATTGGTTTCATTTAGTCATTTACTTTTTAAAGCGGATTCTTCCATCCAAGGCCTTTTATTGCATATACAGAGCTTTTTACACATTTGTTGTCCGTTCAGCTATCCTGGGGTTTATTAAAAAAGAGTAATTATCTAAAAATGCCAAGAATGAATTGCACTTAGTAAGTACACTGTTGGTTCCCTGGATACAATGCTTAATCACAGTAAAAGCAAATCAATGACGACACGCAACTTTATTTACTTCTTCATTTCTTGGTATAGGGCGGTATAAGGCGGTATAAGGCGATATAGGGCGGTATAGTAGAAGCTGCTGATATGCTCTGTATGCCATCATAATTGGACACACATGTTGCCCAATTCACAGCAGTCCTTCCAGTTGACATGTTCTCTCAATGACTGTGCTGCTTCCAGACCCCATCACTCATTTAACTGCCACCCGTCTCTTGTGTACTTAAAAGAGCCACCTCTGATTACTTATTGTGTCTTTGGTCTCCAGATATAGCATTTTGGGACAATCAATGTTTTATTGAACAGCCTAATCATGGTCTTTGAGTTAAAAAAAAAAGAGGGGACATATAGCCGAAGTGAAATTTGGCAATAAATAGATATTGTGTATTACTAACACTGGTAAGAAAAAATTCTCATAAATTGCAACAGAACTGTCTTCTTGTGCTCTGGGCTTATATAATTTGATTTTATGCATTTTTCATGTCATGGAAATGCTTAGTGTCAAAGGTCAATCCTCAGACATTAGTCTATGACAGGGCTTCTACCCTTCGCAAACATCGAGGGTCAGGAAACACCTGCCATAACTCCTTAAGTCACACAAAATAAAACAAAATTAAACACATAAACTCACGGTTGATGCTAGTAAATGTGAAAACATAAATAATATATTAACTGACGAAACATATTTCATTGTATATCTCTGGTACATGATTTTCTTCTTTGGTGTATAACATAAAAAACAGCCCAAGGTGGGCCATATGCTTACATAGCATAGTGCTACTCAAGTTAATACAAGACTTTGCCTTTGATCAAAAAAGAGAAAAAAATGAAAGTCAAGCAAAAAAGATCAAACTGCCCAGAACGCAGCTCTGAATAGCCAGTGTGGTGCCATCCTTTCTGCTTTGCATGCTGTGATACGACT
>JAABNY020000001.1:42739216-42752789 GCA_015164015.2 Brevimyrus niger
GATCAAACTGCCCAGAACGCAGCTCTGAATAGCCAGTGTGGTGCCATCCTTTCTGCTTTGCATGCTGTGATACGACTAACGCAAGACAATGCGTATTCACACTATCCACTACATTGAAAAGTATAATGCATAAAATTAATTTAATGCTCCGGCAAGACTATAAAGCTCAAACAAGTGGAGAAATATCATTAAACCATTGAAATGTAATATAATTTGTATAAACAAACTGATCCGATGAGCAACCCTAATTAAAATGGTTCGCATAAACAAAGGCAGAATTGTATGACCCTCTTTAACAATGGGACACATTTATTTTATTAATCCAATGCCTCATGTATCATATCATTACAGTTCAATATATATATCATTAATTTTATTCCCTTCACTTAAGGCTTTTATTGGGATTACTTTGGTTATTAGCTGGTCTAATGTATTGGTTACCTCAAGATCTCACTGTACAATCTCTCTTATCTCGCTGCATAAACCTGTGCGTGTTATTCAAATTACTTCATTTATTATGATAGCTTCCTCATGTAAATTGTGCTGACTGCTCGCCCTTGCACAGTCCTCATTAGACTAATGAAAACCTTCAAACTAAAAAAACTAAACAACCTGCCAAATAAAGGTCTGAGGTTATTATGAAAATTACAACTCTGGGAGCAGGGAGAAGCTCTGTTCATTAATTCATGCTCAGCAAATTGCTATCTAATTTAGTTGCACTCCTCTGCATTAATGGATTATTTTATAAAAATGTTTTCCAAAGCCCGAGACCTTTGGTGCACACATTGGAGAGCCCTGAATTCCAAACAGTCTGAGTGACATATTAGGTTGGTCTGATCTAAATGATAATGGCGATGGCTGAAAACACCTGAAAACACAGCTTTTTATTTTTTACACATTCTTGGAATATCATTGGTCAGTTCAACTCACACACTTTTAAAGCAGCAGATTCGAACAAATCATTTTTGACATTTAAAAGGAGTATGTGTCTTTTGATGCTGAAATGTGTAAAGATGCATTCATTGTCCTGGTTTTGCTTTTACTCTGAATTCTTCTTATTGTAATCCCCAGCTTAGAGGAGTTTTTGATCTAATGCAAAACATGATTTTTCTTTCTGGTACATGCATAGGCCCTCATGCTCTGTTGGGTATATTGCACTGTGCTGCACTCACTTTAAAAAAAAGTCATGGCATTTTGTTGTACCGTTTAACCACTTCGTTTGAACAGCCCCAAGGTTACATTTTCCGAAATATGAATGCAAGCAGGACATTTGGCATTATGGGATACACAGCGGTTGAAACAGACAAATTGCAGATACAACAGATTGTTTGGGGTTTGTGTAGTTCTTCAGAAAGATAATCAGAACTAATCATTAGGAGGACTGGTTCACGGATAATATTGTAACTTCAGCTTCTATTATAAACCACATTTATATTTCATTCATTTAATGTGAAATGCAACAAAGGTCATTACATCACTGTTCTACAGTTCACTTATAAAAGGGCCATTTTAAGGACACCTGGGCTTTTTTTGGAACCAAAATGGCCAACGTTTGAGCTTAATATTCCCATTTAACATTTCATTTGCATTAGAAACAGAGAGGGTCATTATGTTCATCTTGAATATCTTCTACCTTAACCGGAACTTGTATGAAAATTGCACAATTGATCTTGTGGACAATTAGAAAGTTAAAGAAGGGGAAACTGACCTTTTTCGGTATGTATTCTTTTGGCTTCTTGCCCCATGTCATGAGTGGCAAGATCTCCCTCCTTTGGTCCTGGCAGTATGTTTGGAGACATTCCCAGAAGAGCCTGGTTCATTGAGAGTCCATTCTGGTGTATGGCTTTAGAGGAATACAAAAAATACATTGATACACTGAAAAAATGGGCTCTTTTCTAGGGATCACAGCTATTTATACCATTAAAAGTGAGTACTGAATCATTGGTAACCGGATAATTGTATTTCCCATTGAACTTTTTTCAATGGATAGAAATCTCAGTACAACACCATACAAAATACTTACAATAAGGCAAGTCTGCAGCCATGGCAAAGTTCAAAAAGGGGTGACTCATTTTCCTAAAAGGTTTTTTTTTTGTTGCCGCCTTTGTCCTAAAGGTGCTTCGGAAAATCCCGCCAAGCTTTTACACTTTTGAAAGGTCAGAAGAGGGAGGACTCACGAATTCGGTCTGACGAGCTTTCTGTATGCGCTGGGGAACTGGACACACTGCTGCTCCGGTGAGATGATGGATGACTTCCTGGCCTCCTCCCGTCTTCCAGAGATGGTGCAGGAGAGGGACTGTCAGGCACACGCTCCTGTCACACGAGAAAAGATGCATGTTCACCAGCAGCACCCGTCTCTCTCACTGCCCAAGATGCCTTTATCCGCTTTTAGATATGATCACCATATAATGCATTTACTTTGGTTTCTTCCGACAACAATATTTTCCCTTGCATTCCTTTGCAATAAAACCCACCAAATAACACAAATGCAATAGTAGGATGATGGAAAAAAGGTTTAGGTTGGTGTACTGGCTGATGCACACAAGCTCATATGTCAGTAATACGTACAACAGGTACTAAACTTAGCTCTGTTACTTACTGCTACCTATAAAAATAAAGCAGAAAATAATAAAAAAATAATGATAACATTATTTTGAACTTGACTTGGTTTGAGCCAATAGCTATTTTGTTTTTAAGTATCTGAACTACTGTTGGGTGTGATCTGAACTGAATATAATGTAGCATTTTGCTACCTTAATGACGGAAGTCACCATTCGCGACGGCACGCTCTGCACATGCGCGGCTGCGGCCATATTGGCAATGGTGCTGAGATGGTTCATCTGACTCATCGCCATGGTAACAGACGCTGGGGGCAGGCTAACAGGAATCAGGGGGTGGGGCATCATCATGAAGGGGAGCTCTAAACCTGGAAGGGAATTGAAACAATTAGTCACAAGAATGGAACCTACAGGGAGATGAAAAACCGCCAACAGATTTTAATGACTTATGTATATTAAAATGAAAGTTCTAAGATTTCAGAGATTTTCAAAACTATCGAAAAACCTCAACATGAAAATATTTACTAAAACAAAGAATACCACAAAAATATAATGTCTATAATACCTGATAATAACGTGCACATATGTAATAAATAAAAAAAAGAATTGCAGACAGATCAGTCATGCTGATCATTATTAATTTACATATTCAAATTTTGATGTATATATGAAAATAACCTAATCATAAAGTCATTAAAATGTAGATCAGCAAAATACATTGAACTGTGAAACAGAATTCTTGTCTTTAAATTTTAATAAACATGTTTTGTTGATTTTTTTATTCCAATATTAGGATTAGAGTTAGTTTTGTCTCAGATAACACAGTAATTATAGAGAAGAACGTTTTATGAATAGACAATCTTTATAGATTTATATGAATGAGCAAAAAAAATAAAAGTCCCTCTTTCAAAGGACAGGCTGGTATGAATAAGGTCACTGCTAGATGTTTGTCCCCACGTTGAAACTGCACTCCTGCTCTCCATCGACTTTGAACTTAAGGGATCAAACGCGACCAAGAGCATCGAATCCTCAAAAGGGAAACTTATTTTTCACTCCTGAAGTCGATGGAGCCCCTTTTGTTGATATTTTTGGCTGAAAGTAAACAGGAAAAAGCACTGAGCAGAAAAGCCAGAGAACAGTTCAACTCTGCCTTTCAACGGCATATCTGTAGACAGTGGGGAAGCGGATCTCAATTACGAAGCCTTTTACGTTTTAAAAAACGCAGCAAAAGCTACTTATCTTTGTCATTTTTCCCTTAGAAACCCCCCCCCCCCCACTGATTTCCATGAGAAAGATAGCATGCAAATTAACAGAGGAACAAATTCCAAAACATAAAAAGGAAAGCAGATTAAAGGAGAAGATGCCAAGCACCACCTTGTAATGGTGCCCATTGTAGAACAGAGATTTTGAATCAATTACAACTCGGGCGACTGGACTCAATTAAAAGCTTGCACAGGAGCAGTGTGCGTGCAGGACACCTACAGCACGGCAAGGAGCGAATTGAGCGAGTCGTTCAGAGTATATCTAGCATTCAAAGACACACAAAAGCCAGGCTGGCTGAAAACCAGCCTTTGACAGAGCGACACAAAGATTTTTTGAGCGCTTTATAGAGAAGCTGACACGGACACTCACAAATGCACACAGACAAACAGAATTTTTCAAATCTGAAATTGTCTTTATCATCTGTTAGCAGGTGCTACAGTTCCGCTGCCAAAAATCTGTGCAAAGTCTATCCTAACTTTAGACGGACAAATGAAAGAAATATACCTGTGGATTAATGTGGTGCCATATCGCTTCCTCATAAACACAATGGCGTCGCATTTGACGATTCAACAAAATGTTGATACTTGTACAAGCTGGATTTTAAGGCATCCTGCAAGTAATGTACTTTTCCAACTGAATGGGGCCCAAGTGTTTGTGCAAGATTGGTATAGGACCATGGCATTGAGTGTGCAGATGGAGGGTCTATTACAAGCCCCTGAGATAATAGGTGTTTTGACCAGAATTGGCTACACTCCAAAATCATTCAAAGCTACTTTTCTGAGAATTGGTTTAGTGGGTCTCCAGCCCCAATTTCTTTGTCTGTTTCTGAAGATCCTTTCAGAGCGAGTTTGTTATCATAATAACCAGCGCTTCTGACTTTTGCACTGAACTACTCCAGCAAAACATACACTGATGAAAAGCACACGTAAAATAAAAATCATTAAAATCTGAACTGAACAAGACCAGTACACAGTGTAACGATACCTGAAATGTATAACAAACGTAAACTTGTTATTCCTGAACACTCAATAGGTTCTTGATATCAAGTAAGGGTTACTGTTCCTTGGTTTTACAACACAAATTACAACAGATAATGGTGTGAATTACACAATATGTTTGCCTACAGTACAACGGTTTATTGAGAAATAAACCAGTCGAGAAGTATCATTTGTTAACTTCATGTTACGTTGTTATGTAAATGAAACTACTGGATTTTCAGTTAGAAAAAGTGTAGTAGTCAGGCCAGCTAGTCTTATATTTTGAGTTATACAAAGTCGTTACACTTTTAACATTTAAGTATTATTCCAAATACCTTTACTTTTAAAAAGCATTGATTCTTTCTTTAAAACCTGGAATTATTGCATTTGCATTTTAGAATTTTAAATCAGTGCCTGATTTTATTGTAAATGCAATAAAACACACTATCTCGATTAAAAACTCGTAAAAACAGAAAAGCACTGCTTGAAATTAAATACAACTTACAATACCTACCTACACAGCATCAGTGGTTGCAGTTCATTTATCTCAAGGCTTCTGGCAATCGTGTGCAATGCCATTTCCTTAATGTGATGGTAGTTATGCTTGAAAAAGTCATGCGAGTACCAGTTTTCTCATTTTAACCACAGCAGGCTGTGCAACATAATTTGCTGTCTATATAAGAACTAATTTCAATTACAAATAGATGATTCATACTAAAGGCTGTTTAAATTAAGACTCAATTTAAGCCGCTGTGTTCTTTGATTATTTATATATATGCCTTGTGTAGCACATTAGTTCAGCCGTTTTTTTTTTTATAGAACCCTGTTAAATTATTTGCTGTTTTAATAATGGTAAACATGATTTTGTTTTTGAAGTCTTGCAGGTTTGCTTCAGGTAAATTACCCCAAATACGTATGCTGTTCAGCATTAAAAGGAACTCAAGGGAATACTGCTCTCGTCAGACTAGAATTTTTGCTGAAAAGAGAACTGTATGAATTGACATAAACAAATGCTTCTGGAGGCGAAAACCACAGCAATCTGCTGAAAACATCAATGAGACGCCAGCATTGTTCTTGTCAGTTTCTCCATAACAGTGTTTCCCAACCCATCCTTGGGGACACACAGACGGTCCGTGTTTTTGCTCCCTCCCTACCTGTCAGGCGGAGAACTGGGTGGGAGCAAAAACATGGACCGTCTGTAGGTCCCCAAGGATGGGTTGGGAAACGCTGCTTTATAAACAAATGTATTGTGCCTCTAACAATTAATACGCGGTTCCCTGGCACACTCGCTGATCTACTTAACGCCTGTTCGTTAGAAATATATTCAGCACTTTTGGGAAGCACTGCCCTTTTTAAAGTGTGAGCAGACAGGTAATATTTCTGCAAGCTTCTTAACCGGCTAGGGGACAGTAATAAATATATGAAAAGGGAAGTTTCACAGCGAGTTTTAATCAATAAATGAAATCCTTCAATGAGCATGCAGAGCTTAAGCTGCATGAAAAAAGAACATTTCTGGAATAATTTTGAATGAATGTGCAAGAAACATCTTAGCTTTATTATTTTATCACTAAGATTCGGGAAATCAGTAAATAAATAAAAGACAACTCCCTGAACGCAACCAGAGTTCCACTGGTAAGAGAAAAATCTATGCCACCAAAGCAGAAGTACAAGCACTGTTTGTTCTCTGTTTAAATCTGACAAATACATGTTCCTTTGCCTTTTTAATTACCCCTTGCCTCCAGCTGTCTGTTTGAGCACATATGGTAAAACGAAACCACATATTACCATTGGTATGATTTAGGCTCGAGCTGACATGCAGGACTGCTCTGACGAACTCAAGAAACCACAAGCTGACAGGTAATGTAATTCAGTGCAGCCATCGCTCCTGATCATCCAGAATGTCTTTTGGTGCTGCAACGTGAAATGCTTTGGTTTTGCAGTGATTGGGTACTAGGTTGCATAATACACATTTAACAATCTTAGAGCAATTATTTTAGTATATCTGGATTACTTGTTTTTTCTAGTACAACCCCTTATAATATGTTAAAATGATAACATAGCATGGTTTAGGAATTCACATCAATTGATTTCTATGGGAAATAATGAAACGTGTCAATGAAATCTAGACTCAAAACTACTAGATGTAACTCTATTGTGATCTATCTCTTCCTAGTGAGCGTGGAAGATTTCCCCAAACGACAATGAAAGCAGGGCCTGTTCGGTGCTTCATTATCTCCTCAGCTGAGTGATTTATCGTTTGTTTGGGAGAAACGAGAAGGGAGGAAGATTACGGTCGCAACTCTGCTCTCTCAAGCCACTTGTGTCCCTAGTTCTGCATCTTGGCCAAACTCACAACAAACAATAATGGCAGCTGTAATTGATCTGAAGTTGCCTGTTAGCCCTCTAGTAAAAACCCACTATTTAAACGACAAAACGGCTGCCACTTGTCAGCAGCTGTCTAATGATGCTGTCTGTCTTCTCCATTTACATTGTTTTAAATAGATAGATATACTGTAAGAGACAGGACTGGAAAATATTAGCTTTCCCAAGTGAAATAGGACCAGCAGATGCCAAAGGAATGCATAATTGGATGGTACAAGCAAAGCTGGGATCCCACACTAATTAAATGACTTGTTTTAAGCCTATCTGTCTTTGTTTGCAAGTCTTAGTCATTGGAACAATGCAATTTAAAAGCTGTTGTCAGACGCACATGTTTCAGTCAATCCTTTGATCTAAAAAAAATTAAAGAAATAAATAAAAAATGGGACGTGGTATTAATCCTTGAAAATTTATGATGTAGATATAGTGTGTAAATATCCTGGAGATAATGTAAATGTTTTCGAAAAACACTTTTGAGAAAATGCACGAGAGAAATATATACACAGGATGTATCTATTTTAAGAACTAAAACAACTTGCGTGTACAGTAAGCCAGCAGGAACCTCAACAATAATTGCTGTTTTGGAACACATAAAAGTGGGGGCTTATTATCCAGACAAAAGGTGAGACCACACATAGCACTGGTGTTTCAGCATGGGCTACGAACCAAACTTTGTAGTGGTTAAATAAAAGTTAAAAAAATAAACCTGAAAGGAAATACATGACAACACAAAAGTTCAGTGCTGTAAAACCTCTAATTATCTATACAGTTTTAATATAAATTAGTGCTTATGAAAATGATTAAATCAAAGCAACCACAAATGGATAACACATAAAGAATAAGACTAAACTTAAACTAGTAACGCTACTGAATATAAAAATACCAGGCCTCTATTAAACATAGCGATGAAGCTGACATTCTGGCAGTAACATAAATTGTTTTTTATTCACAGATGGTAGACTCAGTCAAGGATAGGAAACTCTTTTGCCCATTAGAGAATATAAAAACAAAAGTACTGCTCTTTGAAGTTGCAGGTACAGTCCTTACCTACAGCATGTTAGTGCCATTGAATATATCTTCAAAGCTACTGCTTCATTATTTACACTTGCAATAAAAAAAAAAACATCTTGTCTTTATTACAAGGGCTAATAGACCCCAGTAAAACCTGCACATATACAGGCAAACACATATACCGAAACATATAATAGACATAATCCTAAACAATGTTTAAATGAACCAAATGTATGTGTACATATATATATATATATATATATATATATATACACACTGTATATATATCTCCTGTAAATGTTGATTCCTTTTATACACTGCATATAAATAAAGCATCCACATTTATGGAAATTCCTTACATACATTATAAATAAATAAGGGATCCAGATTTAAATACAGACACACACACACACACACACACACACACATTTGGACACTGACAATGGATACACAACGATACTGAATAACTATAACTATAAAATGCAAGCTGGACATGAGAGAAAATAATTATGCAATTTATATGATAGTCATTAAAGAAAGTCTTGCAAGAGAAATGATGAGGAAGATGGACAGCATCGTGCTTTCAGCAGAAAGGGAAAGGCTTGGCAGCTGTGTCTAGCAGATGGTTTAATGATTTTGTTCCAACAATAATACTTGCTGTGCAGACTGGGAACTGAATGAGAAAAAAACATTTTTCACTATCATCTCACAATTGTTTTTGCTTTGATGGGAAGGCTAATGACGATAGGGAACTGATGCATTGTCCGATTTCTCTCTTACATGGGCAGCTCAAAAAAATGTGTCCGAATCAAATTTTAAAATGACTATTTCAGCTATGAAGTGATAAACAACACCACACCTGGGTAAGTGGTGAGAAGATGTATGAATGCGTAGATGATTAAAAAGTAACAATTCAAAGGGATTATTATACAATGCGGTCACTTTTGCAAATCTGTGTTACTTTATTTTACATTCATTCATTCATTCATTTAAATTTGAATTATAGGCAAATACACAAAATATATAAAATAATCATGTGCATAAAAGAAATAAATCTTCAGGTATTCTGATATAGCGTGACTTGAAATACTCAAATTAAGGTAGCTTACAAATATAAATATAAGTAACAAACAGTCAAATAAATTGTACTTGTAAGACATAGAGGATTTCCATTTATCAGCTTTATCATGTTGATATAATGCATTGCTTTGGACCAAAGGATAAAAACATCCTTATTCTAAGATTGCAATTAGCAAGCCATTAGAACTAACCAAGATTAAAGACCATTAGCTCTGAAATCCAAAGTCAGGCTGGTTTCAGTTCAATATTGGGGTTATATGTGCTTAATGGTAAGATGTTGTTTTGGTCAAGGTCAAAAACACTAATAGCTTGATGGTTAAGTCAGAGAATATAGTTTTCTGCCGTTTACCAGGTACAGAGAGACACCAATCTTTAGCAGATCTTTCTTACTGGATGTCTGATTGCGTACCTCAGTTGATTTCGGTTAAAATTTGTCATTTATCTTTCACAATAAAACACCGACAGTATTGGGACTAAAGGGACATTACCAGCAGCTGTTTCCATCAAGAGCTCAATGTATTCCAGCATGATCAATAAGGCTCACACAGGGTCTGACATGCAACTGGGCAGGGCATCATTTTCGTCTCAGTCCCTTTTAAAAAGATTGCTTTCAGTCAATGCCAGCCAGTTGTCACTCCACTTAAGCTTTTACATAAAATACATTAAATGCTATTATCAATCACTATACACTCCTCTGTAGAACTGGTTTTGAGAATATATCTTGTATAGTCTTTTGAATATCTGTCCTGGTTAGAAAAGGAACATTGAGTGTACCTGTTATTTTGAAAAATGCCAATCAAAATGAATGTGTATTCTAGTTGATGTCCAGAGCTGAATCAACAGCCAATCCATCGAACACTCACTGAAATGGTACAGATTTTATTCTAACTTACTTTGCTGAGGCTACTTACTTGTAGACATATATGTCAGTAAGTGAACTGTCTTAGATTGAGGTAGCTGGAATGATTTTTGCCATTGATATTTCTGTAAATTACCTAGACTGCTTTAGAATTTTGACAATTATGTGAACGATTCTAGAATTGTGTGGGTCATTAGTTACCAGAAGGAACTGCTAGTATTGCAGACCACAGTGATATCTACAAAATTGTGCCTGATTTAATACAACTTAAAAGACACGGTGACAAACAAGCTTTCATGTGGCATTCTGCTGTCAACCCGCTAAAAAATCTGCATGGCAACTAAGCACCCCATCGACCGGCTCTGTGGAGCTGTCTGCTGTTGCTTAACATCATGTCACTGTGCATATCTGTCAACCGCGTGCATGACGTGTGCATGATGATCCCATTGGAGATACAATGTAGATAAACCAATGGAATTTACTACAATTCCACTAGCTGTGAATCTAAAGTCTTACCAATGCACATGTTAAGGATACGAACTAATGCAGAATCGGTTCCTTTATATGCCCCATACATTGTGCCTTGTGTTTCGCGGGACAAACTCAAGACTTACTATGACAATGATATGTTTTACGGGAAATGGAGGGACACTTTGAGTGCTACTGAATTTGCTGTCAACAAAAAAGCTTATTGTTTGCATTGCACCTTGCTTTTAGTGTAACTGTTATATAATACCTGTATGCTGTAAGTAATATATAATGTATTTTCAAAGAGAGCAATGGTTGGTAAGAATTTATACAGTAGATTATACTATGACAAAAATTGCTATTACTAAAAAAAGCTTATTCTTGTGAATGCCATCATTAAATACCTTAAATTTACTCAAAGTGGCACTGTCTTGTCAAATTGTGTTGATCTCTTAAATCCTTCCTTTGCTTCCAAAGGTCACTTAGTGTCAAGTGTAAATGCAATCTGACAGACAGGAGCAAAACGGGACAGCCAAATATCCACAACATCACAGAATCAGAGCAAATATCCTGATTCATTTATTCAATTAATGAAAACTGAGGGTAAACACTGATCAGGAATGACACGCAACCCGGCAGGTTCTGACGTTCGGACGCGACGGCAATAACCACGTCTGCAATCAAAGCATTTCACATACCATGCTACGCCACAGATTGGTACCACCAAACGAAACTGTTGTCATTCAAGGATGACAGAACAAGATATGGATCGTTAAAGAAGTAATGTTTAATGCTCCTCCATTTTGACAAGATATTTCTGCAGTTGTGCACATTTGTGTGCGTAAGTAGCTTGCGCAATCTTAATCATGCATATTCAATTTTATGCTGATGCTTAAATGCGGGCGCAACCAAGAAGGAGACGGAGGGCTTCAGCTTCATTAAAAATAAATGATTATCAAGTTATCTTTGAAATTCTATTAAAATTTGCTATGCACTCTACTTATCTGTCACCTGCTTCCCATGAGCGCAATACTCTAATAGAACAACTCCACAGACAAAAACTCAAGGGAGCACTTGTCCTGTCGCATCCAGACTCTGCCTTTCACTCATTCTTCAGTCTCTGACTGGCATCATCTTCTTTTTATTCATCGCAACGAAGATTCTGCTAAAACACACCCAAGAAAAGTGCCTATTATATATACGATGTGTTGTATTGTATTGCAGTGGAACTCATACGCATTTATAAAGTAACTTCAAAGCAAACGCCAAAGTACAAATGGTGAGGAAGTATGATAGGAGATTAACAGGCTTCAAGCAAGGTCTGTTTTTGCTCATTTTGTTACCCTGCTGCTTTTGCAAGAGGAATGACCCAAACGTTTCTTACACGCGGTCTTAAATAGCTGTTGCGTTCCTTTTTCCCATAATGCAGTTTCGACTCACGAGAGCCACAAGGACATGAGGTGGCCTGAGGCTTCTGACTGCTCGGCTTCCAATCAGCTGTACGTGACAGAAGAATTAGCACAGGACGGGCCGCGCTTTTTATATGCGTTTCACATCCAGCAGCGTGCGGCACTAGCGCTAACAAAGACAGACCGGAGCCGTGTTTGCCCTTCCACAGAGAAAGATTTATTATTAGAAAGGACATAAACAGACTAATTAAATCACAGTAGTCAGGCTGAGATGACAGCTGGTGCAGTGTGTGACTAAACAGATCCCTATCAAAGAGCAGAAGCCCCTGCGCACTGAATTCAGCCGTTATAGGGTTTTATTTTAAGAAAGCCACCTTAGAATGTAGTCCTGTTTGGTCAAAGAAGGAGATGTAACAGAAGCAGGTTCATTATGGTGGCTCCATATGTGTTCCTTCCTATTAAATGGGCAATATGTTTGATAAATGGCTTGGTCTTATTTTTACTGAGATGCACCTGATGTGTTGCATGTCCACGTGCGCTTGGCATGCATAGCATATTACTGCCACTTTAAAATTATTTTGCATTCTATCTAACTGTGGACTTATATTCCACGCGGCCGGCATACCCTTGAGTAACGCGTTCCCTCGGTATTTCTTAAAAAAAAAAATCCGAAGGAAACAGAATATGCATCATCGAACAGAGAAAGCGTCAAGCGTCACAGAGTGGATCCTTTGGCGTACAGCCACATAAAATTAATATAGTCTCAATTATTAATAGAGTCTCATAATCACACTGTAAAACCACACGGCTCAAACGTGGCTTGGGAGAAAATATGATTTTAACAAGTCAATAAGGCTAGAACATTTAGTGCAAAGTACTCTGTTAGGACATCGTGTTTGTGAAATAAGATGCAATACAAACAACGCAACTGACACAAACTATTTGGTACGGAAATCCCCCACTCTCCTGTGCCCGGCCAGCCACAGATCTTTTCCTTTCGATGTCCTTTTTAATGTCCTTTCATTATCTGCTCTGTCCCTCTAGCTTGTAATGACGAGTTTTTCTGAGTTTGTTTAGTCCTGACTTTTTCACCCCAACGGTTTGAAACCGATTCTAGAAACTGTAAGACTGGCCTAACAAAAAAGGATTAATTCCCACATCCAACTGAGAACATAGATAATTCACAGTAATTGGTAAAAAATGAAGATGAATGGGACAGCACGATAAGGACCAATTAGATCCACCATGCTTACAGCTGTGGTCTCAATACAGAATCCTCTCTTGAGTGTAAGCCTCGTCAGACAAAAAATGCCGGGTGGAATTAGCGAGATGACCCTATGAATTGTGGGAAGCATCGCCGCCAGTGCTATTCCCGCCACTGCCATTCCCGCCATTGCTTTTACCACCATTGCCATTCCCACCATTGCTCTCTTTCCGTTTTAATTCCCACCTCAGACAAGACACCTGTCACGGTTCCTGATGTGAACCCCCTTTCCCCCCGCCCCCCTTGCTCCCCCCCCCACCCAACCCCATGCAAAGACCCTGGGGTAGGGGGGGTTGCGGAGGGGG
>JAABNY020000001.1:42756607-42767665 GCA_015164015.2 Brevimyrus niger
TGAAAGGCTGCTCTTGCAGATGTCATAGATGTGTCAGAGTAGGAAACAGGCGATAAAATGGAGAGGAGGATTGATTTACTCTGTAAAAAATGGGCCTCAGAACCAAGCCAGTTACATTTCTCTGACCTTCAGCATCCTAGGTGCCATTTAACTCTTTCTGATATGATTTAAACAAGAAAGAGCTCTCTCTCTACACACACACACACACACACACACACACACACACACACACACACACACACACACACAATACCGTTCCTGTGCAACCGATTAGTAGTAAAATCTTTCAATAATTCAAAATAACTGAACAAGTCATTGTTTTTAACACACACACATAAAGCTAAGCCAATGCTAAAATATGAGAAAGGTGCATTACTATTCAGCAATTCCAGCTACGTGTTGTTGGTGAGTGATATTCTGCAAATAACTGAGGATTTCCAGTCACTAAGGAATGCAACTAATCTGGCCTACAATTATTTTTTATTACTTTAGAGATTCTCAGTGTTTGGATAAACTGCAAGATTTCTTTGAAGGCAGAACACGAAATGCAATGGGAAATGTAAACACCAACAAAAAAAAAAAGAAAAAAAAAGAGAAACTGATTATTACAAGGGACAAGGGAATTTGTAAATATCTCATGGCTGCCACAAACGGTTTAGTGACACAGCTCAGAGAAAGCTATTAGCCGGCTATAACTAGGCAAAAAAAAACAACATGTGGCATTAATATGCAATCCCAGTTCCTAACCTATTCATAGACAGCTGACATGAAGTGTGTTCTGCAACTGCGAAGGAGGCCTTGCATACATCAAAACAAAGTGAACACACTTGTTTGGGGCCTGGTTCTGTTTCATATGTATGCAGAAAACACACCGCTGCCTCAATGAAGGTTACACTTCTCAACGTAATGAATGTAGTCTACTCTCTGCGAAGGTCGCAATTCATTTCCGCATAACGGCTAAGAGTCAATTGTTTTGTAAATGAGATGTATGCAAAACAGGAACCATATGCTAATAAACATGACTGATGTTCGTGTAATTATTCTCAAAGAATTTTATATAAATATATAAGTTTGTTGCATTTATGTGATACATTCAAATCAGATTGCAAGTTCTGTGTTGAAGATGCATCTGTCTTCAACCACTTATCCTGAACAGGGAGCCTGGGGCTTATCCCGGGCAGATCAGGGCATAAGGCAAGAGTGGATGCTGGATAGGATGCCAGAGTACATGTGCTAGAGGCAATTTATAACGCCCCACTAGCATAGCTGTGTTTGGATTGCAGGAGTAAAGCAGGGTACCGAAAGGAATACTCCACCACTCAGGGCCAGGCACCCAGCTCCACCCATAGAGCAAAGGACAGTCAATGGGGCTACTAGCCAGTGGGGCTACTAGCCAATGGGGTTATCCACTGAGCCACCAAATTATAAACTCAATGATGAGTTAACTTGTACATGTTTCCCTAAAAAGATCAACAAAAACAAACAGAACCAAATTCTGACAGATATCTGGAAGTGACTGAAATACACTTGAAGTACTGGCCAAGAGTTTTTGGGTTTGAATCTTTTGTACCGACTGTTTTGACAATTAGCTGTAATAATATGAACAACACTGTTAACAGGTGCTGTTATTTTCCCTATATTCCCATTGCCGTATGAGCATCTGGCCCTCATCAAGAAATTTCTGCCTGTTCAACATTCATTTTGGTATAATTATTTCAGGCAATATTACAGATTTTTTTTTCTCTTTAATTTTCATTCTCTTATGAACATTACCCCAATATATTGGGAATAAAAGCCATTTACCATTATTTTCCAAGCTGTATTTTCTGGTAAATTCAGGATATTCTGCCAGATAACACTTGAACTGTGTTGTCCATTGACCTCTGAAATCCATCCAAAGGTCCAATCAATTGTCCAGACAAATGACTAAATAATGGCATTTCCAGAAGCAATTCATAGATGATTAGAAATGGCATCTTACATATGGCAGGTGGCATGATGGCTCAGTGAAAGCACCGCTGTCTCACACCCCCTGCGTTGAGGATTTGAGGTCCTACTTCTCTTGCGTTTGTGAAGTTTGCATTTTCGCCCATGTGCCACAGCTTCCTCCTGCAGATAAGAAGCTAACCAATGTCTCAAATTTGCTCACTGTACGTGGACTGCGATGGACCGTCATCTGTGCCCTGAGGCCCTTGCTGCCTGGGAAGGATCCCTGCCACCTTGGGACTCTCAACAAGAGCCGCCCCTCAAGTCTGCCTTTATGTTGAATTCATAGGTAAGTTGAAAAAATAATAATACAGTACATAATAATAACAATTATAATACACTAATAATGAAAGAAACTACATACGGTATTGCACTGTACCTGGAGTTGAAGAACCGTGTAATGTTTATGCAAATATCACAAATTAGTGAATGCGTTCGTTATTACAAACTATTGTATTTAACCTGAATTTTCTATGGGAGTCTGTTTGTAAGTATGAGTTGTCCGTAAGTTGGACATTCTTAACCCGGATATATATTAATTAATAAATAAGTGTAAATACCACAAACATGTTCATATCTGGGATGTTGTGCAAATAGCCATTGAGTGTGATCAGTACATTCGGTAAGTATTGGTCAGTATAAGTCGTTATAATGCATTACAGATGAGAGCTTTATACAGCATTCATAATGCATAATAAACATGGCTATATTGTGTTATGCCTTTTGTGAATAGTTATAGCTGTGTGTATAATACTTTATGAATGCATTGTAATGCATTATGAAGGAATCTATAATGCATCGTATTTTATGTAGTGCTTTATGTAAAGTGTTACTGAACATTATTACTTTGTAAAATTTCTTGTCTAGATAATGCAATATTGGATCTTAGAAATGACAACATTTTTGAACATCAGATTTGGTGAGGGAGTCTCACTTAGCAGTGATGTTGCAATCAATACTCTAAATGTCCTGTAACACCTCTTTGGCTGCTCTACAATGTGCGTCTTGCTGTCTTTTGCCTTAGGTAGCCAGCATTACAAATACAGCGACAGTTAAATAAGCTGACTGCTTTCTAACAGCTCTTGCTTTTCGTTATTTAATGTTTCAATGCATACTGAAGTGTATACAGTTATATAAATGCGATGAAAATCAGCATTTATATGACCAGCATAGTTTTTGGGGCAAATGATTAATATACATTTAGAAAAACCAACAAGCCTGCCATCTAAACTAGAATACACCAGCATAGACCTGCGTGAACCTTAAACTGTTAGTCTTAATGCAATTTCCAGTAATCTGGGCAAGTGTTGCCATGCTTCTAGAAAGATTTAAAGAGTGGTTATTGTATTTATTAGAAGTGTCTAGTGCCAAACACTGAAATATTTTGGGAAGACAAGGCGATGAATCTGACCAAAATAGTGGTAGTCGTTCAAAGTTAAAGAGCATTATACGAAAAAAGAGGTCTAATCTTAAAAATGGACATTTTATGAGCAAGCGGAATATTATACTACAAAAGGGCAAAGCCACATGTACCAGAATCGTTTCTTTGCACAAAAGAGAAAAATTTAAGTCGAATAACAGGTATCACACAAAATGTATGTCAAAGACATACGGAGAAGAAGACACAGGCTTACATATGACACAGGACCGCTGAGCGCTCACACTAAATATGGCAGCTTTGTGAAGCCTGAGAAAAATATAACGCAGCCTTGCTGTTTGAATCACTTATTAGGATTCCTTGCTCATAGTGTCTGTGCATTGGCCAGATCAATAGAACCTTGACTTGCTCTGTTCGTTAGATCCACACCCTATTTAGCACTGATTCTTAGAAGAAAAGAGAATAGTGCAGCTACAGATATAAATGAAATGGGGCCCCAGGCCCCAGGCTATGTCCTACTTTCCTCCTTTGCAATTCGGTTTTGTTTCAACTGTTATGCAGTTATGTTCACTTTATTTTTACGCCGTAACTATATCCCCTCTTCTTCACCACAAATGGATGTCTGATGGTTAAAAACTGCGCAAATAATGTTTCAGCGGCACGTTGAGGCTATCTATTCTCCCATGAAGCACTCAGCTGAGCACAATGTACCCTGCCGGGCTTGAGATTTTCATGGTATATTTGTCCTGTTTGATGGATCAGACCAGAAAGGATGGTTGGAATCAGAATAAACTCATTGTAAGTCATTGTTCCATACCACTATATACATGTGTCTATTAAGATGACTCAGGGGAGCGCTGACTAAATTTCTGAATCGAAATAATCATCCATCCAACTGTGAAACTCCTCCCTATATCAAAAGTGAAGACTTGCTTCAGTGCTGCCACTGTGTGTGTGTTTTATTACTCTTATGAATTTAATATACAAAAAACTTGAATACACTCAGGACTATCCCTGCATGCCTGTTGTGATCCCATTACGCTTTCTGATTGTTTTAATGCCATGCATTTATGATAAAAGTACCACATTGAATCCAGATAAGAGGGGTAGCTACAGTATCTGACATAGAGATTACAGGTCCAAGATTAATTAAATGAGAAAATATTTTTTTTTCTATTAAAATGTAATAAAATTCATAATTAACTTCATGATAAGAAAATTATCTTCCTTACAGGTCATATAAAAGTATTTGGTACTTGTGCATAAATGATTTAGTGGCGGTTTATTTACAAAATATTGTAGCACCTAACTTAATTATTAACACTAACTTAGATGAAATGCAGTGTTGATGACTTGGAATTAAATAAATGGCTCCAATTCTGTGAAAACAGTTTACAGTTGTGAAGGTCTAATTATCTGAATCTAAAAATGACACCATTTTACTGAACTTCTCTCTAGAAAGAGTACATTGCAGCATAGATATCAATGTTCAACTGATTTTACTGACTTTCCCTTTACAATACAAGCACACCATGTCACAGAGGTTGTATTTGTGAATCATCTTTCAATGAAAGAAATTAACTTAATTCTAATTACTATAAGATAATAATAAACAATGTTTACATTTGTTCAATTTCAAGTAATAATTGAACATTTACAATTAAACAGGATCTGTGTCATCTGTAGTTTTGCCTAATATTTTGTCTATTAATACTACACCATTATGAAACTGAAAAACTGCTCTGAATGAGTGCAATGATAGAGTATATAACAATTGCCAGATGTCTTCCAGTAAAGCTTTGTACATAGCTAAACTAAAGCATTTATTCATTTAGCTTCAGAATGGCAATGCACAAATTCTATAACAAAGATCAGAGAGTTGATATTAATAAGGGACAGAATGTGTGGAAAAAAATGAAGAAATGTATGCTACTGTCAGACTGAGTACAGAATAGCAAATAATAGGGATGAAGTCAGATAGTAGCCCTTGGAGCAGCTGTCATATTAAATAATAATGAAGATTCTATTAATATGCAAAGGAACCAGCAGCAGACTGGCTTAATGCTGTCATGCCTGTGCATATTGTCAGATTGTTCATTATAAATTAACATGCTCGCTGCCCCATACCTGTGCAGTGTTAGAATATTCTTCTAACACATGCTGGATGTAGTGCCCTCTTTGACTAATAGTGTGATTAAATTAAAATCAGATTAACTACACATCGGTACACAAAATCTGACTTTACAGCTAGAGCGATAGTCACTAGTCCTTATCTGAAATTCATCCAACAAGTCGGTAGACTTGAGCAATTACATCGACTGTAAGTAGAGACAAAGTTAGGGAGGAGCGAACTTGTATCAATAGCCCTGCGCGGCACTATTCTCCTTGTGACACATTTAGTGTCAATTACAGGAAGCACAGTCTTTAAGTCTGGCAGTCGGCTGAAGAATCCAGAACCTAACAACTGCTCATACTGTTTGCTTTGCAAGAAAAGTGTCTACATGGCCTTTAAATGCTTAGTTTTAATGCCTAATACATTTGATATTTAATACTCATCTCAGGTTTTCAGAGTGTCAGCCATGGTAAATCAGCTCCTCAAATTTTATTATCATGATCATGATTAAAGTGTTTCTGGGGAAGGTTAGCAGAGAGCGACAAGTTGATCCACTCATTCCCTTGTTGAAAGTCGAACCTTTTAATTTTATTTAGAATACGTAAAAGATTTCAGGATCCTGCCATCCAGCATAAACAATAAAATAAAGTCTACGGTACCTAGACTGCCGTATTGTCCTGTGTGGAAAATTGCATCCAGGCTACTCCTATTTCCATTGTATCAGAAATTCTGAAACATGATCGGATGAAAACAGCTACCCAGAATGCAGCTCAAAAAGCTGTTAAGAGTTTGAGTTGCATTCAGTCGACTAATGTTGTGCCACATCGATCAATTTACAGTACCTAACATTTTCTATTTCAAATGTTCATCGCCTTGCTTGAAAGTCTGCTTGCCTCGTTATGGTATTAGATTACAGGACAACAAAGTAGCTGCTTTCTCATGCTGAACCAGATCAAAGTATCAGGTTCCGCATCTTGCTCTGTTACAAATCATCGCTTGCAGCCTACATCGCTTAAGAAATGGCACAAGCCGTTGCCTTTGGCTGTTGTACCTCATCTCCAAGGGACAAGAGACGCTGACAATATTACCTCTAAATGCTGCTCTTCATTTCCATACAAACCATACCTTGAAAATTTAGACGAATGTAACACGAGATGCACATGTAGGCGATGATCATAAGTAGATCTGAATCAAAGCCATCAATGTTATGGCGCTGTTTTCAAGATGATTTAATTAAAACGGATGCAGGTTTTGCAAGAACTGAGGAACTGTTGGAGTCTTGGAACACCTAAGAGGTTAATGACAACAGATACACATGTCAGCATTAAGAGCTGATTTTACTTTGATAGACACAAGCTCCAAAACATTCAAAGAGGCAAAATATGCTCATAATTAATATATTTAGAAATGACTTTTTTCATGACAGTAATAGCAGCACTTCTGTGGTTTGTACTGTTAATTATAACTAGAGACAGGTAACAACCAATACCCAACCCGCAATAAGACAGTGCCATTTTATTACTAAGGAAAATTCTAGTTTTGTATAAATCTATATCCCTGGTAACATGTGCTGTCTCACTCATAGGCTTCTTTTGTCATAGCACAAAAATTGCCGAATACAAAAGGCGCTGTCTTGTGTCACGCTAAAACATCGCTGCGGCATATAACTTCATCCCAGCTTCGGAACAAGGAATGACTCAACTAATACAGGAATCCATGTCCAGGAGGTGAATAAGAAACCATATCCAACATAAGACTGGAAGCTGGGGCCAGAGTTGGAGTCAGAGCTTCTAAATAGTGTCTTCACTTTAAAGGAGACGTCATCTTTGTGTGGTGTCGGCTGAGTAAATAATAGGATTTGGAAGGGCAATCTTCCTGTCAGGCATTAGAGAATTCAAAGGCCCTGGAGGCAAGCCTAGAGGAGCCCATTTACAAAGGATATGTTTGATATTTGTTTTATTAAATGGGAACCTAAGCAGATTAAGATTTCTTTAGCTAACCCAAACTGAAGTCATTTAAAGGAGGAAAATGAAGATACCAGTCACTTTAGTTCAATAAGCCCAGTTAACGAAGTGACACTTGATGGAGAATTTCAACGAATATATGAAAGACCATATCAGAATGTGCTGAAATGAAAGTAAATTTGTGTTTTAAAAAACGTCAAAATAATATTTTTACTATTGCAAATTAAACTGCAGGTGTCTCCGTTTAGGAGACGTGATACACCCTGCTTTTCATCAGCTACAAGACCCGACCTGTCTTGTAAAAAAATCTTCTAAATGAAGGCTCTTAAGAACACACTGAAAATAAAATGAATCGTACACTGGGTGAAGTTTTTCAAGTCCTGCACTATGGTGACCCCAGGCACCTCGGGCAAAGTGACCAGCGTCACCATAGAAAGATGATACGCTTGATCTGTGACACTGCATCATACAAAGTAACTGGCCTAATTTCTGTTAAACTGAGTCACCTGCTGGAATTTAATTGGGGGCAGCAGAAGATAGGAGGGATCAAGCAGGGCAGGCCTCACAGAGACAGGACACTTGACAGCATCATCAAGCAGGGACGGCCTCACAGAGACATGACACTCGACAGCATCATCAAGCAGGGCAGGCCTCACAGAGACAGGACACTCGACAGCATCATCAAGCAGGGACGGCCTCACAGAGACAGGACACTCGACAGCATCATCAAGCAGGGCAGGCCTCACAGAGACAGGACACTCGACAGCATCATCAAGCAGGGCAGGCCTCAAAGAGACAGGACACTCGACAGCATCATCAAGCAGGGCAGGCCTCACAGAGACAGGACACTCGACAGCATCATCAAGCAGGGCAGGCCTCACAGACACAGGACACTCGACAGCATCATCAAGCAGGGCAGGCCTCACAGAGACAGGACATTGGACAGCATTGTTATGTTACAGTAGCAGTCAGGAAAACTTAAATATGAGAACTGTATTCCCTCAAAACAACTTTTCATTACAAAATATTTGGTACCTCTCAGCATATTATTCCTAAGCTGATAATAGTCAGTTGTTAATTTTCATGGCTGTGATTAACTGTAATCGCCGCCATTACTGTTTCTCTTACTGGACAATCATTAAAGTGCATATTTTCCAGGAGTGTGGGTAAGGGTTGTATTTCATTCCCTACATAGAAATACAATCACCTTTGTGGGCAGAGTCATCTCATTTTTATTTACTTTTTCCTTCCGAATGGCTTGACAAAATGTCAAGATCACAGAATAGAAGCCAAAGGTTCTCTCAGGGTCTGACGAGGATGATATCAAAGCTTTTTTTTTCTCTTTTTCTCTTTTTTCTTATTTTTGCTTTATGTCCGGCTAAACAAAACTGTGCTCTCTAGTCCTCGCTGTCCCCCGTGGCCTTTAAGTTCCTATTTCCAAAAAGACACCGATAGCATGACCTCTCGCACACATAAAAGTGGAGAAAGTGATTCCAGTTCGCACAGTTGAAAGCACCAGGGCCTGCATCTGTGAGACTCCATTGTTCACGATTGCCAATTCTATAGCTGCTTTTGAATTTCAAAGGCGGCTCTGAAGCACTTTTGGCCAAATGTTGGCATGTTGTCTTGGAGGGGAGGAAAGACGTGGAAAATAGGAGCCAGACAAAATCTTAAAATAACAAAAGAGCCAACTTATTTTTCATAAATACAAAATTGAAACTGAATACATACGGTGGCTATATAGATCTGGTTTTAAAAATACAATATCTAATAGATGACAGAGATACTGATACAACACCTGTTTCATTAAAAAATTCCCGTTGCATTTTTTGCAAAAGAAAAAAAAACACATTGTATATATTCATATTCATTTTTTTTCTATTAAAACATACTAAACACTTGCATTCTGAATAATATTTAAGCTTTACATTTAATAGAACCTGCATAATTATCATTGATGTATGAACAATCAGCTCTAAACAATGTATGCTAATCAGGACAAACTCCGGAGCGGACATCAAAGCACTCACAATGGAACCAGGGGCAGGAAATGGCCATGAAGTATTAGCTTCAATAAAACGTGCTTAAGGCAAACTCGAAGCACAAAGGGATGTCGTCGATTCAGCTGCTGATAAGCTTATTTTAACATCACTGCTGCCTATGTACATACAGCTTTAATTGGGCTAATTAAAATCCACTCAAGGCATAATGCAACTTCTAATGAAATAAATAATCTAGAAGAAAATAATTTAACACAAATTAATTCTATTTTTGTTCTAGGGGAACCTATTTCTTATTTTGGTTTATAATGTTCTGTTTATATAGTATTATAGAGTATTGGCAAACCAATTCCCTGCAATACCACATAAATAAAATATATATATATATATATTACTACAAATGTGCATATAATTAAATACAAACACTACTAAATAAAATATGATGAGAATAATAGTAGCTATAGAGGTTTTGTGTTGAGTCACTTAAGGGTTTGTGTCGCAGTTCTTTGTGTTTCTGCACCGTTCTCAGCCAATAGGTTAAACTCCCTCTAAAAAGCCCTACTCCAATGCCTGTGAGGGAAGCGTCTTATCAGTGACACATACCTGTGAGTGTAGCACAAGTGGAATATTCATACAGGGCCGTCCATAAGGGGACAGAACGGAAAAGACATTCCAGCACACATAAACTAGGGGGGGCCCATGAGTGAGTGAGCGTGGATAATGGTTTGGGGGGGGGGGGGGCATTCGGTCATATTTTTCAGGGGCCCAGAGAGCCATGTCTTTGTGCAGCCCTGTATACATGTATGCATACAGGAATGCAGTTGCTGCAGATGAAATGAATTCTTTCATACTAAACCGGTCGCATTAAGAAGCTGAGCAGAGTTTTAGCTAGCATATTAAAGTCACATTCATATGTACCATTTAACCTTTTGACCTTTATCATGCATGAAATACAGAAAACAATTCACAATAAATGGCAATCAACACTCTAGGTGCCTCCAAATAGACTACAGTACCACAAAATCTTACTGTTCCAATTATACATGTCAATTTTCATTGCCATTTTTCAACCAGATTCAGTTCAAGGCATTCTTCATGTTGACTCTGTTATAAGCCCTATAGATGGTAACTATTATGGGATTCGTTTCTCACCTGTAGAAGCGAGCTAATTATAGTATGACAAATGAAATCACATTTGAGTATAAAACCTTCACAGCCTTATGCAACTGGCATTACGAACAAACATGGCTTTGCCATCTACTAACTCTTAGGTATTTATTGAAATAGCAAGGATTATGGGGTTTTTTTTGTGACATTGCCATTCAGACGTCACTACCTGCTGTGAGGTGACCAAGGCACAGGGGAGTCCAGGGAGGAGTTCCCAAATTTACCTGTAGGGGGCATCATTCCTGGAGACATAAGACCGGGCACCGAGTGTGGCATGATGTGTGGATTCTCGGGTGACGTGACACTCTGTGTTCTCTTCGGTGGGCGTCCAGGTCTCGAGCTGAAATTGAAATAAGGTATTTGGGGGAGGGGGACTATCGGTATCGGCTGATACAGTAACGATCGGCCATCAGCCAATAGCTAAAAATATTAATTTAGTTCCCTTTAAAA
>JAABNY020000001.1:42767765-42781754 GCA_015164015.2 Brevimyrus niger
AGGGCGAGAGAGTGGACGTGGGGGGGGAATAGGGGGGTGGGGGCCGATGAGCCGGAGGGAGGAGCCGAAGAGACGGGGATGGTGGGGGGGGGGGGGTGGGGGGGGGGGGTTACCATTTGAACTACCTTAAACCCCATTCCGTTCTAAAGACTTAACATGTACTGTAAATAATTTTTTTCAAGGACAGTTGCTTTCCGCAGCTCGACATAATAGACTTCCATTACTAATTAGATTACACACTGAATTCATTTCCTTTATTGAAGATCAACCGCTTCTGGATGCATAATTCATAGCCGGTACCTCGTTACCTGCTCCAGTATTAATATCCAAGCTCTGTTTGAATTGCCTCCTTTGCATATGCTAAAATCCAGCGCGCAGTTTCGGCCCAAAAATTACACGTTAACTTGTTTTAATTATTGCAGTCATTCCACTATTGATTTATGAGATTTTTAAAAACCAAATATATGTCGTTCTGTAATGAATGATATTTTAAGGTTCTTCAGGAAATTAAAAGGCAATGGGTGCCTAAGGAAATGTTCTGCTGGCTTGATTTAATACCACAGCTAAGCTGGAAGCTGGTATGGGGAGGGTTTCAGACCTGTGCTACATTTCTGATGGAATGTTTTATTACTTTACATGGCTAACCAAGTATCTGAGATGATGAATGAGGCCACGTGCTTATGCTTAAAGTATCATAAAATGTCTTTGTCTGCATTTTTTTTGGTTCTCTTTTTGAAATCTAAGAAGGTGAACGTTGCACCTTGTGTTTAGCGGACAAGGAGTCAATATGTATTTAAGTCACAAAGAATACATTTGTAACCAATGTCCCCACAATGTAATATATTGCTGGACCACCTACACACGCAAACACACACACACACACACACACACACACACACACACACACACACACACACACACACACACACACACACACACACATGGGTCCTCTGAAACTGCTTTGGATAAGCTAATATCCCTTTTGATTTATTTTGCACATGCTTTTATACAAGACGACACGCAATTAACAAAGCAAGTTTAAGACCCTTGCTCTAGTGCCCAGTCATGAAATCACTCTGCCAGCATGAGGGTCTGAAGCAGATTTGATGAGTATTTGACCTTAGGATTCTAGCACAGCTTTTGAACCTACACACCTCTGAGATGCGGAGCATGAAAATAGCCCACAAGGAAGTAAGTCTCCAACCAAGGTTACATGCATAACTGCTTTACCCCGCATGAAACGATCAGTGTGATGAAGATGATACGCGACTACCCCCACAAATTTGTTTCCCCTTGATTTTAGTGAAATTTAAAGAGCTGCTTTTGTATTTTGTATATATATATATATATAAAAAAAATTATAATCAGACACCATCTAACTGGCTAAAGCCAAAAGAAGTTTTGTCAAGTTTTTGACATCCACGGACCAGTTTACCTCATATGAAAAAAAATTTGGACCAGTAAAACAGCTGGAGCGAGGGTGGGGTATCCGCAGATCGATCGCCCATTTGATAACCTTAATCACTTCGATTTGATTTCAGATTTGAACAGAACGTGTGAATGTGATGGGTAGTTCATTCATACATATATATCTGTCCACAGACAGGTACCACAGACAGGTACCGGGGCTGGGAACCCCTACTAGACATCTTTAAGATAAAATTCACGGGAGAATTTTTTTTTAATCTTTGATACCACTTATTTTGTACATACTAATGCGATGAGAAAGTGCGGCATTCGGAAGAGTGATGCTCTAGCGCTGTCTCGCCTACAGGGCCAGGGCGAGTTTGGGATTCCATTTCAGCCCTTTATTAGATTTTAGTACTTTCCTCAAAGCACATTACTCACAAATTACTGGGAAAGAGGAGATGAGAGCCAACTCAAAAGGGAGATGTTTTGAAATGTAATTCTTATTTCTATAGAAACACCTACTTGATCCTATGAGGAAAATTGCACATAGTTTTACTGTTATCACTTTCAATTTACTCAGCTGAATTATTTATGAAAGGCCTCGGTGGAGGCATGTAATGGGAAGAAGCTTTCGAACAATGTCAAAAGCACCAAAAGTCAACTGGACCAAAGTTCCGCTGCTGCGCCCACTGAGCCCTCAGTTACACACGGATCTCTGGATGAAATCTTACAATGTGCATTTAGTCAGGGTTTAAAGCATTTAGCTGTGGTATTAAGTTACACTACAGGCTTTCGCAGTGATGATTTGTACATCGCCGGGCTTCTGTTATGGGTATGGAATCAATTTCATAGTGACTTTATCAAATAAATAAATACTTTGCTGTAAGAGGGGGAGTATACCATGAGGCATGTGATTGCTTCTTCGCGGAATCAGTTTCATCAAAATTATATACTATGTCATCATTTGCATATGTACATTTTATAAACACAGCAGATCCACATACTGCCTTGATTCCACACTCTATGTCATTTGTCTTGCAGATCAGTCATGTATCATATTTTAAGTGTTATGCATCAGAGTGAACAGGCTGTGTCGGCCAATAGTATTCTACTGAAGGGATTTATTTACTGAAAGTCCTTTATAATATAGTACAAACCATTCTCCAATTGCTAATTGCCATAACTTTCCAGAGAGACTCTGACAGTGTGAAAAATGTCACCGAAATACCATCTTAAAGGTGCCTATCATCTAGACACGGATGTTCTTGCAAAGTGTAATGACATTTTCATCTTTGAATTTCGCCACTACATATTTTGAGTCATAACTCAGCAAGGACATTTGAAGTAAAAAGCTTTAATAATTAAATTTAAAAAATATTTCCATCTCTAGTGTAAATTCCGCCGGTAAAAATAATTTGTTGTTTTTATATTTAACTTTAGACCTACATATTGATTATTAAACACAATTAGAAATTTATGATTACAGGATTTTTTTTTTTTTCGAGGTGTCAGTCATTACGTGCTTTCAAAGACTTCCTGGTAGCTTCCCGTGGAGTGAAAGATCAGTATTTCGGATTCTGAGCAGTGGTCACAAAAATAGCTTGTTTATTTGTCAAATAACAAGAGTTAACTTTATAAACAATTGATTTCTGGATTCGTTTTGCCCCAACAGAAATTAAAACACCAGTTCTCTTCAAGAACTTATGTGTTGAAAGCACATTATCTTGTTGATGCCATGCATATAATTTATTTTAAATTCACATGTTATTATACTGTAGCATTATGTGTCCTATAGTACATTCATGTAGTGATTAATGTATACAACCTGGTGCAACTGTCAAAATGTACCATGTGTCTTGTTTTATTTTGTATATTCTGAATATGCACAATGATATAGAGTACTCCTGTCAACCAAATATGCAATGTTTCATATTTTAAATTTATTTGAAAATATTACAATTAGAAGAAGTAAATATGTACAAATCTGTAACCTCCCTTTAAATGTGCAAGAACAGTGAAAAGCAAATAGTACTGAACTTTCCCTGAACCGTGTCTCCTTTAATGGACTTCATCCATGTCGACCCAGCCGTGAAAGCAGGAACCTGATACTATCCTACACGCTACTGCCGCTAATGCAATCAGATTATAGTCAAACAATACACTCTGCGTAGTTCACATTTCAATGCACAACATTAGAGCACAACAGCCCATGTCTATTAATCACTGCTTGAGTTCACATTCTCTGCAGAATGCCCACATTAAGTTAAATGTTTAATGATAGACCAGACTGTCGCTAAACCTTAAAACGATGCAATACTTAGCTGTTCCGTTCATTGAAGTTATCGTATCATGCTATTTCTTGCATCTTTTAACACATTTAATAGGACCTTCAATGAAGCCATAATGAACGTGTAACTGTCTCTACATGTGATTAAGTACTGTTTTGCGCTAAAATTTTAACTACCAAAGTATTGATGCACATAACAAATTAATAAATACAAATTTAAATTGTAAGTGGATACTGTAATAACTTATCTAAGGGGAATATGAAAAAAGGCCCATCTAAATGGCTTGTTTATGGCTGTCAGAGTCGTATCAGTAGTGACTCAATGTGAATCAATAGTGCTCAGAAAGCCCAAGGTGAAAATCTCCTACATTAATACTGTGGTCACAGCGCCACAATTCCAATAAACTGAACTCTCTGTGGAGATTCGGGAATCACTGCAGCTACTCCCTTCGGCGCAGACACACTACATGCAATCATTTTACATATTATTTTGTACTTCCTTTACAAATGAACCCCGATACTGGCCACAGCAATGGGACAGGAAGTGCAATATGTCTATAGACACACCTGCATGGTTATCAGCCACTGGTTCTTGCACCAGCGCATCTGCTCTGGTGTCAGAGGCCAGACTGGAACAACTGTCTAGCAGTGACCCTCACTGCATAAGCAAAAGGCTTAAACACTGTACAGAGGCTACTAGGTTCACTAGCTACTTAGAAGGACTTAGAATATTCCTGATGCCAGGGAAATTGAAGGGTCTTAATTTCGGTGACTAAAATACTATGTGGAATTTAATTTAGTCCATAACAAACACTTTATTTTGCTTTTGTAATAAGAAAAGCAAAATGAGCTGAATTTCTCATATGCGTTATTGCACTTAGTAAATCGTTAGTAGATCAGCAGAAGTTGCCTACTCTTATTGTGTAAATGTTTTCCAAAGTGCTTTCTTCTTTTTTTTTTATTTAACTGCTAAGCCACTTAACCTCGGAGTGGAAAGTACTTTGTCCAGCTGCACAACAGACAACAGATCTTTGCAATCCTGCATGTGTATTGTTTCCGCAAGTAAATCATGTAACTTGAAAAGAAGAATGTCATGTAATTAGTAACTTTAATCAATTGATTTTGCACATAATTATGCAAAAGTTAAATGACACGTGTATGTTGGGAATAATTTATTATAGTGTTTTGCTCTGAAGTAACTGCATTGTCACCATCCATGACAAGTAAAGTAACACAAGGGGAAATTCAGTTTTATCTGTGACTGCAATCAGAAAACTAAAATGTCAAAAGACTTGCATTTTGTTTGGTTACTTATGGTTAAGCTTAGGGCTGAGTAGGGGTTAAGGTTGCCATAGTTGGGATTAGGGTTTTGTCCACAGAAATAAATGGACAGTCCCCACAAAGATATGGATACAAGCACGTGTGTGCATGTGTACACTATACTGAGTTATTTTTAGAACAGCTAATACCAGGAGGTCTCTGCATTATGCTAATTAAAACTTTATTAAAATCTGGCCCTCGATTCCAAATCCAGGCCTTGTTTTCAGTTCTTCCAGGTAGTTAGTTTCATAATCACTGATTGGCCACAGAGGCTCACAGACAATGGAAGGCTGGAAAACCAGCTCGATCCTTGAGGACCGTGATCTGAACAGCCCTGTGTGACACATCATCAAATGTTCATCATTTGAAATGGCGTTCTATTTGAAATAATAAAAATACAACACAAACGAAGGTTATCAGTCAATGCTTCCTTAATGTATATTGAAATGTTTATTCAAAGAAATTGATAAATAGACCACATTTGCGAAATTTTACAGGATGACAACACTCGTTGGTTTCAGATACAAGTAGCAAAACTGCAAAGCCTTGCTGGCATTTGTTTGCGAAGGTCCTGTAACATTTGGTTGGTTTCCCATATTTTGATTAGGCAGTAATCACCTCTTTTGTTTGAAGTTTCAAAAAGGCCACCAATTATATTTAAACCATTTCCCCAGAGCATTTTACAATGGAAAGCAGCAGTCGTTATACCTCTGCTCCGCTAAATAAAGACCTCCTCAACAGTCCGCCAATCAGCCCTTATAAAATATTAACTCAATGTCAGTGCCCTTTTAAAATCTCCCACCTACAATTCCCTAATTGTTCCTTTTCTTTATCTCTGCAGAAAGTAAATAAATTAACAAAATAGCTTTTATCGGACTGAATAACCTTTTAACGGAGGGATTATCACGGGTTTATTTTTCATTTCTTTCGAAGCGATGGTGCCGTATGCTTCATTGATTAGTTTGCTGAGGTGGTGACCATTAATGAAGACGAGGTTTTATTGAAAATACAAGAGAGACTCCTTGCTACAAAATATATATTTAAAAACTGTTTATGTATTTAAGAGGCAAAATGTAGATCCACTGTCTCAGTTTAGTTTGATGTTTATATGCTGACATGCAAGGGCATTCCATACTTTTGTTGAAAGAGATACACAATGCTGTTTATTTACTACCAGTCAGATAGGATTATGCCGCAAGCAATAAGCCAAATGGCCAATGGTTAAAATTAATCAGAATAAAAAGCATGGATGCTATTTTTGAGATGTTACTTTACTTATCATGGGTGGTGACAATGCAGTTACTTCAGAGCAAAACACTATAATAAATTATTCCTAACATGTACATTTATCACAAGACAGCATGATTAAAAACTCCACTTTATTCTTCTAAACTGATGATCATATAAATTAAAAATAATAAAAGCTAAGCTGTCCCTCATGTTTAACATTTTAAGACATGGTTTTTCTGACTCTCTGACTTTAAAAACTCCTGTCAGAACCGTCATTTTTTGAACACGTTTGTTGAACATGGAAACAAAAACTGTTAGCTGGCTATCGCTATGCCTGCACCATATTTACGTGCAACACTGATTTGTACTGAGTTGCTATTTTAGTTGAGTCTTGTTTATCTCCATCAGCTGTCCCTCACAGCTGTCAAATACTCCTCCAGCCTGGTTGTGGGTATCAGAGCTACGTGGAATGGATTATGTGTAAGCGCCTCACGGAAATCTCAGGTCTTCTTACCGCTAGGCTAACGGGGTCCTACGCTTAATGTGTCCACTCCACAAACTCTGGATCCGCTTCATGTAAGCTGTAGAGTTTAGACATATAACGAACCACTTTTGCAACATCACCCTTCCTGTTCCACTATAGTATGATGCAATTAAAATGATCTGGCTACAGTCAGTAAAATGAATAGGCACAAAAAACCAAGCCCTGAGTCTGGATAATGTTTTTTTCTGTATTCACTTTATATTTATCATGAGAATCTGTGATATGTGACCAGGGAAAATATGGCATCAAATTATAAAAACAATGGTGAAAATTAAATAAAGCCCTTTTATCGGAAATCTTTGAGAGCGACCAGAAGCACTCACATTGTCACAAAATCTAAATGTGAAGTATTTATGATTGGAACATTATTGTGTATTTTTAATTTGAAGGCTGGAATTATTTAGTGTAATTCATATTACTGCTAATAATGACTGAACACACTTTCTACATCATTTGGTTTGATGAAGAATGCCTAATTGATTTTTTCTAATGAATGACATTCTTAATTACGCTAATACTGTACCAAATGTTTTAAATCAGATATCGTTAACAGAAAATGCTGTTGATCAAATGTATAAAATTAACAGTTCCAAGAAAAGTTGAGATATGAAGATAAGATTTAATTTTTTAAAACTCCAATGAGGAAATAGAACAGCTCTTATCTTCATATTGTGAAAAAAAAATTTAATCTCTATGCTTTGACTGATCTCTCATTTTCACGAACTGCAATGCTTATGAAACAAGTCTTCAAAACAAGGCTTTAAAAACTTACCAGTCAGGGTGCCTTTGAGGATATTTAATTAAAATCTAATCCTGCATTCATTAAGGCTCACATAAATTAAGCTGTCATTCATAAGATTTATGGATTCTCATTTGCATATTGCATACAATTCATCAATTACTCAAGTATGAAAGGACCGCATTTCCCTTGGAGCTGCCTGCTACCCTGCCAACATTTGAAATGAGAAAAAGAGCAAGACTGTCAGGCATTCAAACAAACTTTCCTCACAATGTCTGCTCCTTGATTAATCTAATTTTCTAGCCATCCTTTACAAGATTGTACACAGTCCGGCTGCACTTTTCAATTATTTTGCCTGTCCTCACAAGAAACTTTTAATGGTAAATAAAAATGGCACATGTTTACTCCATTTTGAATGCATCCACCCCATTTTTTGAATATATGGCACCGTTAACCTAACAAAATTCTACAGCAAATTGACTAGAGATATTTAAAATACTCTTCTTTTTTTTTCGATGATGTTTTGCTGAATTATATGCATTTATCATCGAAACCTCTCTGATCACGTGAAATCTCCAGTCGTGATGTCCAAGCAGGAGGAGGGAGGTAGGCCCAACAAAAAATAATAAAATATGTCACTTTGGACACTCATATAATGATACAAGCAAGGGTTTAAACAAGCCCCAGTATGTAGAGGCTGCACAAAAAGGTTGGAAAAAATAAATAGACAATCTGCAAAGCTAACCATGATTTTAAAGGCTACTACACTTAATTGTACTGAAAGTGACTTCCAGCTACAATCATGACAGATTCAAAGATGCGTGTCACATATCTAACTTAAAGCATTTCTGTTCATAAACAAGTCAAAGTAAATAATGTGTAATATGCATAATGCTTACACAACAGACAAAGACAAACTTGCCCTGGTTAAAAGATTAATTTCTAATTAATCCTGAATTCTGGCAGTGGAGTACACAAGCTATAATAAATGAAAATGAATCCTAAAGAGTATTAATCTGCTCCCTGTAGTATGGACTATGAGTAACAGAAATAAAGCTGCAGTTTATTAATCTTCCCCCATTGTTTTGGGAAATTATGCTTGAAAGTCAGTTAAGATAGAGCTGATTGTTAATACTTTAATGTGCTTTTAATTACAATACTTATCAAAGGCAAAGACAAAAAAAATTGCGAACAATCTGCAGAAAGTGATGTACACACAATGTCCAAAAAAATCCCACCTGGGATACGTTAAAACTTCGAATGTTTACTGTGATGTAAGTTAATCCTTTCAAAGGTAATTTAAAACTGCTGGTAAAATCGTTTCATTAAATGTCTTCAGTTAATAACATATCTGAATACGAATTGAAGCTAATGCCGATTCGCTGGTGAGGCAAAGTATTTTAGAATGCGAGTTAGAATGCAGAACTAGGTAGACATATTTCATTAGTGTGAGAAGCAAAGCAACCACAAGTATCAACAAAATCCCACTCAGAGTACATGTTATTATCACCAAGGTTTGGGGCCAGAGAATGGGACGTCCTTTAACAAACAAGCACACTTTAGTTTTAAGTTAAACAGGATGCCCTTAATGATTAACATTAATTAGACCACGCATCGGAATGCTGCGTGAAAAATTAAACAAAAATTATCTGCTGTTTGTGCTCTTTTCCCCCCCATTTAATAATTAATGAAATGTAAATAATGCAGTGGAGTCCAAAGCAATTCATTGTGGGAGAGGAATGGGTATGTTTATATAATATGTGAAACCTCTATACGGAAAGAGGTTACAAGTTTGCCCTATTTTTTCCTGCTCAAAGTCAGAAATAAAGCCACTCATTTCCCTGGAGATCTTACGGCAAGAACAGATTGCATATTTAGATATTGTTTATGCAGCTAAAGTCATCCGTTGGAGTTCATTCTAACATGGGACTGATCAATCCCGCCAGCTGTGTGCTTAGCGCTATTTACAATAAAAATGCTGTAGCTCAGTTTTATACCAAAGCAATCACCTTGGCAAACAGCATCTCTTCTACAGATTAACACAAACTCGGTGTCTTTTGAGTGGTCTGCCCATGTGTGTACACTGAACAACGCACGTGACGAGAAGAAAAGAAGATAACCGCCAAGGTTCGTTTTCAAAGCCACCGCCTTAATGGTGAAGTGATCAACAAATGGCACGTTGAAGGTCACTGTTGTCCATAGCGGCTGACCAGCAGCGACTTCCTAACACGCAGGAAGATGAGAAGATGCCGCCCTTAAATGACATTTGCTTACTGCTAAGTCAATTGTTACTTTTTCGAATCTACAGATCCCTTTAAAAGTTCCCCTAAGAAAACACTGTCCTGTTAAGCAAGTCATCAAAGAAAATAGTTTGACTCAGCGGATCTAGACTGAGACTCGCAGCATCCTCACACATGATAATATAATTCTTAATGTACGAATAGACAAGTCATAAATCTTTAGCAAGACATCACTTGGCTTTTTTTTTTTCTTCCTCGTTTTGATAAATTGTTAGCTACATACCTGAAACTAAACCCTTAAACCTTCTCAAACCCTACCTTCTAATAACTCAAAGGCACTAGGGAGGTGACAGAATGATGAATACCACAACAGACAGCTCCAATATGGCACAATTTTATCAGATCAATATCACACTGCAATATAAGAAAAGAGGAGTAGATATTAGTCTACACAGTGTATTACAGATGAGGTACATTTCTTCTCCATGTGCCCATACTGAACCCAAGCAATATTTCAAAGGTGTCTGAAATGGTTTATACACTTGTACACACAGTGGAAACTAATCATGGCAGTGGTATCTGTTTAGATTTATTATTGCGCACGGAGCTTAAAAGGTTCTCGTCCGGCGTGAGTATGCACTTGAAAGAACAACGAGAGGAACGTATGTACGATGCTCCAGCCAATTACTCAACAACTCCAAAGGTTTCATTACAAACCAACAGAGTAAGCTGCTGCTGACATTCATCGTGCAGTCACACATATATTTAAAAGGAATGGGATTATTTTTTAATGTGACATATCCTAGGGCTTCAAAAACCCACAGATAATCTGACTGCACGGGGAACAGGAGCAGGTTCCCTGGGTGCGATATTTAGCAGGCCAGTTTGCGCCGTTCCTTCAACCTGCTTCGATTGCATCAACTTCCGGGAGGCGGAACCGCAGAACAGAAATAAACAACAAAACGGAGAAAACACAGAGAAGATGACACGCGGCCCAGCGTCAGGAGAAATTAGCAGTGTGTGTCTTACACAAGGGAGCGACGAACGAGGTGAATCTGAAATTCCCGTTGACATAAACGAACCGGATCCCAGCATCATCACAAACACTGTCCGTCGCTTTCAGACGTCAGCAGGAGCTCGGAAAGCAATTGGGGGTGGGGTGGGGGCATTGGACGTGATTCTAAGCCACAAAGGGCATAAGGCCGGAGTTCACCCTGGCTTAGATGCCCGTCCATCACAGGACGGGACGGACACACACACACCACAGATAATCTGACTGCACGGGGAGCAGGGGCAGCAGAAACAAAGCCAAGCAAAGACAACATGCGGCCTGCATGCATGAAGCGTTGGCGCATGAGCAGCGGAATGAGAAGCGACGACGCCACTCAATGGGCCTCTATGTCGCCCCCGGAAACTGATCCTGCACACATATATATCTGGGGTCACAGCACTAAGTAGCTGCTGTCCTTCTTTTCCTGCCATTGGTGCTTTGGGCCGAATGCAGATGGGGCTCCAGAGGGTCGGGGTCATTTGAGAGTGAACCGAAGGAAGACTGAGACGCCAACCTGAAAAACGTGTGCGACTAAAGTAACATATGAGCGCGCTCATCAAACTCCATGTCAACTCTTAGTTTAAACACAAGCACCGACTTAAACACAGGCTCACATGCTCCATGTATCAGTGGCGGTGATGTAACTACTTCTGCAGCATAAATATTTCGATATTTAAGGATGTCTTGGGATAATCATAATTATTGCTTTTTATGATAGAGTCTTTCTTTACAATGGCCCGCAAAATTTATTATGGTAATGCAGAAAGTATGTATCCATTTAAATGCTTCTCAGGAACATGCAATAAATATGCAGCAGTTTAGAGTGGCAGTCCAATGTTTAAGCAATACATGACATTAAACATTTAAGACCATTCTCACCAGTATGTTAATGCGTGTAGCAGAGGAACTGATGTAACTAATGCACATTAAAATACTCTGTCTGCACGTTGCCAGGCTTAGTTTGCTCAGCATTCCCACCAATACAGAATATTAAAAATGACTCACAAATTGATTCAATAATACCACCATGAGTCACCTAAAAAGTGCCGCTTCATCAAATATCGTATTAGCAGAAACGTTTGCGGGAACCAATTCATAGTTAATTCTGAGAAACAATGTGCTATGGTAGTAACTGAATGGTGTCAATTACAGAAATCCACATACCAAATACAATCACATCATATTGCTACTTAATCATCTCTCAGTGTTCTCAACGGCGATGGCCTGCATTGAATATGGAAGCCAGTTTTTCAATGATGTTTTTAAAAGATAAAAACAAAAATAAAGTGAATAGGACCATCCATAAAAAAAAGAGACTGCAGACGTTCATAATTCATACCTCCGCTCACCAGGGGTTGGTCCTGGGGCCTCTTAGCTGTCACCGGCAATAGGGCCGAGCTATTGTGAGTGCTCAAGGTTCGTTAAATGCTATTAAAGGAACACAGAATCCCTTGTGCTGAAAACTTGTCAGCATTTCATTAGAGACTGATAAACACATAATGTGTTCCAAGTGTCAAACAGAGTCCGCTCTACAACAGTGTGGCAGAGTGAGTATTTTGGGATCAGTTTGAAGCCGCAATTCCCATTTACAAGCAAATTACTGAGCGAATTAATATTTATTTATTTGGGATTTGTTACAGTAAGAAAATATATATTTTGGGGTCCCAGGAAAGCCCAAAGTTCATTACTATTCCATCAACAATCGATTTCTACCCATCTACATATTCAGTACAGGGTTAGAGGGAGGAGCCTGCAGCTACAAGGAACACGGACATGATGCCAGTGCATCACACACACACACACACACACACTCACTCATCACACACACACACACACACACACACACACTCACTCATCACACACACACTCACACACACACACACATACACACACTCACTCATCACACACACACACATGGGGGCCTGGATAATTTCATCTCCTGGCATTTTTAGGAAGCTAGCGGAGGCACTATGTAGGAGTTTGGGACAGAAGGGTCGCAGCAAAGTGGCGATCAGTGCTACGGCAGCTGCTGCCGATGTCCCCAAGGTTTGGCGTCCCCAAGGTGCCATCATCAAACGGTTAGAACAGATCAGATCACGCAGCTCGCATAGAGGCCGGGGCAGCCGTCACACATCTGGGCGTGTGTCCCCTACGCAGAAGCTGAGACAAAACTGTCTGTCAAAGCTGCACACAGTCTATGTCTGCAATCTGTTACGCTACTTCCCAGTGCATTCTGGGAAAATAAGTCAAGGATGAGAGCATAAAAGACCCAATCACAACCACGCACTTGAACAAGTGCCCGTAATCACAAGCACACACACATACCGCAGTCATACTTAACGTGATTGTTTATGAATGAACACAGATGTGGTAACACACATCACTGAAGTGCCTATATTTTAAAGTCTGTCATTCTCTGCTCTGTGGAGAGCCTCATCATCCCTAGTTGACATTGTCTCATTAATAAAAAACAGCACAATGAACCATTAAAGGTGAATGAATCTGCAAATGGAAACCAAAATAATGGAGCCTGAACCGCAGACATGAGCTGCTTACATCCGGCTTCCTTAGCGGACGACGCACTGCGCTTCCCGTCCCGTCTTAACGTGCCGCTGCTTTGGAAAGGGCTTCTTCCGGCTGCTACGTTCCGGCGGCCAGGACAGTGGCACTCAGGACCCGCTCAGAGGTGACAGTTCTTACAACACTGACTGCCACGACACCGGGGTTGTCGCCTAAACACATAAAATCGGAAGGATTTTGTCTGTAATTAAATCCTCCTCTTCGTTTAGCACTGAGGAATGAATCCGCTGAGGCGCGCGCTTCTCCCGACAGCCTTGGTAATTCAGCCGTAACGGGAGCTTTCCATGTACACCCTCGACCATCACGCTCCGGCTGTCTGAGCCCCCTTTTCTTCCCCTTTGGAAAAAGCTCAGAGATCACTGGCAAATGCAATTGTGCTTTTTTTCCCCCATTTTAGAATCATTTATAATTACATAATGGTCCTGCCTTAGAATCATGTCAGCTATTACAATGGTGTAACAGCACAGAATAAATCTCACAAAATCTCAGCTATACACCTGACCAGGTTATAAATCAAAATCAGAAATTTTATGTTTTCAAGAGCTCCTGTCCTTTGGGAGAGGGGGGGGGGGGCTTAGCTGGGATCAC
>JAABNY020000001.1:42785969-42820777 GCA_015164015.2 Brevimyrus niger
GAATTAAGGCAGTTCTGAAGGTGAAAGGGGGTCAAACACCGTATTAGTATGGTGTTCCTAATAATCCTTTAGGTGAGCGTATATAAAGCGGAATTTTAATGTTAAATTAGTGTTCTCCGAATCAGGAAGTAAAGAACTTGAAATGTTAGCACTTGAAATTGGATAGCCTAGAAATTACCACATCATGTTAGTGGGGTGTTATAGGCCTCCATCCGCTGCTAGTAATTTACTTTTGTGAAACTTCTGTCACAGTTGAAGTATAACGAAATAGTGCTGGTTGGTGATTTGGACTGGGACTGGCTCACATCTGCGTCTGATCCATTGAAAGCACAATGTGAATCCTGAAATCCTGAAATTTCACACAATTATTAATTCACCAACAAGACCTAATCCTAAATGTCTTCAAAAATCCACACTTATTGATTTACTTTTAACAAATATGCCTTTTAAATTTGTTGCATCAGGTGTTTTTCCAAATGATATGAGTGATCACTGTGTGATTGCAGTAGTGAGAGATACAAAAATTCCTAGAAGTGCCATGATTTGTTGAAAAACGTAATATGAAATTATTTGAGATGCAAGCTTTTCTATATGATTTATATTGTTTTAAGTGGGACAGAATTGCCATTTTTGATAATGTTGAGTCAGCCTGGAAATATTCTCACAAAACCTTTTTAAGTATAGTACATAAACATGCACCTTGTTTATCCATGGTTTACAACGGATCTATCAGATGTAATGCACAAACGTAATACTGCATGGGCTAGGGCATGTAAGTCAGGATTAGAAGTAGATTGGTTGAATTTTAGACAGTTGAGAAATAAATGTACCTCTCTTCTCCGTAAAGCAAAATCTGAATTTTATTTGTCAACAATAACAAAAAATCTTAACAACCCAAAGAAGTTTTAGATGACCATCAAATCATTGTCTGCTACATGTAATTCAGTAAATTTTCCACCTAATATACTTGTTGATGGTGTTAGAGTAAGTGATACAAAAATTTTTTTAAATGATTTTAATAACTATTTTATTTCCTCTGGCTGTCTTTATAACTTTGAAAATTCTACTGAAGCAACACCAACACCACTGACTGTGACGTCCTCCTCATTGTGTGCCACACCCACCTCGTTACCTCCTGTTTTGACCTGATCATAGTCACCTGTTACTCGTTTAGTCTAGCTTGTCTTTTGTATCTAGTCAGTGTCTCTGTCAGTAGTCCCTTGTTCAGTCATTGACATAAGTGTTCGTGAGAATCCTGTCTGTTTCCGTGGATTAAACCCCTGTGTTACCCTGAACCTGACGACTCCTGCCTTCTTTGCTTGTGCGCTGCCTCACGCACATTACACTGACAATATCCAGGTTTTTAATTTTACTTATTTTAATACAATAGATTCAATTCTAGAAAACCAGCTGGCCTAGATGGTCTTGAACTGCTTTTTCTATTTTTATTTCATTACAGAAATAAATCAAGCTTTTCTTTGTGTTTGAAACTAAAACTGGTAGAAACGACCTTTTTGCCTGTTATGGACTATGGAGATGTACTGTACATGAATGCTTCTCTTCATTGTCTTCGCGTGCTGGATAGGGTACACCATGGGGCATTGAGATTTATTACCAACGGTGGTCCTCTTGAGCATCATTGTGTACTCTATTCTAAAATGAGTTGGACATCTTTATATATTTGACGACTTAGTCATTGGTATGTGTTTATTTGTAAAACTGTGTTGGGTACTACTTCTTATTAATCCTGTCTTTTAATAAGGAAGCATGGAAGTTACAATCCTAGATCTATGGTTGTTCTGCAATTTGCTGTCCCCAAAGTATGAGCTGACCTAGGTTAGGAAGCTTTTAGGTTTTCGGCACCTCAGGCATGGAATAACTTACAATCTCAGCTGCAACTTTAAGCCCTTGTCACATTGGAGGAGTTCAAAACCATAGTAGTATCATTGCAGTCTACTTTGTGTGAGTGTTTTATGTGAGCAAATTTAAGTGTGTTTATTCAATGTGTTTGTTGTATTTTTCTCTGCTGCTGCCTTCGTGGCCGGGTCTCCCTTGGAAAAGAGATCTTTGATCTCAATGGGACTAACCTGGTTAAATAAAGGTTAAATAAAAATTAAAATAGGTGAGTTTGACCACTCTGTAAAGTCTTTTTCAGCACATTCCAAAGACGTTCAGTGGGGTTAAGGTCAAGACGATGTGGCGGCTAATTTATGTGTGAAAATGATTCCTCACGCTCCCTGAACATGGAACATGCCCATACCATTAGTAAAGGAAATATCCATTGATGGGATAACCTGGGCATTCAGTAGATTCAGGTACTCAGCTGACTTCACTTTATTGCTGCTTAACGTTGCTGAGCTATAATAAGTACTCTTAAGTACTTGCTGATTTAAATTCAGACGATGACCTTTTTTGGCCAGGCAGAGTATTTGTCTGCTTTGTAATGCTTGTCTTAAAAAAACTACTTAAAATGTGGTAATGTGACATAAAAATGTAATAAAACTATGAAAATGCATATGAATTAAGATGCTGAGTTGCAGCCTACTGGGAGCCGTGAACACAATTTTCCAGACTGACGCTCAGATCTGCCAGAATACAGCAGCAAACCTGGACCATCATGCAAATAAGTCATAAACACATGCTAGCTTTAGCTCAGTAAGAATGCAGCCAAATCTATAGAAAACTGCCAGTCAATGTAAACTTGACCATTTATCTGCATGTTCGCTGTACAATCTGTTTACCCAGATTTTACCACATGATTTAACAGCACACAGGTTTTTTAATAATGATTTAAATCTTAAGATATTGTAACTGATAATGAGACGTTCATTAAGATTCCTATACAATCCAATAAGCGAATTTCAGTTTTCAATGATGGGCTCATTTTTCAGCATCCCACCCAAGCCTCTGGGCCAAACCCTGACAAATATAGGGGATAGACTGACCCGGATGGTGTTCAGATGTAATCTGTTAAACTCTCAAATTAAACATATAATGAGCCACTGAATTTTGGCGTAAGTCTGACTGGTCGAGCCCTCAAGGCAGGGAGGGGTTTTGGGAACAGGCCTTATCCAGAACTAGGCTGGGAACCATTGGGTGTGGTTGTAAGGGATGGGTTTGATTTCCCATAACAACTGTCGTCACGGCAGCGTGTTGATGGGAAACAGACAAGAATATCAATGCCAGTCAAGAAAGGGAAAACAATAGATTTTTTTTTATTGTCATTGTATACAGTATGTGCAATGAAACTGTAACTTGGCCTTTGGAGGAGGTGGCCTTACATTCACAATTACATTTATTTATTTCAGCTGATGCTTTGACATTACAAGAATGCAGTTGTCAATGAGCCAACTTAGGTACCAGTGGAGCCACGACCGAGTGTCCAGTGAATGACCAATAAGAACAACTTAGCTTTGGAACAAAAGCTAAGCAAAGCATTACAAAACCTTTATAGAACATCAGAAGAGCCAGTCGGATCAAAACACCGCAAGGATTCGTTATCGCTCAGTCTGACGTGGGGGGAAGCGATCACTTCACTTACATGTAGAAACATGTAGAGAAGCCAAACGAATGCTCTCGAGAAAGCGGACACAAATTCCACAGAGCCTCAGCCACTTTAGCCACTGAAGAACTGTTATGATTTCTAAGAAGGCGACACAGTGAAGAACCTTTGATGTCAGGTGACCCTTTGATATTTTTACTGCTCAAGGCCCCCATGGTGCCTGGAGATGGGACATATCAAACATCTGCGTATCTTCTGGGCTGTGCAGCTTTGTTTTGTCCTGGAGCCTCATTGTTGCTTCTTTTTTTTTGAAGCGTCCGCATGAGGGTCTTGGCTGGGTACATCACGGGTCATTTAATTCCCCGCAACATCTTTGTAGATTAAACCCAGTCAGCTGGAGATATGCCCCAAGCACAGACACCCTCCCCAGATGAGGGACAAGAGAGAAATGAAAAGACTGAAAGCACAGTGATGGATGGGGGGAAACGTGTCTTTTAAATAATCAGAGGTGGATTCATCAGGGTACCACCATGACTGATCACTAGTCTTCTTAATTAATTGCATATCTAACTCAATTGGAGTACAGTAGGTGCACTTCTGAAGAGTAGAGCAACATCAACAATGAAATTCAATCACTAGTTCTACTTAAGAACAGCAAGGACCCAATCAAATGAACACAAAACAGGTCTCATATCACACATCTAACCTGCATGTGAACCATTACCATGAACATCATACGGAGCTCTTATTCTCTCCATGAACTTTATTTTTACTCCAGGACTTCATTAGAGTACAGGGGTGTCGTATATTTCCCAGTGGTTTTCAGACTGTTTTTTGCTTTCAGTCTGAGTTTGGAAACTCCAGTCCTCCACGGGGATTCCTAAATTGCACAATCCTCTTGTTGATCCACTATACTTTTTCAATCACATGTTTCTCAGGCTCAATCAGGCTGAATGAACTGGTATGAACTGGAGTGAATCCTAGCAAATACACAGTTTGTCACAGGAAGATAGGAGTCCATCTACAGCTCAGTCGCTCCTGGTGTCAAGGTTGCTGCTCACTTTGATTATGTTGCTTGGGTTTTTGTGCTCTAAATATTTCCTGAGACAGAATAAGTAAATAAAAGCACCCCAGTTTGAAATGGATATAATTGTCATTTAGCTGCCTCTGACTCTGAATGGGAGTGATTTTATGTCTGTGACTCTGAAGAAAAGTCATTTATCTACCTGTCACTGGGAAGGGGAGTCATTTAGCCGCCTATGACTCTGAAGGGGAGTCATTTAGCTTCCTATGACTGCAGGGGAGTCATTTAACTGTCTGTGACTGTGGAGGGAGTCCACAGTTGCATATCACAGTGGAGAGGATTCATTTAGGTGTCTATTCTACTATCACTTACATAGTCATTTCTGCTGCTTCCAATATCACCAAATTCTGTTCTGCACGAAGAATATCCTTTAAATACAAATACATGACCCCTAATCAGGTAATTCAGAATTCCTTGATGAGATTTGCACTTCAAATCATTGAAGCTGAATTAAAATATATGTTTTGAGCATTTCATACCCATTTATATTACAGAGGGAGACAGGGGTCATGGCATCAAGGCCATTTGAATGTCTTAGGGAGTTATGCGATGGTCATTGCTGACTCATGAACACATGTATGCATTATGGTTCAGGCACTTTTACAGGTTCAGGCAAATTTTTACAGGTTACGTTACAGACATAGACTGGTTAAGGATATTCAAACCTTATGCTTAGAGATGTAGACTAGATATGGGGATTCAAGCGCTGTGGTTACAGGTGTAGACTGGTTATGGAGATTTATGCATTGTGGTTACAGGTGTAGACTGGTTATAGAGATTCATGCACTGTGGTTACAGATGGAGACTGGTTAAGGTGATTCAAGCACTGTAGCCACAGATGTAGTCTGGCTATAGAGATTCATGCACTGTGGTTACAGGTGGAGACTGGTTAAGGTGATTCAAGCACTGTAGCCAAAGATGTAGTCTGGCTATGGAGATTCATGCACTGTGGTTACAGGTTAATGCATTGTGGTTACAGGTGTAGACTGGCTATGGAGATTCATGCACCATATTTACAGATATATATGGAGCTCTGCTCATGACATAACAATAACATTTATATATTATGGCTGTGTTTTAATATATTGTGGGAAAGAATTCTTGAACATGGCCGTGATTTAACTATCCATCCATTTTCCAATCCGCTTATCCTACTGGGTCGCGGGGGGTGCAGAGCCTATTCCGGAAGCAATGGGCAAGAGGCAGGGAACAACCCAGGACAGGGGGCCAGCCTATCACAGGGCACACTCACACACCAGTCACACCTATGGTCAATTTAGCAACTCCAATTAGCCTCAGTATATCTTTGGACTGTGGGGGGAAACCCCACGACGGCACAGGGAGAACATGCAAACTCCACACACGTAACCCAGGCTCGAGACTCGAACCCAGGTCCCAGAGGTGTGAGGCAACAGTGCTAACCACTGCACCACGCACCATTCCCATGGTTTAACTAAAATGAGGGAAAGAATTAACAAAAAGTGCCCACTATTTAACTAAAATTGGGGAACAAATGAGTTTGGTAAAGTGTTCTGGCTCTCAATATTTTACAAATTCTATATGGACAAAAGTACTGGGAAACCTGGCCACTGCATTTACAGGATCTCTTATGACATCCCATTAAATCCATGCACATCAATATGGAACTGGTTCCCTCTTTGCACCTATAACAGCTGCCACTCTTCTGGGAAGGTTTTCCAGAGGTTTAGGTACGTCTGTGAGAATTTTTGGTCATTTATCCAGAAGAGCATTTTTGAGGTCAGACAAAGATGTTGGACGTGAAGCTTGTCTTGCAATCTGTTCTAGTTCATCTCAAAGGTGTTTGATGACGTTGTCAGGGTTCTGTGCAGGCCAGTCAAGCTCTTCCACACCAAGCTCACCTAACAATTTCTTTATGGACCTTGCTTTGTGCTGGAACAGAAAAGGGCCTTCCCCAAACTGTTCCCACAAAGTGGGAAGCATTGATTTGTCCAAAATGTCTTGGTATGCTGGAGCATTAAGAGTTCCTTTCACTGAAAATAAGGGGCCCAGCCCCACCCCTGAAAAACAAGTCCATTCCATTATCTCTCCTCCACTACATTACAGGTAGCACAGCATAGTCAGGCAGTTAACGTTTTCTTGGCATCGGCCAAACCCAGACTCATCATCAGACTGCTAGATAAAGACGTGTGATTCATCTCTCCACAGAACATGTTTTCAATGTCCAGCGGCGGCGTGTTTTACGCCACCCCATCCAACGCTTGGCATTGTGCCTGGTGATGTGAGGCTTGCCTGCAGCTGCTTGGCCATAGAAGCCCATTGCATGCAGCTCCTGGCGCGCAGTTTTTGTACCGGGGTCCCTGCCAGAGGAAGCTTGGAACTCAGCAGTTATATCAACAGAGCGTTGGTGACTTTACGCACTATGCGTTTCAGCACCTGGCAACCCGCTCTGTTACTTTACATGGTCTGCCTCTTTGTGCACTTTCCAATAATACCTAACAGGAAAGAAATTTCATGAACTGACTAATTGCATAGGTGGCAGTACTAAGCTTGATTAAGCTGGATTTATGAACCCATTTGTTCACAAATATTTGTATATATTTGTATATAATATATTTTTGTGTTGGCTCAAAATGGGACACAGCATTTTATTTTTCATTAAAATACCGGATGGGTGGCCCCTGTATTCCAACCTTAAAATTAAACTCTCTCTGTCCATACCAGCAGTGCAGATGTCTAGTGGCATAAATGAAAGTCATGCATGAGGCTGTAAGCAGGCTCTGTAGTAAAGCATTCCTGTTAATATAATGTGCCCATGATTTAACTAAAACAAGAGAACAAATTAATATAATGTGGCCATGATTTATAGAATTTTTATCTTCATTTCAAATGCAGGGCTCTGCAAACATAGACTGGTCATGGACATTCCTGGACAGTCACGCATGGTATTTATAGACATAGACTTATTATGGAAATTTATGCACTGTAGTTACAGATGTAGACTGGTTATGGAGATTTGTGCACTGTGGTTACAAGTGTAGACTGGTTATGGCAATTCTGGCACTATATTTACAGATGTAGACTGGTTATGGATATTCATGCATCATTTATACAGCCATAGACTGGTTATGAAGGTTTGTGCACTGTAGTTACAGACATAGACTGGTTATGGCGATTTGTGCACTGTGGTTACAAATTTAGACTGCTTAAGGAGACTCTTCTCTGTCTAAGCTTGCAGTGACCGCCTCCAGGCTCTGTGTGTCGCCTTAATGCCTTAAACAAGGAAAACAAATAGAAATGAAAAAAGTTGAAAACATCTGGTTGTCATTTTGACCTCACTTAAACATTAACATGACCCCCCAACCCCTCCACCCAGAATCTAGAGAAGCAGAAACCCTCTCTGTGTGCAGCACATCGCGGGCAACTGGGGCTCACAGCACTTTGTTAATTTTATTGGTTATGATACCCTCACTAGCCAGGCTGATGCATCTGTGAAATGAATGAGAAAAAGACCAGACTTTACATATTTGACTTTATATAATCAATATATAATTTAGCAATTATATTTTTACCAAGGCTGTTAAAAGCCAAGTGTAAAGCTTTCTCTGTACCAAATAATCAATCACATCGACATGCAGATCACAACGTAGTTAAATTTTCATATTAAACTGCATTTACTCTTGCCTGAGATCCCAGCCTACTCTGCTCCCTTATGGAATTTTACTGGGGATTTTCTGACTGTTTGATTGCTGGGGTCAAAGGAGCCTTTTTCCCCTTTGTCTTCGTTAGGGAGACAGCTACCCTAATTAGCTGCCTGCTTCACATGCTGGCAGCTCTTGAATGTCTGTGAACATTTCACTCTACACCTCTCCGAGTTCAAGGTACCTTTTGCAACCTATTTAAAAGCCCGGGACCTTATATAACACATTGAACACTGTGCTCAAAGGAAACAATCCCAACTTACTGACATCCGTCAACCGCTGACTTTAGAGAAAGGTCTGGAAGAAGGACTGAAGATCATTGAGTTTAAATGGTTCCTGCAAGAGCGATTCAATGAAGAGGTCCCATAATCAAAATGAACAGTTCCTCCAAGGGCATGGTGGAGTAGCTTTTAGTCTGGGGCGGGAGATGAAGGTTTTATAAGAGGAACAAAAGTCTGAATGCCATTTCTTCCAGTGGGTATCTCTGCCTCGTACACGGTATATTCTGCCTTTGCTGCTTTGTTCCTTTCTGCCTTAGAATTCGATTCCAGATCCGCGCCCCCTCCCCAGGCTGGTGGGCAGGCCTGGGAAAACCTGATTTTGTATGAGCAGATATTCCTTCAAGAAAAAAAGCCCAGCTGCATTGCCTCTGGTCCATGACAATGCGGAGCACGGCCACGTCCCCGAAGGCCTGCCCTGAAATCTCAGCTCTGGGGTCCTTTCTTTGCCCCTGGTTTTTCTGTATTGGCTCTTGTCCAGGTCGGCTGGACATGCAGCATCTGGACAGCTATGAGGAGTCCAGCTGACAGCAGGGCCATTCCTACCCCCAGGAAGCGGACCTCCACCTGAGCAGCAGCACTGCCCCCTGCTGGTGTGGTTGTGAACTGTGTCTCCCCAGGCAAACCCCCGAGGCATATGAGTTACAAAAGAAAGACTGTGAATATATGTTCATTTATTGTTATAAAAGGATCACATTTTTGTCTCATGTAGCCACTATGAAAAGATATATATATATATATAGAAGTGTAACCATGTGGTTCACCAAGTAGAGCATTGTATTAATGGCACAAAGGTCATGGGTTTGAATCCCACAGTATGCATGTTGTAATCCATCTTTCTACTCCAAGTTATTACAGGAAAAAAAATTAGACAAATTATGAGGGTGGGAGAAAGTGTTTGATATAGGGAGGCACACAACATAAGGGTCTGCCTTTTTTGTGGGGGTGAATGAAGCCAAATTAAATATTGGGGAGTACATGTTCCCCTCTCCCTTCTGGTTCCTACACTCCCGTGTAGTAGCGTCTATGCTCTAGATATTAAGCTAGAGAACCTTTTAGAGGAGATGGTTTGTTTACACAGTTAGTGAGTCTTTGTGGCGCGCTCGGTGTGTGTGAGAATGTCACCGAGGGCTCCATGGTAACACCTGAGAAGGCTGTGAGGAGTAAGAGGACAGGCAGCCTGGGAATGTTAGAGGTATTTTACTGTCTCGCAGCGGGAAAACGCTGACATCATGCTCAACACACTTGAACTTAATGGAATCATTTGTTACATTACTCAGAGGCAGTCATCTGCAATGAAACAAAGAGCGGGACCGGATCGCATGCCCCGAAAGGCCATTGGCCTCTAATGAACAGCTATTACTGATCTGAGGAATTAATTTCTTCTAAAGTCTAATTGCGACACACACACACACACACACACACACGCACACACACACACACACACACACACACACACACACACACACGCACACACACACACACACAATGTACCCATTTCATCCAAGTAGGGACACATCAGACTGAGGTAGGGCGAGTTAGGGACAGCCTATTTTGCAATTGACTTTGGTATTTGTGTTTTCTTTAAACTGGCTGTAAACTGCCCCTAAACAAAAGTGGCCCAGGCCCTGACTCCCGTGGAGGTTAATGCGAGGTTCAGCAGACGGGGGCAGTTTCACGCACAATGGGAACCTACACAAAAAGGAGGGAATGTTGTCAAACACAGTTAAATGGGAGCCGGATGTGCCAAGGCTTTGTGGTACCGTGGGTGCGGAGACGCCTGACATGAACGCTAATAGGCCGGAGCCTCGCTGGAACACACTGCGCCGTGTGTGCGCTCACAAAGGCCGCCCCGAGCGCGATGTGGGCCGATGTTCTCGCATGAGGAGCGCGGACTAGAGGCTGGAAGGCGGATCCCTCGGCCCGGCCAAGATGCATTGATTCGGCGAGGAGGCCCTGCCGGTCGGCACGTAGGCCCCGGTGGGGGCATCCGACGGGAGGCATGCTGACGAGAGTGCAGGGCTAAACCTCACATGGCTGCCCCGACAAGGCCAGACCAGAGCACAAGCATGAATACACATTGTAGCCACTATGAATGTAATCATTCATATCTTCATCAGTGTGGAGAGGAGCCAATCGGGAGGCCTGTGAGAGGCCTTTTTTACTCTACAAAGTCCTGTGTTTTTACTCTATAAAGTCCAGTGTTAAAGCTGGCTTATTTCTGCATCACTTTTGCTAAAGAGAGGGATTCAAAGAATTCTGAATGATTGCGGCCAATTGATTCGCGAGTCAGCAGCCTTTACAAGCTAATCGTTCCACTTTGGGATGCATCGGAGTATTTCCATTGAGGACGCAGAACAAGCCTGCCTGGGATGAGTCCAAATAGACCGTATGGAATGTCTGCACTTTTCTGCAGGCTGGCCTTCATCAGGATGGTACAGAGGCGTTTCTTTGGGCAGATGCTTCATCCTCTCTGAACATGAAGGGGCACTCTGTACCTTTAAAGGGAGGTACTTTCGATCGTTCGGGTAAAAGGAGCGGGTGCTGGGGTCCTCCCAGAGCTCAATCCCCAGCACGTTCCTGCTCTGCTTGTGAGGAAGAGGATGCTGGCTGTGTGGTGAGACACGAGGAGAGCTGGACCACGACCCCTGGTCCTTCATCAGAGTGGATGGCTCCTCTGGGCACGTTCATGCTTCATCTGTCCAGCCGACGTCCCCTCACATGACGTTTTAGAAACCCACCGGATGTGACCGGCATTTCTGGAAAGCCACAGCAATGACGTTAACACCCAGTGCACGTCATACAATTTTGGTTTTTAGAACTGTATCAGGAAGTCCCGACAGAAGCAAAACAAAATGAATCAGACTTTACAGCCCTACGTGACAAGCGTGGTCTGGGAGGACGTGTGGGGTGATCATGCTTCCCGCTAACTGGTGTGCTGCCGTCAAAGCAAAAGAGACAAGGGCTGACTTACAGCTTGCGAACGTGACATTAAGCCATAATGGCCTCACAGTCGCCATGGTGACCCATGTAGCACGTCCTGCACTCCTCTAACCCCGATGATGCCTTGTGCGTGTAGAATACCATGTTGGATTTGAATAATGCAGGCAGGCACTATTGTGCAGAGAACCCCCACCCCCAGTCTTTGGAGTATTCCACCTGGTCCCAGCAGTTTGGGGGTTTGGGCCTGGGGTTCATTTCCAAAAATATATATAATATAATTTTTAAAGTCAGGATGTGCTGCCCCCCTCACTTAAAAAGTCACCACCCCCCAAATCTCCCTTCCCCCATAGGCTATTTCCAAAGTAAAACGTATAAAAATACAGAGAAGTAAGAAAATAAAACTATTTTTGACATTTCTGACAAAAAAATAATGTACTTACTGCTGTGAGGAGCAGTTAAATGTCATCACTGTTTTTGAATCGTCCATTGCAGGAGAAGAAGAATGTCACATATTAAACGGAAACCTCCAAAACAGAGTCTACAATTGAACAGCTTTGCAAAATACAGGCAGTTCTGCAAATACTTATACAATTTTATATAATTTTAGAGTCCCATACTGCTCAGAACACATTATAGTAAAAAACACATAAACCAGACAAACCATACCAGTAATATGTTAAGAACATATTAAATGAATGAAAAGTCAAATTGTAAATTTGCTTAGCGCTTCCATAAACTCTACATATCTTGGATATTTTTTGTGCAAGTCGACAGCTGCCAGTACACATCTGCGCTGAAAGGCAGACTCGCATCGTGGGGTAACTTCTCCTTAACTTCAGAATAAGCACCATCTGTGATTGCTTTCCCCGGAAGAATTGCTATGAATTGCTTGCCAGGTTCCAGACGTTTATGAGTCTACCATGTCCTTCCTTCACTAACCACATTACAACTCTGTAGGACATAGATCATTCCTACCCTTTAGACCCAAAAAAGGTTTAGGTTATACATTCTGGCTATAACTGTCCAAATATTTATCCATCCATTTTTCACAACCTGGATGGATGGATATCACAGCACATGCTATATATTCTCACACAAAATCATGCACTGGGGGTAGTTTAGAGGCAGCAGTTAACACATTTTAAGACTGTAGGTGAGCTACGTGGGAAAACTCTTCACACAATCAGCCGAGGGCGGGAATTGAACCCACAACCTGTGAGGCTACAGCGACTGCCAGTTACTGCCAGTGAGCCAGTGCCAGACCCAAAATCTCTGTGCACCTATTTTGTTAAACTTCCAAAAAAAAAAAAGAAAAACAGATGACGTGTTTTGAGAATGAATACTCATGAATGGCATTAACAGTGGATACGAAACTGGCAAATTGTTTATAACACAAACCATTCATAGAAACTTTTCATAACCCTGGTCAATATACAGACCCGTCGCATAAAAGGAGTTTCCAAAATGCAACGACACAGATGTGTCTGAAATGAGCGCGCTGACTCCTGCTGGCACCATGCTGGCTGCACACTGGCTGCACATTTGCCTACTTCTGCCTTGTCACCCTGTCTGAAACTTCAGAACATCCAGCTGTGATTCGACTTTAAAAAGGTGGTCGAGCTTGTAGGGCTGCCGGGATTCCGAGTGAGGAATTCGTCACTGCGAGGAGGAAGCCAGGAGGAGGGACTGCATGCCTGCAGCTGAGCAGTACACCCCCCATGAGGAGGTCTGTATGCAGCAGAGACTGCCTTGCTTGGAACTATTCTGTGCGCCTATCACAGCATGTTCCCCTTGTCGTCTGTGGTTTATTATAAGCTAAGCCAAATCTTGCATTCAAAAATAAATATAAAACAAAGATCAGGATTTTAATAAGTTCACAGGAGAATAGCACAAAACAGATGTTTTTTTTTTTTTTTTTTAGAAAAAAATAGTAGAAGAAAATCTTAACTCTTCCTATAACACTGGCTGGGATAAGTGGCCAAACTGATGGATGGATGGTTGGATGTAGGGATGAAAAGAATCTTAACTCTCTCCATCATTCCAGTTAAGATGGAAAAAGAACAATATAGGTGAACAATATCAAACTGCTAATGAGAGACAGGGCAGACATTGCGGTGGAATCAGACCGTCTATCAGACATTCATCAGTTCAAAGAGGATCAGGCTTGTCTTTAAAGGTCTTCTTTGCAGATCTTTCCATATTCCTCCTACTGGGAGATACGTATAGTCCTGGGTCCACACACCTGCCCAGGCCTTTAATTTAACATGTTTGTTCGTTTGTTATTTTCCATACTGTGAAAGCTGATATGCATACTGTACATATAGTCTAAAGGAGAACACATAGGAATTTAAAGGAGAACCCCCCCCCCCCCCGCACCCTGACTTCAAAAATTTAATGAATTAATGGGAACTTCACCCCGACCCCCAGCTGGCAAAAACTGCTGGTCAGCCACACACCCCCCTTATTTGGGCACCTAATGTCACCGATCAGAACTAATGAGCAAACGAAAGGAAATGTAAGCCAAGAGGAGTTTGGCCGTGGCACAGTCATCCGCCGCACGTTTGTTTGGGGCTTCGTGTACATCACAACATGATTGCCTGAGTTTGATCGAGACTTTCTATTGCAAAGGCATGTGTTTAAGGGGAACTGCCAAATGCCTTTGTGAGTGGATGCGTCCTGGAAGCCGGTCAGAGGCTGGCTCGTGTTTTACCAGGAGAAGCTGTCATGGATACTTATTTAACTAAGCAATGATTGGAGATGTATAAAATCTGTGTATACATAACTGCCCCTTGTATAAAAGGAGTTTTTAATAAGCTATTCAGCAAGCAAATCCTGCAGAAAATGTATTTCCCCCTGGGGGTCAACAAGCCTTTCTTCACTTATTATCTTAATCTTTAAGACACTGTGAGACATTTATAAAAAATTTGTATATAATTAGTGCCAACTTTGTACTATCAATAGAACTCAAATTTGATGAAAGAAGGTTCCTGCAGCTCTTAAAACCTAAATGTAGTCTAGTCAGTTAAATTTTACAGCTTTAAGTCTTTGGGGTTTTTTGGAGAAATAGCCTGGTGCAGCACTACGGGTCAGTGATAAAATGAGAAGGTCAAAGGTCGGAGTTTTAGAAATTCTTGTCTATTTGGTTTGACGGGGAAATGTTACATTTGGCGCTTTGCTGACAATTGCTGCAGATTTACAAACCTTGTACTGATTTTTCAGAGCAGCAAAAGGCTTACTTGGCGCTATCAGGAAGACACTACTTATGAATTGGCTGTAGATTTTGTGAGATAAATACAGAGTCTATTGGTATTATTGTTACCAGCTCCCCTCTGCAGATCTTGAACCGATAGCAGAACTGGGAAAGATGCTGGTTTTAAAGGACCAAGGTTTAACCTGGACTTGGTTCACCACAAATCCCCTTCGAATAAATCTCAAGCCCTATCTTAAAAAAATATAGACTAATTGTAATAAATTATTAGATTATATGCGTCACATCTATAAATAAACTGAATACTCGTTCACATTTTGTGACCGTTTTGTGTTTTTTCATTCCTTAACACTAGGGGGCGATAATTAATCTAAATTATCCTTCTGTTTCACTTAGGTTTAAAAATGAAGAAGAAGAAAAAAGAAGCCGGGGGCTGGGGGAGGCGCAGAGGAAAGGTCAATATCAAGATGGCTGCCCGCTCTGTGTGGAGTACCGTGTCTGGCGTGTGGTGCCTAGCCAGCTCTTTAAGCAGAGGCGTTTTCCAGAAAATAAATAAAGTTCCACTCATTTGTGCTGGGAGTGTTCAGTGTCGGGGCATCCGTCAAGGTAAGTCTTACAGTTATTGATGCCGGCTGTTACCTTGAGTACATCATTAGCCGCCTATCATCATTAGCATGGAACATCGTTAGCCCACTATTATCATAAGCATGAAACATCGTCATCCTAGTGTTAGCCGGCTGTGAGCGTTAGCCTGGTGCATCGTTGGCAGGCTGTTAGCCGACTGTTGGCTTGAACGTGGTATTTCTTTAGCTACCCGGCTGTTAGGATTAGCGTGGAATACCGTTGTTCTGCTGTGATCATGAGCGTGGTACATCATTCTTGCACTGTTTGCCGGCTATCAGCAGTAACATTGTACAGTAGCATCGTTAGTCGACTGTTAGTGTCTAGCCACATAGTCCGAGAGAGACGGCGATGCGCTGCCTTCGAGCTGCTCGGTACCCGTAATTTTTTTCCAGAGCGCTTGTGTCCAAAGGAAGTCCGTACAAGTGGTTAGAGTCTGGGGAGTCAGTTTGCCGCGGGTCCATCCCGTGGTGATGCTTCAAATAGGGCAGAAAACCTATTTCTGATGTGTCATTTTATATAATGTGTCACAACGATGTGTCCTTTCTTGTTTCTAGTGGTGGAGAAAACAGATGGCAAAACCACAACTGTAAGTATACATTAGATCCAGTAAAAGTCTGAAGTCCTTGATCCTCACAGTGCATCTTTAAGTTATTGTTTATGACATTTCATCGGTACTGTACTGTCCTGCATTTGGAGGCCAGACCTGCAGCAAACAGGTGTCAGTGTTCCGGATTTCTCTGATGCTGCTTCCTCACCACACAGGCCTTCTGCGTCGATGCGGAAGTGGAATTGTTGATGTAGGGCCACCTTATTCCCCCCACAGTGAATTTGGCTCTTGGGAAGAGTGGCATGTCCCTGTGTAACATAACCCAATGACTTTGCTGGGCAGATCGAGGGAATTTCTGTTGGAGCTTCACAGTGGCCACAGCCCCCGAACCCAGAAGGACGATGCCCCATCTGCCGGTGGAACCTGAAGCACAAGTACAGCTATGAAGTGAGTATAGTGCCTCCTGTACAGGAGCTGCCCAGCGCCAGTCACACACTTTATAGTGCCGTCTCTCTAAAAGCACGCTTTGTTCCTGAAGTTAGCTGGGGGCTTTCTCTGCAGTGATGCTTTATCACCGTGCTTCCGAAGAGCTTCAGGGGAAAACTGCATTCCCTCTCCATCACTGAAAGGAGAGACCCTTGTCGTCCCCAGTGGGTTTGGCCTCCCCGAGGGACACTTCACTGAGCCCTGCCTGCATGATCTGTGGAACAAGCCTCACAGCAGTCATGCTGCATTTTATTGAGTAGTGAGTCTGTGATGGCACTTGACCCCTGTCGGTTCTGATTGGCTCACCTAATGGAGAGTTTGGCTTCCTCTCCTTCCCGATCCCCCCCCCCCTCCCCCCCGCCCCCCCCCCTCTCCCTCCCCCCGCCCCCTTGTCTTTCCCCCTCTCCCTCTTTCCCCCCCCCCCCCCCCCCCCCTCTCTGACTGGGCGTCTGTTAGGGCGCCATGGGAAAATGAGAGCCGAATGATTCTCAGTGGCTTCTGATTTCCACTATTTGTTCAGCATTAGGTCCCACTTATCTCTCAAAAAAGCAGCAACATGTGGAGCAAAAGTGACAGGCAGACATGCAGACTCTCTAACGGATTCATTGTGCACGTAGAGCCGGCATTCAGGCTAGAGGGGCCTCTAGCAGACACATCCCAGCCCGCCACTGCCAGTTACCACCACTAATCCTTATTGCAATACAAAGTAAATATTTCATTAGATTTTCAAATAAACAGTTAGCCTGGACTAATCTACTATCTATAACGTGACAAGATCCATTACAGCTCATGGGTCCCTTTGCAAAGCAAAGTGCTAATGTGTTCACTTTTCTGCTTTGAAAGCATAACAATTTAAAAGGGAAATCTGCAGATATTCAATCACTGCATGAGCCATTTCTCATGATTACTGTGATATGAGTGCAAGATTTTGTTGCATTTATTTTAAGTAATAAGACAAACCATTTCAAATTCTGTTGTCTGGATCAGGATCAAGGCTAGTAGTTGGAAAATGTCATTATCCCTACAACTAGTTATCTTTTAGCAATACCACGGGTAAGACTGTTTTTTTAATTGAATTCCCAAACATTTTAAAACATCAAAAAGAAAATCAAAAAATGCAGATAATCTGATGACAGCCCATTAATGGATGGATGGATTTAATTCTATACTCTAAAAACGAATGTAAATATAAACAAAAATTACTCTTATCATTGCTCTGAATTACTCTTAATGGCGTATGCATTTTTGTTGACATTTCCATTTGAGCCTAAAAATAGAGATATACAGGGGAGAAGTTATAACGTCTTTGAATATGGAAATGTGAAAAATGGTAAACTAGTTTGCATGAAGGCAAATCCTGATATTTAAATCATTTCGCCTTAACATTTCTCGGGAAAATGAGAAGCAGAAATAGCCGTGGTTCCAGAGCGTGTTATTTAGCAGAACAGGACACGTGCAACAAAGGCGACAGACAAGGCCTGCCTTATAACTCACAATAAAATGTAAGCAGTGGAAAAGAAATTAGCAAATGAAATAAAAGACGGGGGGGGGGGGGGGGGGAGATGATAGAAGGATCTCTGCGCTCTCTCACTCATTAATCACTGCAGTCTTTCTGACCTTTCATTTGCCAAGGGCAGGAAGCGAGGAGGCGGGTGTCCGAGTTAGAGAGGGAAGAAAAAAAAAAACGCGCTATAGATATGCTAAGTCCAGAAGATGCCACAACACATCCCTAATGAAGAGGGAAATTAATCAGCTTCATGGGTTGTTAGATGAATTTCCCAGCCCCTAGGTGGTATCCACTCCTTTTGGAGGCTTGATAAAGACAGATAGGCCCCGCAGCCATTTACACATGTTATCAGAGGTGCTACAGAGGCTAACGTCCATTCCCTTGGATTGAAAATGTTTGCTACAAAATGTGACAAGATGTAACATTTGTGTTTAAGTAACCTTGTTTCGGGTAGCAGGAAAGACCCAGTCAGAAGAAAAACAAGCAACGGAAATATTTAGCCTACAAAGCTAAAACAGTCGCTTTTATAAAGTAGCAAAAAAAGCATAAATTTATATTCATATTCAGTTTGCTCTAGTTCTGTCTACAAATGCTGAGGTACATCCAATTTATCCTGGACGTAACATCAGATCTGTGTTTCTGCACGTGCCAAATATGCGTTTTGACACTGCAGACCATCACGCTCTGTGTCAGGAAGCTGCACATGGAAGTGAAGTGACATAACTGTCACTACTGGCAACCAGAAACTCACAGTCACCTGACATACTGGAAGAGCCTGCGTGTTTCCGTCAGGTGACAAATAAATCCTAGCCAGTTCAGTTCCCTCCCTCCCTGGAGTAGCAGGTTCCCCCGTTGCAACTGGCAAATAACAGATTTAAATTCTGATCTGAACTGTACAGCTCATTCTGTATATAGGGATTTACTGCTACAGACTGAGTCACACAAAGCAGCATATTTGGATATAATTAAATGATATTCAAATATATAACATTACCCAAGAATTTCAGAACATGATATGAATCTTCTAGGAATTCTATGGGTTCTTTGGAGGTATTTATGCAAGATGTTTATTTCTCCCCTGCTTATTATTGACAAATTATCATCTATCTGATCCATCCAGCCATTTCTCCACCCTAGCATCCATCTTCCAATCACGTATCACACTCAGGGTCACAGAGAGGCCTGGAGCCAATTTGGGGCAGCATACAGCACAAGGCTTCCTGGGATATAGAGGATGCCAGTTATCTAATGTGTGTTTTGTTTCAAAATAAATTTAAGATTGTATGACATTTTTCTGTCTGAAGTTATAACAAATTTTGCCAGCAGATCTTACATGAGAACGGGACACTTTAAAAATAGCTCATTCAAAAGCAGCATGAAATAGTCCAGATTTCCATTTAAACAACAGGACAAAAAAGAGCCTAACTCTTTAAAAGCATGTCTATTATTTATTGCTCTTATTTTAAAACTGCGTCTGGGGAATTTATTAGTGATGAAAGAATGAAATGTTACAACCTTTTTCTCGTATCCGTTTGACCTGGCAGTCAAGTGAATTCTAATGAAACACAAGTGATGAAATAATATTTTCCTAAATGCGGTGCCCCATCTTAGTCATGTGCAATTAATTAAGTGCCGTAACCCTAGTCAGGAAACAAATCAAACGGCGAGAAGACAGGGTGGAAAATTACGAAGGTGCAAGAAAACATGATACTTCACCCCTCTGCCTAAACCTTGCATTGCAAACAATTCAAGCACTTTTGGATACGGCAGATAAACATCACACTCTTGCTTTTTGTTACCGATATCATTTTAAGTATGCATATACTGTAACATGTGGACTGTTTATTAACTTTACTGCATAATAATAAAAAAAAAGCACAACATGCAAACAGGAACACTGTATTATTGCACACATGATACAAAGGTATGCTTACTTTGGCTGCTGGTGTTACAAAGCGCTGTAAAGTATTCTGAATTATTCAAATCACAGCGTGTTTTCTGTCGCAAAGATGCAAACTTTGTGTGTATGACTTTCAGTTGTTTTAAAAACAGCCACTTACATGACTTGAACCAGCTGGTTACCTAACATGTTATGATTTCTCATGTTAGGCTTCTTTTCACTTGTTTTTCCGTCTAGGCAACTTTGGGAAAACAATTTATGGCTGCTCTACAAAACACTTGACACTGTCAAAGAAACGAAAGCTAATTGGTGTCCATGGAGACCAAAGCCAATTGTATATCTACACAATAGAAACTGCAAGTTCTCTTGCACTTACAAGTACAGTTTACTACAGAGGCAAGCAATATGTCACTTTTACAGGTGTGATCCACACATTGACCTGAACCCTGTGAAATGCTCAATTACAGAGAAATTCAAGATAGAACATTCATGATACTCAATGAAAGTACAGAACGCCACTGTTGTAAATTAAGAATAAAAATACTCCACCTCTATAAATATACATTTAAGCTTATTTTTAACCCTATTTGAGATTCAAGGTTAATTTAATCAGCCCATTTTTACTTCTGAAGTGCCTGCTCCAATTTAATTGGCTATTTTTATTGCCTCAGAGAGATTTTTAATTGAAACCAACAGGGATCTAACAACAACTGTGACATGCTGATGTCTGGGGAATTGCCATAAATACGCGACAAAATATGTGAATTAATAAGGTTAAGCCTTCGTGAAAACATTATTGTGGGAGAGTTCAAACCAAAGAAATAAGCAAAAAGTTATTCCATCTGTTATTTTTTTTGTAAGACACGATTGGACACCTTCACAAGATCAGATGTTTACTGAAGCAGGTTTCATTAGTCATGTTGTGTTGATTATACAGCAGCAGATCCTCTCCTGGGATTGGAACCAGTAACTTCCCTGTCACAAGGCCACTTGCTTAAATGCAACACCTCCACTGGTTTAACAGGAACAAGGATCAGTTCATTATTTTGGGTCATTTATATATTTTCTTGCCCAAAAAACACCTGGTAATTAAGCATGATCCTAAATAGCTATTTAAAATATATGAGAAAAAAAATAGTTGTCCTCATTTAGAAGGAAAGCCTGTATTATCCATACGGCCATATGGCTTTAGAATTAACAAGAAATAACATGTTTTATGCCATCTGAACTTTTCATAGCTATACCAATAACCACTGATGCTACAAATTCTCTGACCAACCATAACCATTACAAATGTACTCCGGACCAGTTTATTGATAAGAATACTTAATACTTCCCTTTGCCATTATACGATGCTATAAACCCTCACTGTATTGCTGTGGCTGCTAAATGTGACCTGACTCTTGCTCACTTCTTGGAATGTTTCTATCTGGACTTCAATCACATCTATTGCTTTGGAACTCCAGGTAAGCATCCGGATTAAGAGTAACGTCATATTCCAGATAACGCGGCACCGACCGCTGCTCAGGCCTATTGTGAACAGCTCTGGCAGGGGAACGCCTGTGGATTGGTTGCAACTGATCCACAGAACTCCCTGTGAATGACAAAAAAAAAAAAAAAAAAATCAGACCTATTGTTCCACGTTGCATGGAAAAAAAACGTTTTTTTGTTGCTCTCCTCTCCCCAGCAGTGATTGAACAAGGGTTAGAAGGCCCACTGGAAGCAGGGGGGGGGAACAAAAAGCAAAAATAATCTACTGTCAGCAGAATGTTCAGTGAGTTCTATCACCCGATAAAGAACGGTAGCTGCAAGGATTCCGCTGTTGCGTGAGGCTCGGTGGATTGGAATGCATGCTAATTACCGTCAAAAATGTGCTAAGCCTCAAAATCTCTGGCATTGCTCCGTACCTTCAAGGAGGACATGCCAGCGGAAAACAAAGAGCGGTGAATAGTGTTAAATCACCGTAATGCCACATCAACAAAACCATACAATTTATGCCATAGGTCTCGCAGATTGTTTTAATGCCAAGGTTTAATTAAAACAACATTGGTTTTCTATGTTGGTTCAGTGAAAAACATCTTTTTTTTATGCGTTACTGTAAATATTCATGATAAATACTGGGAAATTACGAACAATTATGCTTTCAGCATTGTAAAAAAAGAACTTTTATCAGACAAAACATCAAATGGCAGAAGCTGAATCGTTACTGCCATTTAGTTAATCAGTAAACAGAAACACAACTTGCTTAGGAAATGAACAAACCTCTCCCGTTAAATAATTAATAGTTTCTGATTTCAGTGCGGCAGCTCTTAATGAATTCTTTATAATACTGTGACGGGTCTCGAGCAACCAAAACTGTCTCGCTCCTGAAGACATCTTAATGGCGCGCTTTGCCCAAATTTTAAAAGTTTAACCTATGTAGATCAATGTGCTTCCTTATAAGAGTTTAATAAATTAAAGTACGGGAGGCTTTTTTCACTGTGCAGAAAAAGCTGATGAGACAGGTTTAGTTTAATCTCAGGCAATAGAAGTCATTAACCATTCTCCCAGGAATTAAAATATAGCTTGCCCTTTTCTTCTCTCACTTACCATTAGCATCACTTTAATCTCCCAGCGTTTCACACTGCTATTTTAATCAGTACTTACTGCCTTTTGACAACTGAAGAACAGGCTTTTCTCCGACTCAGGCAATATCCTGATTTAAGAAAATGAAAAATGTAGGACATGCTGGAGAAGAGGTTTTTTTTTTTTTTTTTTTTTTTTTAATCAAATCACTAGAAACTAGAATGTGTGTTAGCGTCTGAATCTATCATGTTGTGTAAGTAGATCACAGTGTGCATAAAGATTTGGAGACAATCTCTTTCATATCAGTCTCTATATGGGTCATTTGATGTTGGGGGCCCTTTTACTTCCTGTGCAGTTGACTCAGGTAAAATAATTAAGCAAAATATCATTTGATGTTTTACTGATTGGAATATAGCTCACGCATCAGGACATGTTTCAGTGATATTGGCAGATATAGGGCATGTCCTCAAAGGGCTATGTGATGTTTGTCAGACGGTGGTCCTGCAATGTTGAATATAAAGTAAATAGAGTCATTAATCAATACAGTGAAATAATTACTGTCACACTCCACGTGATAGCACATGGTTCATTGTTAGGAGAGGAACCATGCTAAACAGTATATATATAAAGCATTAATAAAACTTAAAATACTGCATTTGTGGTATTTGTATAATACATGGTATTTGCTCAGCACCTGCGACGACAATGAAGTTAATCGACTTTCTGGCAATGTCTTCTCCTTCTGCTGCAGGAACAATGGTACAGATATTTCTCAGAAAGCAGGGCTCCCGACAAAATTTACTGCATTCATTGACACTACTGACTCCGTGCCAATGAGCACTCAGAGGAGAGAACACAAAAGGTTTCAGTTGGTACATGCAGTTCCCCGTAGACCAGCATGCTGTCGGTGACGCCAGATCACGTGTCTATTTTGTAACCTAGCTTAGTGGCTGACTAGGTCATTGGCACAGGTGCCTCTGTCAGCAAGTGACACATATAATTTTCGGTACCAGAACTGGACACTGAGAAAAGTCCACAAATAGATACTGGATGACCTGCATCTACATTTATATTGCCATTGTTTAACGCATAATAGTTTGAGAGAAGTTATTTTGAATTATGCATATACGAAGCAGTGACACGTCGTAGCTAAAATACTACAGAGCAGAGTGCAATTACAGTTCACTCTGTTATGCAAATAAGTGTAAAGAATGGGGCGGAAGAAGAGCAGAACGTGGCTTGGACATAACATAGTTCTGAGGATCCTTTCACATGTCTCACTATATTCCGACAGTGATTATACAGGATCGCAAATACACAAACATCAAATAGAACAAAACAGAAGCCATCTCGCAGAAGGCCTCTTAAATGTTTGTTCATAAGGGGGAATGTACTATCAGATACACTTTGAAATATAAATACCATATAATACTATCCTAACCTGGCATCTAATTACCCTTTATCAAACATTTAAATGGTCATTACATATCACAGGTCACATAATGTTCAGCATCTGCGTGCTTCACGAAAAGTATCTATGTTTTCACAGGTCTTACAAAGTGCATATTCAATGATCAAAATGATCCAAGGTTTACAAAATTAGGATAAAGTTAAAATGTCTTTCGCTTTCTGTTTAAAGAATCTGCTTTAAGCTGCCTGACTCCAAACTACTACAATATTAAATAGGCTTCTAATAACAAAAGTCAAAACATTGATTATTTACTTGTGTTTTTTTTTTTAGATTTTGCTACTATGTTTACTATGTTTCAATCATTAAATATAGCTTAGAACTATAAAAGGGTATGCTATACGAAAATGTAATTTAACCCTGTAAACTACCACTTCAGGATTGCACATACAAAATTATAATGTTTAAAATAAAAGCACCTCAGAATAGAAAAGGTGGGCAGTTGGGAAAGGGGGGGGGGGGGGGGGTGGGGGTTGGGTTCTAGCTGCTATGTTGGCTTGCTCCCATTCCAAAAAGAGGAGGGGAATGTACACTATTGATAAACTGCATTTGGAACTTGTAAGGTCACTGGTGCTCTTTTCAAAGGGCAAGCTAAACAGATAGGGACGTGTATTTTTTTTTCATTAGTTGTAAAGTCCCGGCTATGCTCCTCCCCTCTATGTTCCTCTCCTGTCCCTATTGAAAATTGACACCACCTTTACTTGAAACAGTTGGAAACAGTTTATGAGCATTTCAACAATAAAATCCTCTCTCTCTCTCTCAGATCAAAAAGTAGCTGTGTTCATTTCTGATCTCCGTCCAAGTTCAACTCAAAGTGATACTTCAAAGGGGGCACATAATCAAAGACAAACAGCTGTTAAAACAATCACACGTGACGTCACTGTCTTCGAGACTTCACGCACACAAAAACGAAAAGAAAAAACCCCCACAAAGGAACAAAAACAGAAGTAACACAGAATCCTCTTCAGAAGATAATATCAGAGTGCCAGGGAAAGACAAAAATTAACGATTCAGGGCAAAATAAAATGGGTGATTCTGCAAACAAGGCCAATCATCCATCTGGAAGAAAGACCAGCGCTGCCCACTTTATCACCTCCTTAAAACACGACTGGAGATGAGACCTTGAAGGCTTCCAGGCACCGGCGCACAAGATCATGCTCACTGTACATAAGTCATTAGATCTGCACAGATCGCCAGCCCACATAATATCGCCGGTGTCCGATGAAAAACATCCTATCACCAACAATCCATTATGTCAGAAATGTGAATAAATGGATCTTCTCAGGATCCGCCTTACGAAATGAACCTAAAACAACGTAATGAGACGGCCCGAGCACTGGAAGCAGAAACCCGCCTTTACACAGCCGTCATTGAACGCGTTAATGTTTTAAATGAATTTACGCGGGTTGGGATCAGTTGTCCGTGTCAACAAGATTCAAACTAATCTTGCTTTATATTTACAATTAACAGTGATAATAGTTAGCTAGCTAACTATCCACTTTGTTAAAATTAGCAATACAAAGCAATCCGTACAAATGACCACCATGAATACAAATGTTAGTGAGTACAAATACAAAAAAAAGTTAAACTGATGACTTGATACAACATCATTTCATTGGTCAAGCTTCTGTCAAACACTCCTTTTGTCAGTATACAAAGGAAAATGGACATTCCCATCTAATGTAAAAAGTCACAATCAAAAGAGGATATATGGTTTTCATCAGACAGTGATGGCAGCCCTTCCAGGCACTCACAATATATATAGCTGTGTTCTGCTCTACGACGATCAGCAAAAAATCTGGCTAAAATAAAGTGTCATGCAACAAATAATACGACAAAAGAGCCAGTCTTGTTTTTCAGAATTTCTCATATACGCACCTTTGATAGTTTGAGGTGATGCAGAAATCCAATATCAGGAGAGAAGGTTGAGAGATACAAAGATCAATATTTGTTAAATAAAAATGTATGATTTGTTTGACCAAATTAGTAAAATGCTCCACCATGTTTTTCCATTTTCTGAAGCAGATTCTATGGCTGAATTATTTCATGAAAAATCACTTAGAAGTTCCAATGCCTAAGTGCACAAAGATGCATTTATTCTTCTGCAGAACATGATGCAACTGGTCAATTGGCTTGTTTCTGTCTGGACGGTCATGAATTTACTGGTCAGGTGATATCTGACAGGAATTTGTGAAAGCTTCTAGCAGACAATGCCAATTACCTAATATATGAAATTAACAAGCGAAGACCTATGTTAAAAATGCACATAATATTACAATTACCATTGTATCTATCCTGTGTGATATATTTATTATGCTTTATGTAACATAACACTGGAATTTAAAGCACGTCCCAAGAAATGTGTCTGTCAACTGTGTGACTGCTTAAAGCAGCAAATAGTCTATTTAAAAAGCTTTTATCTTAACACAGGTCCCCTTGGCATGGGAATGGTCTCCTTCACAGAGTAATAGAGCTTGAAAACTCAGCCAACGGCAGGGAGGGAAACCATCGCTTCGCCCGTTACTGTGAGAGACAAAATGCAATTAAGGCTCTCACCAGGGATGGAGAGAGCCAAACAAAGCTCAACATGAAGACACAAAAGCCCCCCCCCCTCCCCCCTTTACCTTCACGCCACAACACAAGCGGACAAAACTGTGTCAATCATGATCACTTTTGTTTTTTACCTTCCATCACTGGCTTTTTACCAAAGTTGAGAGGTTTAATGCATTTACACCAGCAGGCGACCGGCTTGTGGTCGTGTTGGTGGCCCATTCGGATATTTGAAGCACGATGGAAAGATACTCACCCAAATGTACAGCCACAAAATCAAATCACGGATCAATGGATAAAACGAGGTGAAACGTTTGTACCGACACATGGGATAAAATTAAAATTTAATGAAAATGGATCGCACAATGTTGAACATTTAAAAATAGTAATGCCACAAGAATAGTGTTCCTCAGTAGTTCCATCTTATTAGAATTTTTGATTTAGACTTTGATACAGTTAATGGAAAAATGCTATAGGAATATGTGACGATATGCTGTAGCACACATGGTGAATGAAAAGCCCATGCAAGATAATGGGCCATCCAGCTACGCAGCTTAACACGTAGGAAAATTTGATAGTTTATAAGTCTAAAGATCCCCCTTAAAATAACATCCCATGCCTGCATAATTCCACTACAGAAGGAGCCGATGGAGAGAAAATGCATGATTCAGAACATTAAATAAAACAGAAGTGTCCTACAAAAAGCACATACCCTGAAGACGCTGTTTACTTACAAATTTACAAATTTAAGTTGTTTACCCTTGGGTTGTTATGGGTATTGTTTGTGGATGTGTATTTTTTTTCCTTTAAAAGGAAATACTGTTCATTACATAAATTTAAATAAAATGCCCGCCAACTAAGTCATACTAGCTTTTCCAAGTTAGGCAGTACACATTTTTTGGGTAAAAGTTACTGAATCAGAGTTTTAGTTAGAGGATATACGTGTTTTTAGTCTTCGATTTAATGCATTCAAAGCGCACTGACTGTTTCCCCTTCTCTTTTTCATTTCCCAGCCCTTTTTATACGTCTCTTTTGTGAGGTTCTTCTGTATATCTTATACTGCCTACTAAACAAGCTTGGGAAATGTACATTTCCTCAAGGCACGTCTCAAATTAAGACAACTGGGCAGACATAAACAAAGTAAGCAAATGCTTTTGATTTCTGCTGGGGCCCCGGCGTAGGAACACAGGAAAATACCAAAGAACAGAATGAAAAAAACAGCCTTGCAGCAAATGCGTCTCATTTTTGACTACATGTGGGGGTGGGTGCTTTTCTAACCCTTATACAATGTTATTCCCTCGAGATACTAAAGTAAGCGTGTGTGCCCTCGCATGTGTGTCTGTCTGTCTGTCCATCTTGGCAGCTCCATCTGAAGAATATGTGGATTTTAGGGCAGCCCTGCAACAGGGTTACTAAGCCACCCGAAGGATAACAAATGACCTCACGGTATAACAGCCGTTGAAATTCTTTCAGTACATGGGCCTTAAAAGCAACTGAACAAATAGAGATAAGAAGGTTAGTAGGATTTGAAATTATTATTTTTGTCTTCCTCCTCTATTCCCCTCTCTCTAAACAAAACAAACGGAGCTTATTACTGCAGATTACCTTACACTGGACAGACACAGCATGCAGAGCCTATTGTAAACAATGCCTCTTATTCTGCCCACAAAGTATGTGCCATTTATAACACTGAACAATCATATACACAGTGGGGGCAGACAAAAGGAAAATATATTCTGGCTTCAGGTTGAAAAAACACAATCATCAAAAGGCTGTTACCATGTCCGTTGCCATAGCAAACTCAGATAAATTAATTAAGAGTTGCTCTGCTGAATGCCCGGTCACATCTCTATGTAAATACTTTCTGAACAGTTGTCCTGTTATTATGTCCAGGAGTTAGAAAGGGTGGGACTTTACTGTCTGAATCATCACATACTTATTTTCCAGTTTTATTCTCTGCCTTCTGATCAAAGTCCCACTAAAGCCGAAATAGATACACTTGTAATACACCAAGTATTCTTCTCAGCAGGATCTAGAACAGAAATGAAGCCCACTTGTATGTTCTGTTTGTGTTCTTTACTTTATTTATTTTCATACACCGTGGGCTTCGTGGCTTTAATGAATATGAGATGGTTATTAGGCATGGGAGAAACTGCTCCCATGAATTAAGACTTCTATATATTAATGTCTACTTGAAAATAATAATAAAATTTACTCTCATAATTAATTCAATTCTTATGTTTACATTATTTTATTCCTATGTTAAAGCAGTAGCTTAGAATATAGCTCATGTGCTGTAGAAATAGAAAGACAGAAATTAATTAAAAAAAAACTAAAGAAACAGTTAAAAACAATGGTAAACAAAAGCTACAACAACACTAAGATGATCTTTTGTTTATACATATACTAGTTAGTGTGGCTATCTTGCTTGACATTATAGTTTTTAGTTAGTCAGAATTCCTAGTTTCTACTCTAGTTTTCCGAATTGTTGATTATGTAACAAAGTACTGCATGCAGTAATTAAAATGCTTGGTTTACACTCAATAAACGACGGTTGGCCTACCCTGGATTATGAGAGACGGACTAAACGCATGAGTATTATCCATGTGGATACACGCTGACATTTAATATCGAGAACCACCGTCGCACGATCTGAAAAATTCACCATTAAAAATGATTACAAATGCTTAGCTGCATTACAGAAAAGATTCAAACTTCAGCACATTTCTTTTTAATTACTCAATTAATTTAATCATAACGTCCTTAAATATTTAGTGCTGGGGTGTTGGGCTCAAAATATCAACTGAGCTGAATATTTATTCTTCTCGTTTGGCATTCTCTTTCCTATAAATGTACGACAAAGCTGTTACAAAGAATGGGTTTTATAATTTATAAATGGCATCACAATGCAACAGGCACGGACAGACCAGCGGCTCTGCACTAGGGCCAAGATTTATTATCAGACCAGACCATCCAACAATCAAGCGTTAAACAGAACAAAAACCCATTCCAAATAAATTCTCACTGTATTTGTGTGTTGATTTGATTTACTGGCCTGTGGGGAGGCACCATTTGGAAACACAGGAACAGCAGAGAGGAAGGTTGTGCCTTGGAGAAGGGAGGACTCATATGCCAGAAGTGTTTATTGTGTCAGGTTGATTTATTGAGTGGGCTTCATTTCACTGAATGTTCTCAGATATTTATTTCCCTAAAGGCCCTGCGAAGATATGAGCGGGCCTGGATCCGCAGATGTCATCATTGCCCATTTTACGGAGTCAGGAGATTTTTTTTTCCCCCCTTCTCCCCCCACAAACTGTAAAAAGAACAACCAGGCAAAGTCACGGTACCTTCCCATCTGTGCCTTACAATTATTGTTAACATTTGTGAATTACTTCTGTGAAGATAGCATTGTCTAATACTGCCTGGGGGGGTAAACCACCAACCAAAACAGCTAAAGAGCATGAGAAGACTGAAATTCTATGAGTCTGACAGTTAAATATGCCCCTTTTCCACATACACGAGCCTCTCTTTTAAGCATCTCCATACTACCGGACTGCTCTCCACGTGTTATAAATAGATAAACAATAAAAATAGTACGTAAATTGGGCTTGAAAACTGAACGTTGAAATTCCCTTTATCTTCGGAAACAACTGGAAAGAAGCAGATGGTGCTGGCCTTAGATTTTCCAGATGGCTGTCCTCAGTTGTGAGCCCAGTGACAGAGGGCAATCTAACTGACAAGTGCCTTTTGCCTTTTCACCGTCTGTGGGGGTCCGTCTAGTCAAGAGAGGCATACAGGATTCGGAAAAGGCCGGCGAGGGCTGGGAAACTGAGTCCATCATACCCCAACGACATGGAATTCGACAGAACAGTATCACACGGAAATATAGCGATGGAATGCAGTGATTGGACCGTCTGTTTATTCATGTGTGCGAATTCACTGATTGCAGTCTTATAATGGATGCTAATTAACAGTAGCAGACCCAATGCCTTCCCATTGCTGTCAGAGCGTCGTCTATTTCAACACTGTCATCGCACATTTTTTCCTGCTCGTCTTAGTTCACGATAGTCAGCGCTTTTAAAAACTGCAACTGAAATCCCTTCGCTTTATGAAGAAATTATTGTGGATTTATGCACATCGAAATGAGCACGTAAAATAAACCCCTATTTAATTTGCTCTTGACTGGGAAAGATGCGGCTAATTTTCAGGCAGCCCTGCTGGAAGCGTTCATCAGACTCTCCTTGCTGAGTTTACCACCTTTGCCCCACCTCTCTTCCCAGAACCCTCGTCATATGCTCATTAACATACTGCAAACACTGAAATTTTATGAATAAATCCCCTAATTAGTGCATATTCACTAAAGGCCACAAGGTGAAGTTTCCTAAAAACTAAGATGGTCCGTGGACAATCAAGTCCAACAAAAACACCCTCAATCATTATTGTGTTCCGTATCCTGTTTATTTGTAAAGCCATTTCATCTTTTCATGTCCTAGATAAATATGGGACCAAAATATTCATCAGCGATCAACATTTCCAAACAGTGCTTCACCTTTGTCCGCCATACTGGATTTAGTTTAGGAGAGAGACGGATATAAACCCCTGGGATCATTTTTTGGGAAAGTTTCTCATGTGCTGTTAGCGGGCAACAGGAAAGGGCCGCCGGTTTGCCGGCCTCAGTACAGAACTTCAGTGTAGTGCAAGTCAAGCTGATGAGAGGATTGAATGTGATCCTTGATTGTTGTGATGTCATGCCTGAAATGGGAAAAATGTACTGGTACTATAAAAAGACCCTTTAGTCACTCTCGCCTGGCAGATTGGGTTCCTTTGGCAGGACAGATCAGCATAACTGAAGACAGAGGGCAAGTCCTCCCCCACACAGGGGACTGCAAATGGGAAATAAGCATTTCCTGTGACATTCCCCGGGTCAGAAAAATATTTTCGCACAGAAAGCCATTTTAAGCAGTTGGGTGACATGGCTTTAACAATGCGAACAAAGAAATGAAGGATTCCATCTATCCATCCATCCATCCATTTCCTATAGCCACTTATCCTACTCAGAGTCGCCGGGGGGGGTCCAGAGCCTATGAAGGATCCCCCCCCTTCACAATAAATTAAACTACAAAATACACTAAGAAGGACATGTACACTTCAACTCAAGCTATGCACTGTTCTATGTAAGGTAAATGGAAACAAGGAATGGTAATTTCCAATATAATACACAATGGATTTCATACTTCTATTCCATACGTGTTAAACAGCATTACTAAAACTCACCTTGGGGTAAATTTCACTTGTTTAACTTGTTAACCTGTTTAGTAATGAGATGCAGTAGTAAAGGGTGGCTGCAGCACATGGAAGACCTGCGATCTGTGTCAGCACTTGTGTGATTTAAACAATGAAAATGTAAATTGTTCCCAAAAGAAAGCCAAGTTCCTGGAATCAGTTCATGTAAATATATTTATGGCAAACAGCACAGTGGTTTATCAGGGGGATTGTAAATGCAGTAAACTGAACTGTACGCGCATTTCATATGTGGCGAGAGCAGGGTAGTAAACTTACTGCGCCGGACTTTCCGTCACTACGGTAAATGGCCTCAATTAGTGTATAAGACATAATAATACAACAATATGGGAGCGTGACACAGATTAAACCTCGCACCTGTAAATTTTCCATGGTGTCATTAGAAAGACTCAGATCATGTGCTCGACAAATAATTTTAGAACAAAATACAGCAGTCATGTGAGAGACATAAATAAAGGAAGTGCAGTCTATATAAACATGCACAGTGAAAAAAAAACAGAAATGAAAGCCAATGTATCAAAACGACTGATCCGCAGAATGTAACAAAAAAACAAAAGTCAATAACATGACAAGGGTTTGCGCAATTTTTTATTTTTAAATATTAACAGGGCCAAATAGGCCCATACAAGGAAACAATTCTAAAACTACTGAAGAAGTGTGCAGATAATTAAAAGATTGAGTACTTATATAATTCGAGTACTGATATTTAAACAACTTGCCAGAAAGAGTATCTGCTTCTTCTATTTCAAGGGACACTGAAACATTTTTGGGCGACTTATCCACTTCCTGCAGCAAAGACAATCAGTAGCCTAAAACACCACCTGGGGACCATGGTTATGATCAGATGTGTGTTGGTTCAGTACCCAGGGTCCGCAAGGTGATGTCACTGTTGGGCCCTTACACAAGGCCCTTAACACCCAATTGCTCAAGGGACCGTCTGACTCTGCTTTCTCAGAAAAAGGTCCATTGCTTTGGATAATAGAATCAGGCAAAAAAAAGCATAAATATACTGATATCCTAACAATCCTAGCAGGTCAAAAGCTTCTCAATGCAAAACATTTAGTGGGGTCAGATTTGTCCTGCACTGGGCTACACTGGTACTCACTCATCCTTTTTCCCCTACATTAACCACTATGACATGACATCTCAGAAATATTGTTTCTTCATAACTTCTCACATACATATGATGCCGCTGAACGTACTGATTTTACACTCAAATATGTCACATGGCAAAGTGACAGCATTATTTTCACCGTGCGTTTTTTTTTCCGTTTTTTTTGCCACCCAGTAGAAAACAGCCCATTTCTTACAGTCCATCACCAAAATAAGCCATGTGTGCCGCATGCTGTAGGAAAATGCTCATTGTTATGGACTGCCAGAGGAAAATGAAGCAGAAATGAGGGAGGGGGGAGGTGGTCCACAGAATATGTAATGTGGCAATTCATTCTGCAGACAGGCAGGCCTGCCATCCTCCCCCAGCATCTTAGTTAATCCGACCGTAAGTGTAAATCAATATTCTAATGATGCCGTTTTTACTTTTTTGCCTCTGTGCCCATTGTGCAAGAATAGCTGCGCTGTCAAAAACGGGGAAGTGTCAGGGCACTTAGCAGAAAGGATATGTGTTACATATTTGATAAGAAAGAAGGGTGTACCGTCAGGCCTGCAGGGACCAGATAAGGGACACGTACAGCGGCACGTTCCTGGAAGAAGTTGCGTTAACATTGATTTACAAGTGAAGAATCACACAACAGAAACACAAAATTAAAAACTCCAATTTGCCAGAACGCGGTAAACGTGGTGCAGAATCTACGGTCGGAATTCAGTTCTTTCCGAACGAAAAAGGATGTCTGCTTGAGCATGAACTTAATAACAACGCAAAAGTATAAATGTTACGCTAGGCTAAAGGTAGCTAAAAATAGAAAGCAGACAACAGATGACATCACTGTGAGAAACTGGAATTACAGACGCGTTCAAAACAAAATCAGACCTAATTAGCGCAGGTCATCATCCACAACTAACTCTTTTCCATGCGTAACCCTTACAATCTTGAAACAAAATACTGATTAGCGCTTTCATACATCAGTGTGCTTGACTCTTATTTTAGATACAAATAGCTGACATCTTTGATCAGGGCTGTCAACACCACACGTGAAATCAGGCAAATTGCCCTTTTCATCAGTTTCCTGTAACACCGCAAAGAAAAGCAAAGTCATAGGCCTGCCGTTTCACTGGGAGACACAGAGCACAAACATATTTGTAGCCACAATTGCAATCCAGTAAACAATGTGTTTTGGTTTGTATGCTACTTTAAGACAGATGCATTAATAAACTTTGCAAATCTGCAAAGTCCCTTCCCATATACCCCACGCAGTCTGCCTAAATACATGGTCACATGTGGATAAGGTTGTCACATTGTCACATGCTACATTGCTCTGTGGATAAGGTTCACAATGTATATGCAGAATGTAAGCTCTCAGCTATGTATATCATTTCAGTCATTGATTTACTTGTTTGTTTGTTTACCTTAAAAGTGGATTTTTGGAGTAAAGTGTCTCAAAAAAGACCGTAAGTCTTTAATTTAACCATAGCAAACATAAAGTATGCTATAAAGTGTACTAGATGAATCCTACCATCACAAAGCATATGTTTTAAGTATAGGTGTTTGTCGGTATGTGTGTAGATTAGGTTTATAATACTTTATGGGGGACCAAATGTCCCCCACAATGTAATAAAACCTGTTTTTTTGATGTTGTGAGGACCATTTTTCCCCACAAAGATATGTGAATGCAATCGAAAAAGTAAAAATGCCAAAAGTCTCATATTTTGTTTGGTAAGTTATGGTTAAGGTTAGGGCTGGATAGGGGTTAGGGATATCATGTTGGGATTACAGTTTTCCCCATAGAAATGAATGGAGAGTCCCCACAAAGATTTAATTACAAACCTGTGTTTGTGTGTATGTGTGTGCGTACCCTTTGACGGGCTGGCATCCCAGCCAGGGTTCACCCTAGCCATGTGTCCCCCAAGATTAGCAGTTAAGAGGTGGATGGATGGATGGATGGATGGATGGATGGATGCATGCATGCATGCCTGGATGGATGGATGGATGCTTGTAAAGTCAAACACCAAACAAACAAACAAACCGTACATTTCTCTCTTAGTTCACAA
>JAABNY020000001.1:42846603-42882622 GCA_015164015.2 Brevimyrus niger
GTGGGGGTGGCCTGTGGGGGGGTGGGCCCCCCTCCAGGGGTGTTCCCCGGGTTTTGCCCCTATCCTTGGTGGTAGGGGGGGGAGCCCCCCCCCCCCCCCCGCCCCATTCACCCTGAATAGGATAAGTGGTTTCAGAAAATAGATGGAGACATATTTAAAGGTTTTTTTTTAAAAAAAACCTTCAGTTAAACAATATAAAAACTATTCTGCCAAACACTAAATCAAAGAACAAAGCTTAAACTCTTAATGACAGAATAAGTCCCATATATATTAAAGATATTTTGCTTGCTTTCTGCGTACTTATACAATGAAATAATTAACTTCAGTTGCTGATGGATGTTACTACTTTTTAAAATATGTACAAACTGGGGATATAAAATCTAAAGGACCAATGGCACTATAATGGCACTGTATATTTTTGATGTGATAATTTATTCGTCCTTTAAGCCTTTGATAAAACAATGTTGAAAAGCAATTTAAATGAAATTCATTTAAATGTCAATTCTCATGGTTGGATTTTTTTATAATTGGCTATTTAATTAAAATAATTTTCATACTCATTAATACAGCCTGCAACTTGTAGTGCACTGACATGTTTTAATTACATGGTATTAACAAAATTGATATGCTTTAGAAAGCATGGTGAAATTTGAATAAGAAATAATTAGGCCAATCATATATCATCCTCTTATGGACATTAAGTGTATCACAATATAATTGATGAACTTTTAAAAAGGCAAGATAAATAACTTTTATTGTACAAAGTTGGCATGCACTCTACTTTTAAATAAGAATTTGGCCAGCAAGCATTATATTTAATTTTCCTATAAAAATATTAAATACATTGATATTTAAATCAATATATAAACTCTCCTCACAGTATATGGTGTGTGAGTTACACCTGCAGCAGCGCAACAGATTGAAGGTTTTGCATCAGATCGATCGCATTTAGACCTCATCTACTTTACAGAATTTTTTCGTTGTCGTTGTTGAAAGTGCTTTTTTATAAATTGTTTATGACGGATTTTTACTTGCTGGCATTGCAAGTAAATTGATATTGTCATAATTCTCAGTGGGCAGAATCCAGTAATGCAGAAGAAAATTAGCTGAAATCAATTGGCTGTAGAACATAAGATTATAGCTGTCATCAGGATATATTTTAGTGACATTCCGAAACGCATTTCACACATGTCAATACTGTAAAATAGCCTTCTGCTTATTAAAGCACAACCTAGCACAGGATAGGAAAATTCACGAAGAAATACATTTCAAAATGATACATACTACTGTAGGAATTCTAATATATGTGCATGTATGTTATGAATGTGACAGCAAAGAGCAGATTTATGTCTGCTGTACTGTAACAATTTTAACTGCAACAAATACAATACAAATGGAATACAAAATAATATGTAGTTAGGTCTATGCGATGACTACTTATCTTTGTGGCAAGTAGCTTAAAGCACTGGGCAGTAGGGCTTAGCACTTACCGCTGATGTTAGTAAGGGTTGATTTATTTTACCTGATACATTGTCTGGGTGGGACAGTGGCTCAGCGGGCAGGTCTACACCAGCAGGTTTGGGGGTCTGGATATCACCTCTGCTCCTTGCATGCAGAACTTATGCGTTCTCACTGTGCTTCAGTGTCCCTTGGACGCTTTGATTTCCTCCTATAGTCCATAAACATGGAGTTATGCTACTCAAAAGGACTGCAGTATGTTCTCTGTGAGGTACTGGAGTCCCACCCAGTCGTGTACTCTTTTTTAAGGTATGTTGACTTATATAAATACATGTATATGAGTATAGTGTAAATTATTACCCCTCTCACCCTGATTGTGATCTGTCTTGTGTGCCGTTATGTTTAATGTTACACAGTTGTAGAACAATATTTTGTCTCACTGTACACTTATTGTGTATTGTTGGGATGACATTAAAGCTCTACTTACTTACTAAAAGAGTAACTGCAAACACAGCATAACAAAATATGTCCTCTGCATTTAACCCACATGTGACAAAGCTTGCTCAGGATACCTCAGTGGTACCTTGCTAATCAAAGATTTGCACCAAAAACCATTAGAGCATGAGCATGCTTCCCTAACCGTTCGGCCATCGCTGCCCCTTTGCTGTGTGGCAGAGGCTTTTTAACCCCTTCCATGATCCTGACCAGGATAAGTAGTTTTAAGTAGGAAGATAAAGGGATGGGCAATACACTTTATCAAATCTAACTCTTAGTGTAATAATCTCATGCACTGAAATGGAGACTTAAGTAATTTCCAGCAGAGAGCAAAGTTATTTGGATTCATACACCCAGTCTAAATGGTCGGACCGTCTTATCTCATATGTAATAGAGATGTTATGGTACCTATCTTATGTTTTTGAAAGGCTAAAAGACATCCTAATCTCAAATGGAATAAACTAAATCCAGGTAGAAAAGACTTTATCTTACATTTAATGCACTGCTTGCCTCAAAATTTCACACAAGGCCAAAACATACTGTACCATAGAGCTAACATCACAACATAACAATGCAAGGTCCAAACGTATTTTAATATAATGCATAATGTGTGAATTTTATTTAAAGCAAGGCACAGTACATGGAACAACATTTCCTTTGAATGTCTGGACAGAAACTGCAATTGCCTGTTAGACACAAACATACTATTACACTTGCCTTGTATATGGAACACAGTGAAATCCATTTTCCAGCATCCCAGTTTCATTCTGAAGTAGAATCTGAAAAGAGATACTTCTTTTAGTGTTAATTGGCCTATGTTTTCATAAATAATGCATAAGACATCATAAAAAATAACAGTAGGTACCATGCTAAACATTACCTAGGATCAGCCCATTTAGTTATAATTGATTACATCCTTATTCTTACATATCAGCTGCTATAGTCTAAAAAATGTATATTATAGTAACATTCCAAAAGTTAATTACAATACTCCTTGCATTACAATAAACCTTTTCAAATTTCACAGAAAAAAGACCTCAACAACACCAGTTTTTCACGAAGTTCACTTATAAATATTGATTATCTTTATATTGTACATAATATTTATTAAAAGAACCTTCCATGTATGATGTTTAAATATCATACTTTTTCTTTTAGTCGTCAGTAGATCATGTAGCAGAGACATGTATATAATGATATATGATTCTACTGTATATGATTATAAGTTCGAGCAAAGTTATCAAATGGTACGTTACCAACATCTTTTGTTCATATAATGATATTTTGGTTTAATGTGTTTATTGTAGTGTAACTCATTAAATGGGAACCTACCACAAAGGTGCTGTTACCCTCTGGAGTCAGAGGCTGTCATTCAGAGTGCAGATCCTTACTTGGTCTCTGCACCTGCAGGGCTGCTAAGAAACACAGACCGGCCATGCTGTTCTTGAATGACTTGTGTCACCATGGTTAAAATCACATTTGCAATGTGTCTTAAAGCAATAGCACAGGAGAGAAGATTTGGCTGATTTATTTATATGACTTAACGCAATATTATTCCTGATTACAACAAATTTCGCGTTTTGTGTTTTGTGTGTTGCCCGTCTCAAACTCGTCATGAAAAACAAGAAGCACATTAAATAAATACATACACTGATTAGCCAGTCAAGCAGAATGAACTGAGTTTTCATTACGTGGGAACATAGAACATCACTGGATGACAGAAAACAGACTTGAGTGTTACGTACGCAATTCCTGATGAGACTATCTTTAGATTTCACAATACCATATAAATACCTGGAAATATAAATCGTAACTAGACTAGCCCTCTCAGGGAGGGCTATTAAAATCTAAGTCCTGCAGGGTCTAGCCTACTGATTTTCCAGCCTTCCTTCACCTGTGAGCCAGGTGTGAAGCCTCGGGTCAATCAGAATCAGTAATCATTAAAGTAACTACCTGGGAGAACTGAAAACATGGCCTGGATTTGGAATCGAGGGCCAGATTTGAAGAGCACTGGTGTAGTGGTTCAGCGCCAAAAAGGGGTAAAAAGTTGTTCCCTTGTAAAATATATACTCATCACTGGAGAATAACCAATATATCAGTCTCTCTAGTACTATTTGAAAAGTTTCTGTATCATTACAGGTCCACACTTCATATATGTAGTCGTAGATGCATGATCACTGGTTTTATTGTTTTGCTTCCTTAAAATACAACTGGGATGATGGTAGCATACAATATAAAATCTGGGGTGACGGATGTCAGTATTAGTGCATCAGTACGTTTTGCCTTTTAAGGCATTTTTTAATGTTACCACAGATGTTGCCATGTTGTTGTCATCTCTTGCACATTTATATCATTGGTTTAATGCCCTTTTACACCATTGAATTCCCACAACCCTGAACGGAATAAGCGGTTAGATGGTTGTATCATGTAACAATGGTGCAAACTGAACAAAATAAAACAGAAAACCAATTCTGCAGCACCTACATGCACTAAACGCACCATAAACATTGTAATGATTGTACCACACCCTACGATTCAGGATTAAATAGCCCTTGATGCAAAAAAAATATCTGTAGATATTGAAATTGCAAGGTAAACTTATAAAAATAGTAGTAATTATCGCAGTCTTGACGGACTCAGTTGTGCTCATTCTGAAACAGTCGCCATGATTAAAATGAATCCCCATTGACTTCTCCATTAAATTGCTGGCAGAAGTGATCTTTTGACCTTTCTCATTGATTGAACATAACAATCACAATTCAATTCTAATGCAAGGAGAACATTTGTTGTAATGTACATGAGATGCATGAGCATTTCCTCTGTGCTCTGGGTAATCAATGAGGTGACTTGTAGACACACAGGGACGACCGAAGCCTCACTTGGCCTAATTAACAGAGTCACAGCACACAGCTAATCAAGATACTTATATGTGTTTAAAATTTTTCATACATATTTTTTTTTAAATTACATTGGTAAACACATTGATAATGAAAGACACGGTACTAACCACATACCCTATACACATTTTAGATTATATTTAACTTATACACATGCAATTTTAACATCAGCAATATTGTGCCTGGTTTGTGTCTCTGTGTAAACAATGATAGGTTATACTTGGATATTAATCCAATTTGAAGCTAATATCTAACTGCACTTTCACAGCCGTTACAAACGTGCACCTTTTTGTGCTAACTTTGTCCAGGTTTTAGCTGAACTCGTAACAGGAAGTCGATTTGAGATAGTTTATCATTTTTGACATATTTGGTTGATTCTCGTTGCTGGGAACAACTACATTATTTGTAATTTGTCATGTGACCAAGTTGTCTTGGGAGGGAGAATTCTGCACCTGTTCACATTGGTTATTTCTCCTATAGACATATCAAACTATGCAGGAGAAACCACAATGACAACATCATTTCTGCATTTAAACAACTTCTGGGCATTTCCACATCATGCGTGTGAGATTTCAGCTGCAACTTTCTTAGGAGAAACAAGAAAACCTGCAACAGGAGGCTTAAAAAAAGAAACAAATCGCCAAAATTGTGGTGAACCATGAGAAGGCAGACTTTCCTGAAGTCAAAGATCTTGACCAGATTGTGTCATAGCAAACATCAATGTCTAATCCAGGTTGATACCTACTGCAGACTGCATCAATGCAAGGGATTTAAATGAGACTTGTAGGAGGACACCATACATCTTGGAAGACGTATCTGGTATTACTCTCCAGTCAAATGAGAAAGCCTGTCCAGCAGTAAAGCCCAGGGGGGCGTGGGCTTATATAGTCTTAGCGCGTTGCTAAAGACAAAGCAGATACTTTCTAGGTTGGGCTTTAACCTTTCTACGCAAATGTGGAGATCATTGAGGGCATCTTGTTCCAGTAACCTGCAGATAAGAGAATATTCATTTTAATTCATGAACTATACATACCTCTAATGAAAAAACCGTGAACTATTGCACATTTTAACTGGCTGAAAAAAACAGAATTTCAACAACAAACTGTGTTTTCGTACTATAAAAAACATAAATAATATTTACCTTTCAATTACTTTTCTCATGTGGAAGGCTTTGCTTTTCAATTTCGAAATTACAGACCCCAATCAAAGATTTTAACTGCAATAATTACATATTTCCAGTATTGATGTACAGAGCCCAGATGACCCTATAGAGGGCTAGCAGCTGAAAGATGGATGAATATATGGATGCATAGAACAGAACATAACAGAAGAGGGATGACAGATGTAATTTCATACATTTCTCATTCTATAAATGATTCGCGAATGTTGTGGACTTTCTCAAAACAAAGGGAAACTTCAATTGCTTTAATCATCTAGCCTTTCAGATTGTTATTGTCTTTGTTAAAAAGCAGTTAACAGAGACTGTCTCATAAAGGAAATTTCAACATATTTACAGAACGATCCCCAATTAAGATATGGGCATGTGAAATAAGAAAAAATAAGTAATGTTGTGTCTATATAAAATAGATAAGATGCCTAATTAGTGAGGAACAGACAAAGAACAGCCATTAAAAATAATGCACAACTTAGCACATGATGATTTTATAATTAAACATTTGGTTAGAGATCTGTTGTACCAATTGTTCCCCACAATGTCATGAAAAATTGCTATTTTCACATTGTGGGGACCATAACAGAAAGATCATTGAATGAAATTAGAAAACGAAAAAATGCCAAAAGTCTTGTGTTTAGTTTGGTTACTTGTGGTTATGGTTAGGACTGGGTAGGTATCAAGGTCGTCATGTTGGGATTAAAGATTTCCTCATAGAAATGAATGGAGAGTGGGCACGGCTTTACCACTTAAGAGTGCATTTATGCTCTCAACATTTTAATTTCAATTAATTTTGGCGTGACACAGAAGAATTGTACCTTTAATCTCTTCGAAAAGGAAATCATAAGTTTCCTGGCTTATTTACTGTGCTTATTTAGTAAGCCTTCTTGCACAATTACAATTGTTAATATATTGGGAAACAAAGGAACTTTGAAGGTGGGAAAATGCTGACATTATTTCAGCTGGAAAAACACTCCAGTGAAAAAACATTTGCAATAAATGCAGTTTTCTGGAAAGGTCCATCTAAGAAACACTGGTTTCCCCTTCTTAAAATTACCACAAAAGGAGGTATAAGTCAGGGACAGTAAATATACTCCAACTGTAGCATTACATTATGCAGTTAGCGCGTTGCTATGATTGTGTTTAAACATTGTAATTTCACTTTCCTCCCATTAAATGTATGCACAGTTTTACAATCCATAAACAGATCCCGAATAAAAGTTAATAAATGTCAAAATTTGCATTTGAAAAAACATCTCGCTGCATTTTAGCAAAGATCAATCTATGAACCTTTCAACATTTTGTCAAACAAAATGCTAATTGTACCTTGAGGAATTTAGGAGACAGTGACAAGAAATGAGATGCTCTGTCCTTTAGAATCAAAAAATCAGCTTGGGTAGCATACATAAATCTCACTATCAGCAGATCAAACAGACACAGGGAGACTGCTGCCATCGGGAATTTTCAATAATATAAAATAAATAAATAAATGTTAACATGCCATAGTATCTTCCCTTCCTCTGTTAATTGTTTTACCTCTCAAATAACGTGCATCGCATACATAACATTGGCATACACCTCCTCATAACCTTGCGACTTAATTATGTATATTCTGTCAACGTGAAGGAGACTTTAAAATTCAATCATTCTTCATATGTGTAACACTGCTCATGCTGTAAGACTCATTTAAAAGTGTTGGCTGTTCTTTAAGCTGTTCTTGAAATTTGGACATAGTTCTTGAGATTCATTAAAAAAAAAAAATACCTGATTAATACCAGTTTGGTTGTAATGGCTAAATAAATTTCCTCTTGACACATTTGGAGTTGAGACACGGTAAATCCAAAAGACGTCACAGAAACCACACAACTCCGTAGTCATTTAATGAGAAATATTGCATTTGTTGAAAATAATAAAACGTTTCGTAGTAAATCTGTAATAATTAACACCGATATGCATCTCTCTGTCCATCCATCTTGCATAACCGCTTTTCCAGTACGGGACATGAGCCTGAAAACACTCCCAGGAAGCAAAGGGCAGGAACATGACAGGAAACACCCCACCTGTGATGATAATCTATCACAGAGCACATATCATGGGTGACTTTGGGACACCAGCTCGCTAAAGATACCGCTATGAATGCTTAAGTGAACGTTTTCATGATCAAAATCTCTGCATTCACTTGTCACCCATGTTGAGTACAGGGGTCCTACTGAAATCCCTTCCTGGTTGGCAAATTAGCGTGTTTTGTTTCCTAAAATAACACAATGGGCTTCCGTTTTTCTTTATTGACTCTTGATCCACATTACTGCCTGAGAAACATTTTACACGATAAAGGAGGACTGGTCGGCAATTTACATTTGTAAATGACTTAGATTAGAACCTGAATCTTTTGTGCCTTAACCTTGACCCGCATAAAGTTCGTTCTGATAAAGTGACTATCCATCCATCCATCCATCCATCTTCTGAAACTGCTTGTTCTATTTAGGGTTGTGGGGGGTCCGGAGACTATGGACACAAGGCTGGGAACAACCTAGGATGGGGTGCCAACCCATCGCTGGACACATTCACACCCCAGTCACACGGAAGCCAGATTACCTAGAGGAAAGCCCAGGAGAACACATGCAATGACACACGCAATGACACATGCAAACTCCAAACACACACACCGCACCTTGGGGGAGACTCACTACCATGATGGAAGCTACAAATAGTAGCGTTATGTTTGCATGAAAGATAAAACGTTTATGAGTTTATGAGCCTCAGGTGCACTTTATATCAGCTTAAGTGTACACTAAGCAAATTTCACTGGGCATGGACTTCAAAATTCTAACATTTGTAATCTATGAGAAAATTAAATGTATTAAATATGAGTAGTTGAGATAAATTTAATAAATATGAATGGAGTCATCTAGAAATTTAGAAAAATAGGAAGATCATAAAGGCTTATTTTACTATATGGCTTATTTTACTATACAGCTAGGGATTGCAGAGGGATGTTGAGTACCTTCCAGCAGGTATCCTCAGATAATGATTCCAATAGGACAAACAGCAGTGCAACAAGAGACAAGATAGTACAAGATAAAAACAGCAGTGGAGGAAGCACTCAAACAATCTACTTAGGTAGAAATAAGCAAGGGAAAAAGGTACTCTAGTAAAAGTTGAGGTACCCCATTGGCCTTTTACTTGAGTTAAAGTTAGAAAGTACTTGTTTATACTTAGAGTATTAAGTAAAAGTACTTGAATTTGTAATCCTTGATGCAACTGAATAACATGGCATTAAGTGTGTCTGCTGTAGGTATATTTGTTAAATACAAAAGTTCAAGCATGATAGTGTTGTACTTTCCAAACTAAACATTGAAATACAACTATATAATAAACAGAGCTTCAGAAATAATATATTCCATTGTGTTATCTGAAATAAGGTAATACATAATTAACCAACTACAATGATTATTGCTGATAAGGAAATTGCAGGAAATTTTCATGAAGGCCCCGATTGTCACTGCCTGTTCAGCTCGTGGCATTTGACCTGGGTCTCACGCATGCATAAGCTGCACAGCATTTCAAAACGCTGCCAGATCATTGCCACACACGCACCGTCAATTCATGGTTTTCAGTCTACCTTTTTATATTTTATACATTAATATTTTATATTTTGTGACATGCTTAATAGGAAATTTGCACTGAGGTTTCAAATAAAAGGAAAAAAAAAAATGATTAAGTACCTTTTATTTGTCGAGTAAATAATTCAAAATGTAATAAATTGGTTTTTCCACATGGTAATTTTATTTAAACCGTTTATTCATTAAATGTATAGAAAATGTGGTATATCGTGATACGTATCGCTATCAGGATATGAGATTTTGTGTCATATCACAAAGCCAGACATGGGTGTGTTAATAAATAAACCAGCTAATGGCAAAAGGATGCCAAGTTGAACTCTTTTGTCATGACGTTACCTACGTGTTATTCACAATTCACCAGTAAGTCAGCCAGAGCATAAACATCCAAGAATCACTTCTTACTATTCCCAAAGCACCGTCCATAATGAATCAGAGTTTGTTGTATAGTTGTATAACTGTATAGCATTCAATCTCTCCAACCAGAATAAAAAACACAGCAACCAAAGGTTTCATCTCACTCTTATTAGGGCTTCTAAGAGCTGATAGGATTCAAAACCTCTGACACCTACTCCCTGCTTCGAGTAGCTGGACTTTACTTTGACAAGAGAAACTCCAGAATTTCAGCATTATCTGTCACGCCACTATCTTCCACTTTGTCCAATTAAAAAATAGCAATGTGACTGTAAAATGGAATGTACTGCTTAGGGAAATGTAGTATAGTAGAAAGTATTTTTATTGCAAGAGATAGCAGAGTAAAAGTCTAAAGTGTCCACAGCTAAATTTACTTACAGTATGTAAAGTACAGGCATTTGAAAAAAAAAACTTAAGTACAGTATCAATGTAATTGTATTTTCCACAACTGGACAAAAGAACAATAAAAGAAGTGAAACAAAAAAATTGCAATAAGAAGGCTTGTTTGGGGAAAAGTACTGTACTTCTCTGTACTACACATCATTTTGGATATGGTTTGGGATGCTAATTTTTGAGGTCAGGGTACCCTATAGATAAGTTGTTCTTTGATGATATTTTCTCTTGCCAGACACTGATTAGTATGCAAACCGAATATGTAGCCTATATAAGCCAGTATGTATAAGTGCCAAAGGGTATATCTGCATGTGGACCTTGCTAAAGAATAGGGTTGAAATAAGGGATTTGAGGCGTGTTCTGCAATTTGAATAAAATGGCCTTAATTTAAGGCAAACCACATGCGTTTGCAAAAGTTACAAAGGTTATTTAAAAGGTGTGGGGGCTAAAAGGTATTAACACCGGCAAAAGTTATATTCGCCAAGCTTAAAAGTTCAAAAATCATATCTCCCCACTGCCGTCGTGTATCCCCTGCCCCCACCAACGCGTGATACATACTTTTCCGAAATCCTGATGTGGCAGAATTTCTGCCCTCATTCAAGGTCTTCATGACAGATTGTCCATCATGCTCATAACAATGAGAAACTGAGGACGATAATGTGTCTCCCTCGAAAATAATGGTGGTTATAATGCATGATTATAGCAGTAATCCAGCAAGTTCAGCCTCAGGTTCAGTCGCAGGTTACCTTACTAAATGTTTGTACTACTGAGATTTCAGAGTGTTCTGACTAACATACAAACGTGTGCCGCAACATGTCTCTGAGCATCTGAACTATCAAACGCTCTGACAATGAAGCAGTGGCGTGAATGAAGGAAGGCATTATAAAAACCAAAACGCAACCGTATGAAAACGTGTGCGGAACACAAAGTATTCAAGAGCATCTCCTGAAAGAAAAGTATTGCTACATTGCGCTAGTGCTCCTTAAGACATATTGAGACAAATTTCAGCAGGCAAACCAATGTCACAGTTATGCTTTAAGTTCTTTGAATGTTCCTGTTATTACTCAAACTCTAAATTGCATTTTAACCTTGTGTAGGCCTATATATTTGTCAATAAATGTTACTTGTGCCAACAAAATATGTGTTTGATTACTGTAATAAATTAGGCTCTACTAATTAAAACAAACTCAAGCCACTGACATTTATGGTTTCTACATAAATGCTTAATAATTAAGTATTATATATTAATGTTAGCCCTACTTAAAAGGAACACCAAATGCAACCCCCATTCACGCTGTCTTCCCCAGAATTGCACAAAGGGACAACCCAGCTTAAAGGAGACAGAATATACAGATTATACAGATACAATATGGTCACGTTAACAATACTAAATGATTGCTAAAACCTGGAACTCTGTATGCAGTTCTGTTAATTATCTTGTCCAGCATCTTATGGTTTGTACTGTATGCCAGCTATTCTTGCTACAACATAAACTAATCAAAAGTCCATAAACTTTGGATTTGTTGTTAATATTTACCAGACTACATGTGAAACTAGTTATAGTATAAATGAAGGTACAGCCGATTGTATTATCATACAGTATTAGGAGTATAACAGTGTTCATAAATCAAACATGCTGTACATCTATCACAGGAAGCTTAAGATTCTACAAAAGTTTTTTCCCAGCATGAAACCGTCCTTTAAAGTGCATTTTTTGATAATTAATCATGTTGAGTTTAAGAGGTACTTCAAAACAAAATTGAGTTTGATGTGAACTTGACACTCATATTAATTCAAGCTTAGTTATAATTGTGTCATCTGGTTTCTTGTTCTTTAAGATAAATGTTATTTATGATTTATCCAGAAATGTACTTGCATTTTAATACATGGATCTGGTACTTAAACAGCTTGCAGAAACGCAGTAGATAAAATATATTAGGATTTTTAATTGGTATACTTTATAATAAAGTCCTCTTATAACTGCTAACTGTAATCATTCTTAGAAACACAAATATGAGAATTTAGTGATTAACGTAATGAATTTCTTACATAGATAAATTGATCTTATAAACATTAGATGTCTCTGGACATATGTTAATGAGATTCATTATTTACTCGTAATTTATTCAGTAATAACTAAACAAGCTTAATACATGTCTGGATTGTTTGTCGTTACATTCGGATTAAACAATGAGGAAATCTACTGCAAATGGTTACAATGTTATTACTGATCAAAGAAAATGGTTTCCTGAAAAAAGTATCTTCATCAAGTAAGACATTTCAGTAATTATTTATCAAAATCAGAATAAAGTTTCCAGATGATCTTGTTTGTGAATTTAATGACATCACTCTCGCAGCATGAACAAATATGCATTTAACTTGGTGAATTACATCTTCAACATGTAAAAGAATAATCATTTACAGTGAAGTGAAGTTATAATCTACAGTGAAGTTCTTTTTTTGGTCTTGGCACCATATCAGGCTAAATACAATAAAAGTTAAAAAGAAAATAGTTTGTATACTCGTCTTTGAACTGTGGAAGGAAACCGGAGTACCTGGAGGAAATATGGGGAGAATATCTTCACCAACAAATTGGTGGTGGAAATTTGAAGCCCCCTGCCCCCCCACCACAGACATGTGAGGAAACAGTGATACCTTCCGACCTACTAAACCACTCAGGTAACAGCAACAACAATGAGGGCGGCACAGTGGTTAGCATGGTGGTGCAGTGGTGTGCAGTGGTTAGCATAGTATGCAGTGGTGTGCAGTGGTTAGCATGGTGGTGCAGTGGTGTGCAGTGGTTAGCATGGTGGTGCAGTGGTGTGCAGTGGTTAGCATGGTGGTGCAGTGGTGTGCAGTGGTTAGCGCTGTGGCCTCACACTTCTGAGAGCAGGGCTTGAGTTTCCGCCATGGCTCCATGTGTGTGGAGTTAGCATGTTCTCCCCGTGTCGTCGTGGGGTTTCCTTCAGGTGCCCCAGTCCCCCTCCTTGCCAGAGACCAAAAACATGATGAGGTGAATTGTACTTGCTGAATTGTCAGTGTTTACACCCTGCAATGGTCTGTGGCCCCTGTCCTGGGTGTCTCCCTGCCCTGTGCCCATAGCTTCTTTAATAGGCTCTCAAGCCCCATAACCTTGTAAAGAACAAGTAAACATATGATCATTCTGATTTAAGCCTAATTTGTTTGTCTATACTATATATATATATATAATAACTGGTGGTTGAAATGTTAGATTGTAGCCACTAATCTGCATGTTGATTGTGAATTTACTGTATTTATCAATAGTTCACATGACTTAAAGTTTGTAACAATGCCAATGACTGATGAATAGCGCTGCTCTATATCAGCGCAGATCTTCAGCAGGAACCTAAACAATGCCAAGCAACAGTGTCCTCTGCAGGATGTCAGTAAAACATCACGCGCTGTCTGAGAAATCTTTTACAACAAAAAAAACACGTAGTCATCAGGACTACTCTTATCTGGTACAGAGGAGCAGAGATATTTTATACTGGCTTGCTAGTGGAAGGAGATCGTTAAACTGTTCTTGGTGTTTGAAATGAAGGGATGCTCTTTTTTTAAACAATTACTCTGGAAACAACAAGCTCATCCAGATGCCTTATCAAGATGCAAGTGAACAAAATCGTACCACCAGTGTTTTTTTCACTCTCCCTAAGGATGCACCATCTAGCTTCATGGTTTTATGGCCCATCACGGCTAATGGCCTTGCCGACTGGCATTTGCTGTTTTTTTTTGTTTTTTTTTACACAGTTTTCCAGACGCCTCAAAAGACGGTCCCACCTTCCACAGCCCTCGGCCGAGGAAGGCAGGGTAAGGTTCACGGATATGTGTATTGGATGGTACAAGAGCTAAGTGGAAACGCATGTTAGGTGTGGCAGTCAGAGCTGCTGAAATCCTGTCGAGAATATATGACGCCCTTTGTTTTCCTTTGGAAGAAACACATTCCTCCTCCTCCTAATCTCAGAGACTGATACACTTGAGAGGAAGGGACTATTGATTTTCCACCCACTGATAGTAGTGAGGTGAGAATGGAAAGAAAACACACACAGAGATGCAGACGCACACGCACACACACACGCACACACACACACACACACACACACACAGACACATACACATTAATAGGGTTATAATTAAATCTTTTTGGGGACATGACAGCCATAATCCCCACCCAGCCCTAACCTTAAGCATAAGTAACCAAACAAAATATGAGACGAGGCATGTTTAGTTTTTTTGGTTGCATAAACTTAAAACCTGAAAAATGGTCCCCACAAAGTCAAAGTAACCATTTCTTATTATTGTGGGGTACATTTGGTCCCCACAATGTAGTATAACCATAATCCACACACATACGATGTACACAAATGCTTAATGGTTCTTTAAAGAAACCAAACATTTTATTCCATAAATTATGTTTTTTTTGTTTGTTTTTTTGCAAAAAGGACCCCCCCTTACATATTAATGTACCTATAAGTGCACAAGCCAAATGTTCCCCAGAATATAATAAAAACCTGTTTTGTCAGGTCCCCACGAAAATCTGTGAATGCAGTCATGCGGTCAAAAAAATAAAAATGCCAGAATTTTGTTTGGTTACTTATGGTTAAGGTTAGGGCTGGGTAGAGGTTAAGTTTGTCATATTGTGATTAGAGTTTTCTAAGTTTTCCCCATAGAAATGAATAGAGAGTCCCTTCAAAGACTATCACAGATTTTTACCCTTGAGGGAGCTCTGATGTAATAATATATTTGGGACTAACCTGTGTGGAAAAACACTAGACAAAAGTTAAATGTTAGGGAACGTCTACAGAGCTATAAACAGTCCCAGATTTCCCCCGCTTTGTGCAAAGGACACAGTTTGCGCTGTGTCCCTCCCCTGATTTCTCTGTAATGTATTCAGATTTGGTGCCGCAGCTAAAATGGTCCCAGGGGACCTTATTGTTCTGCCGTCTCTCCCTTGGGTGCAAAACAACATTGCGGCGTCTCCCCATTCACACGCCGCCGTGGCCAGAAGACGGCGAGAAGTAGAGGCTCCCTCTTCACATCAGAGACAATCTGAGGAAGATTAATTAAAGTGTTTCTAAAGCCGCTGCTGATAGCACGGAATTTTAGAAGTCTTTCCAAATTTTTTTTTTCCAGACAGCTTAGAAAAAAAAAACTGGACTGAAGAGACTTTTAGTCACTGTGCCCTTGAAGCGATGCACACGTGCTGGCGTCGTCATGCGGGGCTATAAAAGTCAGCACACACGCCTTGTTTTGTTTGCACTTCGTGGAATAAGGCAAAAGCAAATGTTTGGCTGTTGGATGCATGCACAATTACAATGCGTGGAATGTAGGCAAAATAACTTTAACGACATCGCGGTTCTAATTTGTTAAAAGGTCTGTTGCACTGGCATTAGCAGAATATCGCTGGATGAAGAAAGAATGATGTACACCATTGAGAGCCAAACATCTCAAACGAAATATACGCTTGTGGCATTTTAGATTATACATATAGAATAAAACAGCGAAGCACGCAAGAGCGAATTACAACTATGATGCTTTTTGTTGAATATACTAAAAGGAAGTTTCCTGTTTCGGCACCTAAGTGATCTTCTCTTTGACAAAATTCAACATAGCAGCTGTTGTATAAAATATCCGATGCGGAGTATTCCCCGTGCTACTAGAATAGATAATGGTTTGCCCTTGCGCATATTTTATTCTTTAAACTAACTACATCAGAGAGCTAGTATTAAATTTGTCCCCTTACACAGTAAATCAAGAAGTGCAGGATACTTAGATGTTTTTTTTTTATTGTTAGGAATGCATGAAGGGTTTTCATTTGTGCTTTGTACTTTTTGCGAATGACTCTGAACACATTTGATTTATTCCCTTAAATGCCTGAGCCTGATCTTTAAAGACAGCATAAATGAAACACATAACAGGTAAAGACATTGGGATTAGTGTAATCTAAGCACCAAGTATATCTCCTTTCGCACTGGCAGGTGTGGCACTGTTTGTGTCCAATTCCATTTGAGTGCACATCATGAATCTTCTTTAAAGAAATGCCAATAGATTTGATTGCCAAATGCTTGGTTCTAGCCCCCATAAAGATGCATTTGTGAAGAATTGCATCAAGGAATGACTTTGACAGAAGAACTGCTGACTCGCATCACTATTTGTCTTTTGATGTGAGAGATCAAATCGATGTTCAGGCTTTCACAGGACGATGTAGACAGAGATTAGCATGCAGGAGTGTCCTTTGGTGAAGGTGCTTTCTAGCTCAAAATCATTAAGGTTTATGCTTTGTTTACTAGTATATAACAAAATAAATCATAACTCCCATACATACATTGGTCAAAACAGGGGAAAAAAATGTATGTTGAATAACATGGACAAACACAATCTGCCTAATTAATAGCCTAATACAAACATCTTCAGCATCATTAGTATGCCAATACAGTGAAATATGCTTAAGACACCAATAAAAAAAGGTCAACAAAGTTGTTGCTGTATCAGCTAAGTAAAGTTGATAAACAGTGTAAACACCTGAGTCGCTATCAATAAAGGGTTAGATGAAAGTCACAGATGAGCAGACAATGATTGCAATTTTATGGCAAGTTACTTTAACATCAATCTCTCACTGTCTTTTGTCTACTGGGAAGGCACCTCTCCATTTGCAGTTGTCATCTTGGCAGCATACTGGGGTCAGGTACTGCAGTGACAGTATTATTTAACTATCATTAAACCAAATGTCCCAAATTTCTTCTAAAATGCCATTTGTTTGTTTGTTTGTTTGTTTGTGTCTTTGTTTGTTTGTTGTTTTCCCCTGTCGCATACTCTGTTGGTATAAAGGCAAAAAAGGCTGGTAGGACTTAGATATTTCTGCATGCTACATTTCTAACAATGACTTTGTCATGTGATCTAAAATTGTGATCAACTGGGCTAAGGCGGCTAATATTTTCAGTATTATTTTTAATGGCTTTCAATCCAGTCCTTAAATTATAGAGTTCTACGTGTATAGACTGTGGAATGTTCATCCATCCGTTTTCCATACCCATTTGTCCTATGCTGGGTTGCAGGGGACTGGAGCGTATCCCAGAAGATACAGGCACAGGGCAGGGAATAACCAAGGATGGGGCGACAGCCAATCGCAGACCCCATCCACTATTCACACAGCCATTCACACCTACGGACAATCCAGCAACTGCAATTCACCTTAGGATGTGGGAAGAAACTGGAGACCCCAGACACAAACACAGAAGGTTTAAAAACTGTATTACCCATGATTTTTTTTTCCATTATTCCTACTGTAGCAGCCCTTCCTACATCCATCCCACTTCCACCCTCTTGCCCTGCCATGTTCTCCTTCTCCTGGAGCAAATTCCGGGCCTCAGTGGACACTAGGCTGGGGAACACCTTGGGTGGATGACTATTCACCTGGACACACGTCTCCACGCACAATCATATGCCACCCTAGATCATTCAATTGTTTTTTCGTCTTCCATCATATTGAAAGTAGCTGAAAAAAAGTATTTATAATATTTTTTAAATGATAAACAAAAAAAAAAAATCCTGCCTAAATGGTGTTCTGTTAAGAGCAGTGACTAAATGGTTAAGTTTACTTTTCATTGACTGCATTCACTTTCTTTAGGCACAGCTAGCAAATACTGGGTAGGACCCATTTTAGCCTCCAAAATGCCTCTAGGGTCCTACACACCACCATTGTACTGAGCTGTTATTTTTGCCCTTGCGGCCTTCCTGTTACCTTTAACAAGTCTGGCCGTTCTCCCCTGACCTGTCCCTTTAACATGGTGCTTCTTGGTTAGAAAAATGTTGCGGACTGCATGCATTTTGTTCATCACACCATTATCAGTAAACTTTAGACACTGTAATGCATGAAAATCCCAGGAGGGTGTTTCTGAGGTGCTAGAGGCATGTATGGTACTGAATCAGCACTCAGTCCATGTCCCAGAACAAATATATATGTTATCTTTTCTAACGCTTAGTCCAACAGAAAGTGAATCTGTGTGCTGCACGTGTTCATGTGCAGCCGAACGACTTCTTTGGAGATGCCGGCTGCTTGCATTAGCAAGCAGGTATACTTAATAAACTGGCCACTCGCTGTAAATTCAACGTTGGCTAATGATTTTCCCATTCAGGAACACAAACCTAAGATTTTTATGACTTGCAAAAAAAACAGAAGTAACAACAATTTTGGACATCCTTTAAGTATGATAATGTATTGTATTAAGCTGTGGGACAAAAGTTTACGATTCATCTGGTGATGGTAATTTTCCAGTAGATTTGAATTCATAGAGCCTGCTTCAGTTTCCATACTAATGATCAAAGTTGAGGGGGAAAAAAAAAATCTCCTGAGTGCCTGTTAGGAAGATGAGATTGGGAAGGAAAAAACCTTCCTTCTCTACTTTGAACACTTTTACACTTTCCAATAAGCTTTGTTTTTTAATTGGCTGAAATTAATCTTAGGGATGTAGATGCCTGATTTGCATTAATTAAAGCTCAACCAAAGAAGTCATGCTTAATTCCAATCAAATTTGCTTAATTATGCATGGTAAGAGATTCCCAAAAGAGCGGAGGATTTTTGTTAGCTTTTTTGTTTCCTATAGCAAATAAAATGTAATGGAGCTGTCTTTTTGTGTTTTACTGAATGTTGAAAGGGAAAAAAGAGAACACCTTGAGCTGTTGTTGAGAAACAATGTTATTGCTAAAGTAATTATGGGAATCTGCATTTTTCATTGTTAATTGTGGATGTCAGCGTCATTAATTTTAATTTTCAGCAGGCAATAAAATTAAGAATGCTTTGTGCTGATGTTTTAAATCATTCCTGTGAAGGATATGCATGGCGCAACTGAAATTTTACAAAGATATTGATTGGAGTAGATAGACCCTTCTGTGAATTTTAAATAGGTTCGTTCTATGACACTGCTTGAAACCATGACTTTTTCTTACAACTACTGAACTTCTCTAACAAGAATGGAATGTTGATGCACAAGTAATAAGGTTTATAAGAAATATATAAATACAATAATTGAAGACCAGACTAATCTGATCATTTTAATATGATTAGAACATAAAAACTAATTATAAATCATGTGATGGCTACTGTCATCATGCCGTCTCAAAAGCAGTCGTCACAAAATGAATGATAATAACTTTGCAGTTTCCCGCAGTTTAAATATTTTATTATGACTCCAAATTATATCTTTCATCATTAATTATTCAGATTTTTTTTAAACATTAAGGTAAAACTGCCCAATATAGTTTTTTAAAAAGCCAATGATGGCTCCATTACACATGTCTGGTCCCATGCAGACTGAATTAAAGCTCTTTTTGTCTGTTTAGATACATCCTGCTTCTGGAAGAATAAGGTGCATTGTAGTCAGAGACAAATGAAAGGCAACATTGATCTACTGCAGGAAGACGGGGGTAAGAAATCAATGAATAGTCATTTCCTGTTTCATGCATGTTAAATCAACTACCTGGTTCAGCACTCAAAGTTCTACAGTCTACTTTTTCCCCCTGAAACAATTAAAGTCTTTTTATTTTACTACTAACTCAACTCATTCCAAAGTTTTTGTTGTGCAACAATCGATAGACAAATGTACTCCCAAGAGTATAGTAAGATAAGAGTATGCTGAGAAAAACTGAAAACGACACATTCATTGCATTTCTTTTCACTCAATGTGTGAAATGTGCATAATTAAAACCGTTACTGTTGTTAAAAGCAAGGAACAAAATAACAGTGGACATGTATTGCCACCTGGCTTTCGGGATTTAGTTTAGCAATGAAGTGTCATTTCCTTAATTTCAAAGGTACATATTGTTCTTGGAAATAACTCTGTGGTTTGACATACCTAAGAGATATTAAGAGATATAAGAGATATTCTTATGCTGTTCTATTGATAAATCCAGAAAAGCATATTTCCTGCGCTAGATCTAAAACAATGACAAATGTTGACAAGGTCTAGTTGAAATAAATGTTAATGGATAATAACATTAACCACAGTGCGCCCCAAAGTCATTTAAAGAACACGCATGACGCTTTTAAGCTCTATGATGAACGTCTCTGTATTTAGAAAGGTATAACCAAGAAATACCTTCCTTGATGTAATAATATTTCATTTCAGAAGCATTAGAACATTGCAAATGATAAACCACTTAGTTTGGGATTCACAGAGCTCACACTAGAAATAAAAATATACAATTAATGAGGTTTATTCAGTCTCACTGCTTATTTTTTTGTCATTGCTTATTCATCTGCTTATTTTTTATTACTCCTTATTTAAGGCTTATTTTAGTGCTCATTCTGATACACGAAGAAACAGATAAACAAACAAAAAACAAATACATACAAACTTTACTCACTGAAATGCAGTTACATGGTTTTATTAGCTCTAGGTAGGATACATTTAGAATGCAGAAATACTTTTTATTAAACCAAATAAACTGCATCATAATTTCCTGCTTGATGAATAAACAACTTAAATACTCGTAATCCAAGAAACAAAAGCTTTTTTTGATATATATTTCAGAAAAATTCATTGTGGATCCTATTTTATCTTCTCATTCTTAAAAACTCTGAATATGAAAAAACATTCCTTTATATACTAACTAAAATAAGACTTGGCTCAAGAGATGGCATCTGTGTCAAATATATCGAATATAAACCCCATTAAAATTAAACCTTGGCAGTTTTTTTTTTAATTAATCTATTAATCATCATTCACCTGCACAATGGTCAAAGTACTGAGCAGTAATGTGTAGTTATCTCTAACTTAAAAATTAATGTACTTGACATCTAATCACAGCCAAGAATCTGACTATTAAAGCTGACATGTGTTTTATTTTTAAGAGCGATCTGTAGTACCTGCCGTTCTGTGGGACAGTTTTTACCAGATGATTTTGTTACCATGACAATATATTTCTATTCAATTGTTATTGTGTGAGTTGGATAGAAGCCCCAAGGTTTGTCATTACACATACCTTACCAGCACTTTTTCCTCTTCCTGCTTTTTTTCCTGTCAGACCCAGAGAAAAGGAATGATTTCATTGGGCTTATCTGAGAGTGTAGCCTGAGCGCTTTAACAGCTGTCATGGCCCTGTTCCCATTAATTTCCTGCAAATGTACTTCTGAATTCTCGGTAAACAGATTTAAGTATGCAGTCATTAGTTAAGACGGGAGAATGTCATAACTGAGTTACAGTTGCTCATATTCTCCCCATCAATACTATGTTTAGCAGTTGTCTTCTTATATAGTGCTTCCATTATTTTATTGCATTGAATTATTTAATTCAAACTAAATGTGGTTTAGATTTATTTAACTATACAAATTGTATGGATTAACAAAGTGCATATTACAAATGAATTATAATTTGACCTGAATGGCCCCGGCTTCCTTTTAAAATGACTTACTGATAACCACGATTTTCTTTCATTTCAATTTAAATTCTCCTCACTGAATTCACAGGGTTTTATCTGTGCAACATGTTAAAATTCTTTGATTTTCCTTGATTTAGTGGAACATTTTAAGCCATCAGCGACTGTTTCAGAAACACTTGCTTACACTTCATTACATCAGTAGGCCACTTCAATCACAACTACCCATACACAGCTCAATCTTAACCATGGGGCATCTTAAGTGTAATGTATTTTGCCTTGTGAAATACTTTCATATTGAGATATTTAAATGGTAGATATTACAGTGAGTCGCATAAGATAATGATACGGCCAAAACATATCATTCGAGACCAACAAGGGAAAAAATAACTTGCTCTAATTAGCTTTAATTTCGTTTCAAGTCTTGAAAAACGTTATGCTAAGACATATTTCCAGTCCATCTTTTAAAAGTTTTAATATAAGCCAATAAATGTGCTAATTTCACCAATTTACTTTTAACTGAAGATTACTGAGCTACAATTTATTAATAGCTGCTTTTTAAGTTTGTAACAAACATAAATTAATTTACGTTTCCTAGAACAATACACACTATATGGACATTCATGTAAAATTTAACATCTAGTAATGCAATAAAGTTTACAAAAAGTCATGAAAGAAGATCTCATTAAATTCGAACTTGGTACTGACATGTGATGCTACCTTTGCAGTAAGTCAGTGACATTTCTTCCCTGCTAGATATTTCACAGTTAGCTGTAAGTGGTATTACTGCAAAGTGGAAGCATTAAGAAACAACAGAAGCTCGGGCACCAAGTATCAGACCACGTAAAGTAACAGAGCAGGTTGCCAAGGACTGAACCGTATGGTGCATAAAAGTCGGCAACGCTCTGTTGACTTAATAACTGCAGAGTTCCAAACTTCCTCTGGCATTAACCCCAGCATAAAAACGGGGAGCGGGGGAGCTTCCGTGGTCGAGCAGCTGCATGCAACTGCACAATGCCAAGTGTCGGATGCAGTGGTGTAAGGCACACTGCCACTGGACACTGGAGCAGTGGAAACATGTTCTATGGAGTGATGATTCATGGTTCTCAGTCTGGTGGTCTAATGGATGAGTTTGGCAGATGCCAGGAGAACATTATCTGTCTGACTGCATTGTACCAACTGTAGAGTTTGGTGAAGGAGGGATAATGGTACAGGGTTGTTTTTCAGGGGTTGGGTTGGGCCTCTTAGTTACAGTGCACTGACTCCTAATGCTTCAGTGTACTAAGACATTTTGGACAATTATAAGCTTCCAACTTTGTGAGAACAGTTTGGGGAAGGACCTTTTCTGTTCCAGCATGACTGTGCCCCAGTGCACAAAACAAGGTCCATAAAGACATTGTTGGGTGAGTTTGATGTGGAAGAACATAATTGCCTGTACAAAGATTTGAACTCCAACAAACACATTTGGGTTTGAGATTCCAATGGAGATCGCAAGCCAGGCCTTCACGTCCAACACCAGTGCCTGACCTAGCAAACGCTCCTCCGGATGAATGGGCAAAAAGTGCCACAGACACACTCCAAAATCTTATGGAAAGCCTCCCCAGATGAGTGGCAGTTGTTATAGCTGCAAGGGGGAAAGCAACTCCATATTGATGCCTGTGGATTTAGAATAAAATGTCATAAAAGTTTCTGTAGGTGTAAAGGCCAGGTGTCCCAACACTTTAGTTTATATAGCATATTATGCGTTGAATGCATTTAAATGTTTTAAAAGATATTAATCATTTTTTGTTATGAGTAAAAGTTGCAAGAATAGCGAGATCTGTTACTGATGAGAGATCTAGATTTTAAGGGTAGGCATCTTTTATTTTACAGAAAATCACTGATTTTAAACATAGTTGAAGAATAAACTCTGAATGCATTTTTTGTAGATACTTTGTAGATCCTACCTGGGTTCAAATCCCACCTTAGTGTCAAGCCCCACTGTCAAGGAAAAGAACTAAATTTAAGGAAAAAGTACAAAACATTGGTTATTAGAGTTACATTGATTTAGCAATAAATCGTACTGTAGGGACTTTTTTGTCTTTTTGCTGTTTTGTTTTTACTATAAAATAATATTAATGCAAAAATTACACTAACTGTTAATCCTTCATTTCAAAGAACCAGTGTGCCTTTATCCCTGGGGTTATTTTATCCTTTCATGTATTCAATTATGCTTATTTTCCTACTAATAACTCATGATTGGCTTGGATCTACAGACTCAAAAGGAAAAAGAACTTAAATGAGGTTTACCTACAAGCCTGGAACTATTTTACAGTTTCACAGCAGGATTTTCTGTGGGGACCTTTTCTCAGGTTAAAAAACAGAAATCTGGGATGATTCATTCGGGCAAATGTGGCCGTTGAATTTGATGGATCATTCCTGAAAGCACTGTGCTAATTTCCATGTCTTCTTCCTCAGGTTATTCATAGATCAGTGAGTTTTCCAGTCTGTCCTGGTCCTGATGCTTCTGTCTATGTATATGGTATTCATCATTTCCTGACAAGAAAAGTCCTTCAGTCGACATTTAACCTTCACTGAAGGAAGGGAAGCACTGAGTTTGTAGTTATTTTGGACAGATTTCACGACGGAATGAGAAAACAGCCGGAGATGTATGGCGTCCTTGTTGAGAAAGGGATTGGACCCTCTTTTCTGTCTCTCAGCGTAATCACTCTGAACACCGGCCATGCCTTAAACAACTCAATCAGCCTGTTCTCTGCCTGTAAAGTGGTTGGGTTGATTTAATTGCCATTTTTATTGGATCACAGTCATATAAATCAAACCAATGGGGATGGCTTTACAGATGTGACCACTCATCATGGGCTGGTAGCCTTGGAAACATTGTTGCAGGAGCTTTGCGACTGTCAGAAGAGGCAAATCAGAGTATTGAATTTTTTTTTCTCCTTTACCAGAGGGGCACATAGTTAAATCATCCAGAAAATTGATGTTACTAAACCTTGCATATCCCACCTATTTCTTGATACTGTCCTGTCATCTTGCTCCAAAGTCAGCACTTCTGATCTCATTTAAAATTAAAGGAAACCCAAGGATCTCGCTACATAGAACTGACTTCCTCTTAAACGGTTTATCTCACAATGCTTCTTATCTGAAATTAATATATTAAAACACTAGCAATCTTTATATATGATAGATGCTAGTTTAATTATAAGTCGAGATAATTATTGCCGTACTTAGTTTCTTTTTCTTAGCTACTTTACTGGAGGAGCAATGTGTTAATCTAATACTGCTTAAAATTTATACCTGTGTGGTTGCGCAGGTTGGTTGGGTGTTTCATATTCAACATCTAAAGTACATCTATGTTTCATTTGTACTTTTGGATATTATATAAGTCCAAGGGCCTTTAGAGAACCTCACTCAGTTGGGTTACTTTTCAATAGTGCTACAGTCCCACAGCATGGTTGGAATCTAGGTAGTGTCATTCACCACTTACAAACTGGAGCCCCTAGTGGTTGAATAAATTAGCGTTATTATGTCCAGGGAGAGAGGAGAACTGACTGGGATGTACTCATTAGTTGCCGAAAGCCTGTCAACTGCTTATTGGTGGCCCGTAAGTGATGGCTGCCTCAATCCTCCTAGTGGCATTTGGACCTTCTGCTTGGTACCAGTTGAATGCCAGTGTAAATAACACTGTAGTCAAAGGAGACATGAATCATGGCATTACAAGCCAGATGCACAGCAAAGTCATCAGGTATGGAATACATGCAAAATGGTGTAAAATGGCATAAAAAACAGCATTCACATAAAATCATAACATCAATTTATGGATCTGATTACAAATATGGATGAATTTTCTAACCTGATGGTAATTTGGTGTGCCCCAGTAAAGCACAATGGCAATAATATTTAATATGTTAAAATGGTTATTCTGCCTAACTTAATTGCCAATTTAGATATTGTATTATGAAAATCTATTCTCATCCTATTCCCTATTTGCTGAAACTAATATTATTTCACTTGTCATACGTTTGTGCGAAAATAATTGACAATAAAGAAATCTTGAATCTAATACTGATGAAATACACTATCTTTGGATTATGGTCTGAGATTACAGTTCATTAAAATTCCAATTTCATTAAAAGCTACTTAATTACACAAATTGATGAACAAATGATACGGACCTTGTATGTAAAGCTCTGAATATTTTTGCATGCCTTGTAAGTTGTTTGTGGTACGATTGAATTTATTTTCGAACAAATAAATTGTGTTATGGGGACTCTTCCTGGCATTGTGCAAATTTTTTGTAGCACTTAACTGGGCTACATATACACACACTCACATGTACTGTATGTGATGTTAATCTGCTGAACTACACATTCTGGCCATGTTCCATTCTGCTGCACTAAGCTGATCAGGTTGCCATTTGCATTAGGACTGCACTTGATGGAGGTAAGAGCTGACAGAATCAATATGTGTAAGTGCCGCTGGTATGAATTTGCATGCTGATTTTGTACGTTAGCTACATATACAGACCACTGCAATTTTTCATCGATTTAATCTAAATCACAGGTGTTACACCATGCATTTCATCCACCTTACATTGTTATCCTCTATTTAATACTTTGTGGTATAAAGTACACAAGTGCAATGGGGAGAAAAGGATGTACTGCAATTTTTATATTGTAATACAAAATGCTTTCTCTGTTACCTTTCTTTTGTTTCAAGACCAATGATCATTCTTCTTCTTCTTCTTCTTCTTCTTCTTTTTAAAATTAATATTATTATTTTTATTATTAACTAGCTTTCCTTCACACTGGATAGTTTTACTCCAAGAGTTATCAATGTCAAGAACACTTCTTAGATGCATATAATGGAGGCTGTGGTCAGTGAGATATGCTTTATTAATATCCTCACCCTGTAAAAACTCAAAAGTCCGCCGGGTGAAAAATACGATACAAAGATAAATAAACAAATTGGACAGAGGGGGCATGTGTGAATGATTCATACACTTTGTAAAAAGACATCATGATAATAAATTATAGGCAATTACACAATAAGGTATTTTATTTATTTGTTATAATTATTATAATACACATATATAGTTATAGCCTATGAGCACGACAACAGAATCAGAGGAATTACTATAACATTTAGATTCCTGTATATTTTTTTATAATTTAAAACTTCAGATTAAATGTAGATAAGCCTGACAGACAAAGATTTTGCTATTTAAGTGATCATGAATAGATGGATGGATGGATGGATGGATGAATGGATGGATGGATGGATGGATGGATAGATCCCACTGACACATTTCTGAAGTACTTCCATGTATCAGGAATCATTATTCTGTGCAGGTGTGTCTAAATGATTTATGACTGTAAACATGTTATGCTAATGTCATTAAAAGCTCATGTTTTGCATTTAATTCTTTGAGTTGTTTGATTTGAAAATATATCATATAAAATTCAAAATTGTTTTGATCAACAGTAACCTTGATTCGGTGCAAATACACATTACATAACACAGGTTCGACCTAGCCTATAGCTGACATAGGAGATCGCCTAGGGCGCCATTTGATTAGGGGGCACAAAAGAGCAAGTGGAAAAAAAATAGGAAGATGGTTACATCCCATGATATTACAGTCATTTATACTAGTTTTTAATACTTCATTTCTCTTGTGTTACTGCTGCTAGCCAGCTGGTTAGCGGCCAGAGACCCTGTGGTACTAAAATGTTTTAAATACAAATTAATTGACAAAACTTTTTGCTGAGCCCATAACAGAGCTTTCCTCATCAGGCAGACTTACCCTGTCCAGCATTTGGAAGGTCTGGCCCTTTGCTCAGCCTCTGGTCCAGGCACTTGTTACCTCACTGCTTGAATCTCCTTGAAGCTCACACTGGTACATTTGGACCGGTGTGGTGCTGAGGTATCACCCTCCACATGGCTGCATTCAGGTTCTCATCCCGGAGGTGGTTTGCTGTGTGGTGGGTGCAGCTATGTGCTGTGATCAGCATGTGTCCCTTACCTACCAGCGCAAGCATTCAGTGCTGCCTTCTCTGACCCTCAAGAACCAACCCCAACATTTTCACACCTTTGTAGTCATGCATGTAGCAGGCAAGTTTATATCATTTATATTTAAGTAAAAATAAAAAATTAACCTAATTTTGTTTTTAACAGACAGAGATGAAACTTCTTACTAATAGAAATTTCCATCACAAGGCCTCACAACCTATGATTCATCTCACCCCCTTTGGTCAGCAAAAAGTGTCACTCCAGATGATTCTCTCGTGTGGTTCCCCGATGGCGGAAAGAGCTGTGGAACCACAAATGGTCATCAGACTCCTTTCTCCACCTTCCAGAAACCTATGAATACCCATCTCTTCTGTATATTCCTCTATTAGCCTGGTACCAATTTATGTTCTTCAATCGCTCTTACGTGGCACTTCTGGTACTTCCATCTTATTGGATTCTTGCTTAGTTAGAAGCTGTTATGTAGCTCCAGTGCTGCTTACACTCGTACCTGGGCATTCTCTGGAAGCTCAGCCAAGCTGCACTTATGCCTGGTTGACTCCTTGACAGCACCTGTGTTTGTTATGTGCAATTTGCCTTGATTGTTGCTCTGGACAAAAGCATCTGCTAAATGTGTAAATGCCTGGGTGCAGATTTGGGAATGGATGGTAGTGACATGTCCCGACCAATACTGTAGGACGACCATGTGTGTTTGGGGAAGTAGGGGTTGGGGCTAATTTGGTTGCAATCAAGACTAAAAGCAAAACTATACCCTTGTGCAAATGTAAACAATAAAAAAATATTGCATTTTACTAAAAGGTTATTAATGAAAGACACAAAGTGTAAAATCAGATTGCACTGTACCATAATTGTCCTTTTCTGGCAAATGAACAGCTCAAAATCAGTAGCTTCAAATTTCTCATATATATCCCTGTCTGTAAAACAGACAGGAATAATAAAAAGAATCCTGTGAATTTGAAAGCTCTATTGAGATGTCCTTTAAAATAACATGTCAAGCTGAAGTCATTTATGATACTCAGCGGAATGAAAATGATCATCTCAAATATGTCTCAACCAGTAAACTGGTAAACAAGGCTGCTGTTAGGAGTGCGGATGATTTGAATCAACAAGGGTGAAAAGATAGGGATACTCTCTGCATTAGCGTTAATTGGAATAGATTATGGAGGAATATTTGTGATGTGACCTTCAGTGCACTAATTGAAATAGTATTCAGAGTCAGCAGTGGAGTAATCAAGTTAAACACAGAATCATAAATCATCATGAATAGCACTGTCACGGCGCAGCCATTAGCGTCCTGTTTTTCTCTGGACAGCCTCATGAAAATATCTGCCACTGCGATCTATAGGTTAATAGGAACAGAAATGGCATTTAAAGTCTATTTGGATCAAATGTACTGTGAGGTTTAAAGTGTTACTTTGTTAATTTGCAGGTAATATGAATTGATGTAGTTAGCGTGAAACACTGTGCCTGGAAGCTCAGGCAAAATAAACGCTATCAGAAGGATACTTAACAAGGAATTGCCTTTCTACGAAACAAAATTGATTCTTAAAAGTTTGTCGTTTTTTTGATTATTTTGGTAGTAGATGGGTAAGCAATTCTGGTGCTGTAAAAACCATCAAGGATTAATCACAGTGTACAAGAGCTAAAGAAAAGTGTAATTTTGGTGTAAAGGGGAGGCACTAAATTTGCAGCCAGTACCATTTTTATGCAACACATTTGGATAAACTTTAATGAGTCATACCAGTACTTATTAAAAAATTGTAAACTCAACTTAGAAGTGGAAAGACAGTAAGTGTCATTCTTCATATTTCATGCAAAACACAAAAGGCTTAGGGTTAGGGTTGAGCTTATTCTTGTCTGAATATCCACTCCTCGTCTTTAATTACTGTTAAAAACTAACAAAAAAGCTTAGGCTTAAGGACCGGACCTCTGCCAATCCAGTCGAGGTATAAAATCTCACCACTGCATTTTAATGTAATATGATGATTAACATTTAGTCCAGAGAAAACAAAGTCTGTTTCGTTCAAACAAAAAAACAATAGGTTCATTATTTCACTACTAGCATTGTGATGCAGGCATCATAATTAAGTATTAAGGTTTAACATATTAGTATTTACATACTGAGGGTGCAACATTGAACTAAGAAATTAATTATTACACCCATGGAAACACATAGCTTTAATTTGACAACAAATATTTCATTATCATTTCATTATTATTTTCATATTATAAACTAAACACAGGGGACTTAATGCAAATGCTGTCAGTATATACTGGCTGTAATTACTTATATACATTATTTGTAATTTAATTGGATTACCAGTTCAACCGATTAATTTAATCATTTAAAAGACACCTGTAAAATAATTGGATAATATTATAATATTGTAATCATCAAAATATTTTAATGCAATGACAATTTCATATAAAAGAAGGGTGTGTATGTCATTGCTTTTAATTTTTTGGCGTCTTTAAAATCTACTCAAATTTCATAACTTTATGTCCATACAAAGCTTACAAAACGAACCAATTGTATGTCATTAATTTGTGAATTAGGCACATAGTTGAACACACTGGCTGAACCAGCTACATGTATACGCCCAAGAATATGGCAGCAACAATGAACCTGGTGATTCAATAACCTTTGTGCTCCTTTATTCCCTCCAAAGGTATTTATTCCTATTCATTAGCTCTTATATTAGGCGGTGTATCAACAACAATGCAGAATATCACTAATCAATGCTACATTCACTTTGTAAAAGTAAAAAGTTCTATACCAGACAGCTGTTTCACGTTAATATATTTTACACAACAATACCCCAAATGTCTAGCCTGAACACTGCTAAGAAGCCATTCCTGGATGCTTACACAGCTATAATCAAGTACCAAGTCTAATTAAAATAGCTTTGAAGAAAGCTAACCCCTAATGTTACTCAGGTATTGCAATAATTTTTGATCACCCAAGCCTGGAAGACAAATAATTAGAACTGCCAAAGCATTCTGACAAGAGATCTGAGCATCACTGCTGACCTTCTCTTCAGTAATTAATTTTCATCCCAAGGAAAAAGACCTGTTGTTGCACATTATTAACAGAGTTCATGAAAAGATGTGGCTGATTAATTTTTGTTGATAATACTTGTCATTCGAGGTAGCATATGTAATCATTTTGTGGGTTACTGTTTTAGTCTTTTTCAAAGTTGATCTTTTTGGAAGTCACCTCTATTGTGATTAATTTGTTCATAAGCAAGAAGTAATCAGGGAGAAAACTTAGCCTGTGCAATTCCCCTCTTATCCCACATGTGTCCCTTATAGATCAATGCCACCTCTCTCTTACTCTCCGGGTCTCATCAAGGTAGCTTTTAATACGCTTTCTAAGTAATACAGTCCGCATGCTGGATCAGTGGGGGTTGGAGCTGGTTTGAAGGTCTGAGTTTGGCCTCGGATCTGTGTGTGGGGTTTGCATCTTCTCCCCACGTCATGCAGCCTTCCTCCTGCAGTCCAAAGACATGCAGTTAGGCTAATTGGTGTCTCTAAATTGCACATGGTGAGTGTGAGTGTATGTGCCCTACGATGGACTGGCATCTTGCCTAAAGTGTACCCCAGCCTTATGCCCTGGGCTGCCTGGGACAGGCTCCAGGCCTTCCTGTGACCCTGACCAGGATAAGTAGATAGAAGACGGATGGGTATAATATGTTTCACCGTCATTAAGGCACTGTAAGTCTATAATTAATTGAATCAATGTACTCAACAGAGAAGGGGATAATTTTAGGTAGAGTTAGATAAATAAGCATTGTTTTCTTTACAGAATTAAGACAGAAGAATGCAATATAATATAATTCACAAGTCGCATGAAAATACTTACATGTCAACGATTCAAAATAATCTATCATAGAATGTCACGCTCTGTTTTTAATCATTTTTAAGGTTACATTCCATCTGTGCGGGGGGCCCTAGTAATTAACTATGCTTTCCTGTTCTCGTCGTTTTGACAAGAGAAATTTTCCCATTATTTTGACAATATAATTCTTTTGCCACATGTGTACATCTTTAGTACTGAGTGGTAATGATACTAACAATAGTGTATGAATAAGAAAAATGTAATTTCTCTGAAGCGATTCATAATCATCTGTAAAATGCAAGTTCTCATTTAGTCTCTGTAAATGTAGGGCCCTTAATGACTACATCGACAATACTCTGGTATAGTCCTGACAGTTTAAAATTGTCTGAATATATTGGCTTGTCATTGTCATGGGGCCAGTAATAATTTAGGCATAATTATGTTGAACAAATCGTTAATTTTTAAAAAAATATATATCATATGCTGATTTTATATCCTCATTCTAATAGCATGCTTCTTGTAGACTAATCAATAGGACTCATTGATCTATGTATTATTGTATATTGTATGATCTTTTCAGAGGACAAAAAGACCCATAGCTGAAACTTTCCCTAGTAAAACTGGGTTTTGACATTTGCCCGTTTAGTTTAAAACATGCCACCAACATACGTCGAGATTCTTTGTTGATAAAGTGCATCTGAAGACTGCGTACTCATACCTATAACAGGGACTGTCAATTTAATGACGCTAACATGGACAACAAAAATCTACTGTTCAATATGATTTTTTCATAATAAATAAAGTGTAATATTCTCTCTGTGATTTGGATATGGTTTAGGAAAAGATGAAAAGATTACTTCCTTTTATAGTTATTAATAAAACCTTGGTTTTGCCGCAATATTTTTGATGAAAGTGCAAAGACAAAATAAAAATTCAGTTCTTTAATTCCATTAATTTGAGGCTGTTTTACTTATGAACTGACTGGCTGGATAAGTGTAAAAGGATAAAATCTTTGGATGTGATCACTTGGATCTGATAATCTGCGAGAGATCGAAATTCAAGATTGTTTAATCAAGTATGTATATATTGTATGCATGATTTGTTTAATGATTTGTCATTTTTGTTTTATTGTTTAATAGATTGTTTTTTCATTATTTAATGGTTTATTTCATTTCATATATATTTCATCCAAATTATCTTGGATCTTCATTGCAGGCACTGAATAATGTAAACAAAACAGTAATCCATCCATCCATCCATCCATCCATACATCCATCCATCCGTCCATTTTCCATTCATCCATTTTCCATATCTGCTTATCCAGTAGTAGTTGGAGTAGGGTTGCAATAAGCCTACAGTCTATCTCATGCAGTCTAGGGCACGAAGCCTGACACATCCTGGATGACACACTAATTCCCCCATCAGGACATAAACCTGTAGTGCCAATTTAAATTACATTATATTTGAAAACAATTTCTACGCTATTAACACAATAATCGGCAAATAGTTCTATTTTACCAGCGACGTTTTGCCATTTCAGAGATCATTCTCTATTGCCAGTGTCACGAGCTGGAATTAGCAGCATCATCACAGAAATGAGCATGCAGTGAAACAAGGCGGCCTTAGGCGGGGACCCCGCTGCACTGCAGAACATCGATTATTAATAACTGCTAATACAGTTTAGTGTTATGCTGATCCACAATCTGTCCCAGGAGTGCATAAGGAGAAAGACAGGTTCACAGGGCTGCTAAGCCACCATGCCACCCGGGGTTAAATAATACATATAATATCCTCTTAATTTGATCGTTTTTGGCAGGGAAATGGGTTGGAACAAAATTATGTATGCGCATCCTATTTCTGTGCTGCAGGTCCATCCTGATCATGACTGGTCTCCTATAACTTATAACGTAAACAGCAAAAGCTGCAAATTAAGTAAAAATTTGGTGCATTACCTAGGTTTTTCTGTCAAATGGGATGTTATACTTACTCTGAAACATAGAGTTTAGTATTAAAAGCACATCTCTTCAAAGAATATTATTAGTCTTCTTGTATTTAACCTGTACTGCTATGTGTTATGTTATGTTATGTTTGTTGAATTGGAAAGTGTATGAAAGGCATTATATAAATGAAACTTATTTTTAAACATAGATGTAACATGTAACATAATGTTTATCACAGAGCCTAGTTGAGAAAGAAAGGAAATAGATCTATGCATAGAAAATCTCGGTAAATCTCCAGGTAGCTTTAAAGACCTCTCTGTCTAGCTTAGAATGCAGTAATGCGCAGAAGTCGTGCTCTCTGCTCTCTGGGGCATTTCTGCGTAAGGATATTTTATGTAAATGATCTTTCCGGCTAAGTACAATCCAAATACTGTATGTGTCGTGATTTTTTCCCCTGTATTTTCCTGTATTTTCTGCAGTGTCTTCAGAACGTGCAGCTTAATGTATTTCTACAGAGATCCATTTTCATTATTTATTTATTTATTTTGTTCATTCATATCAATAAATATATCAGTATAATAACAATGCACCTTACTGACTTACAATTCAATGCATTAATCATTTTCATGAATACAAATACCATGAACAAATCAATACTCTTGATATTCATGTATTCCAGCGTTCCTGGAGTTCCTACACAAGTCACAAACCTAATGTATTACTGATTTACTACAAGGTAAATTACTGTTACTATAGTTTCTCTCAAAGGGTAGTTTAAATATAGAAGTCAGGCCAAGCTTCAGCAACTCACAGTTACTGATCTGGAAATGTCACAATAGAGCACATAGAAATGTCTCCGGAAAAATATTATAATAATCAAAATATTATACCTAAAAACATTCACTGTTAACCCACTGATTTTCTAAATCAAAGAGATAAAAAAAAAAAAGTCAAAAGTTCATTTTTTTCAGGCACCATTATGTCATGACTGTGAAATCCTTTTTTTGGGCTTCTAGGCTTAGCGATTGTTTGTTTGTTTATGTATTTATTTGTCTCTTAAATAGAGCAACATTTCTTAAGGGCAGGAAATTCAAAGAACTGCTAAGTGTTATTCAGCACTGAGATCAAACAAAAAGGGGCACAAAAGCCAAACAAATCTACAGCACACAATCAATGTAACGTAAGACATGTTTCCCTGCCTTTTGAAATTTGCAGATACATGACTAGTAAACCTTTTGCCAAATACAGCACAATATGTAAACAATTTTTTTTGGAGAATTAAAAGCCAAAAAAAAATTATATAAGACGTGGGATTTATTTTATAAAATAGCTAAAAGTCAAGGAATGTTAATTAAGCTGTAGCAGCTGGATGAAGTCACTGAGGAATTGTTATAAACTCCTTATAAGAGCAGAAGCCAAGGAATAATTGCTGGCTTGACAGGGGGGAAAGGTGGGTGTAGTGTGTAGGTCTAGGAAACGGAAATGTTTAGATTTATCAATTAGCTGTGAGACAACATAAGTAAGTGGACTTGGGTTGGGTTAGGTTGCTCCAAGCTCCAACTCTAACACAGACAGAGGAGAACAGGGCTGCAACTAATGATTAAAGCCTTCAGATAGACTTTGAAAATGCTTAAGAAGGTAGCAACACCTGCTGACTGATACTGGCCAATGGGGGATCATTGAAAGGATGGATTGCTCTGTTAATGATTGAAGAGGCGTATCTGTGGGGTTTTGCCAGTCACATTTTCGAAGAGCTAGTTTTGCATCGTATTGCTTCTTATTTGGCTGTTTTGGGCCTGGAGTGAGAGTGTAGTTTCCCACCATATTTCTTTCATGCAGTGTTGGCCGGCATCTGGAGACTTACATGTTAAAATCAATTACTTGCGCGCACACAAGATTTTGCACACGCCACTTCACTTGATTATGTAATTAGCTCGTCATATATTGATTTATGCATTAAAGCACAAAAAGTCAAAATACAGCCAAATCTCTGCTGGCTTCAAAAGTACTTTGGGGCGCATATGGAACTTTAGACTATCCGTTTCCCCTATTCAGTCAAACATGCAGTATGCAACTAGGCTGCAGTGATGCAGTTTTTGTTTAAAATTAGAGCAGCAGTAATGCTGATTATTTAGAAGTAAAATCAAGGTAACTGGGAGGTTCTAAATAAGTCCCTCTCCAGGACTGGGGGTCAGATCCCACTCTAGCTTTGTGTATAGCATGGGTTTCCTTCAGGTACTCTTGAATCATCGGTTTGAGAACATGCAGTTAGATTAAACAGTGTCTTTAAATAGCTCATTGTGTGTGTGTGTGTGTGTGTGTGTGTGTGTGTGTGTGAGAGAGAGAGAGAGAGAGAGAGAGAGAGAGAGAGAGAG
>JAABNY020000001.1:42882722-42930209 GCA_015164015.2 Brevimyrus niger
TGCTGTTGTAGCCCATCCGCCTCAAGGTTGTGCGTGTTGTGGCTTCACAAATGCTTTGCTGCATACCTTGGTTGTAATGAGTGGTTATTTCAGTCAAAGTTGCTCTTCTTTCAGCTTGAATCAGTCGGCCCATTCTCCTCTGACCTCTAGCATTAACAAGGCATTTTCGCCCACAGGACTCACGCATACTGGATGTTTTTCCCTTTTCACACCATTCTTTGTAAACCCTAGAAATTGTTTCTGCGTGAACATCCCAGTAACTGAGCAGATTGTGAAATACTCAGATTGACCCGTCTGGCACCAACAACCATTCCAAGCTCAAAATTGCCTAAATCACCTTTCATTCCCATTCTGACATTCAGTTTGGAGTTCAGGAGATTGTCTTGACCAGGACCACACCCCTAAATGCATTGAAGCAATTGCCATGTGATTGGGTAATTAGATAATCGCATTAATGAGAAATTGTACAAGTGTTCCTAATAATCCTCTAGGTGAGTGGTGTGTGTGTGTGGGTGTGTGTGTGTGTGTGTGTGAGTATATATATATATATATATATATATATTAGTAGAGCACCCAATTTGAATGAGCAGGGTGGTGAGTAGGATGCCAGGAGGCACCGAGAGGCATTAGTTTTCAGCCCAGGAATTTTATGCCCAATTGCAGCCCATTTTGCCTTTGTTCAGGAGAAACGTTGATAAATGAAGCCGCAGTTCAAATCCTATTGTCCCAATAAGTTTATTGCTAACATTTCAAGAAGAAAATAAATAATAAATATCATATTGAACTGTTTAAGCAAAGTAATTTTACTGAAATTTACTTGCGTAGTCAAATCTATGAGTTTGCATGGTTGAAAAGTACAGTAAATACAAATACAAAAGTCAAATATAAATATAAAAATTAAACATCAGTATAAATTATGATCTATAAAACTCACATTACACCATTCTATAAAACTTGTAACATGCTTTTTAATACAAATATGAACATGCTATTTCACCACAAAATATGGACTTTTTACTGGGCAATCCTTAACAATTATGTCCAAAGAATAAATAATATTATATGGAAAGAAAACAACATATATTACATTGCTATAAAAAGAAAAAAAAATCTGCACTTTTTCAGTTCCGCCTGATCTATGTTTAACATCCATCGTTTGAGAAACTTCCGGTGATAAGCGATGGCATGCGATTATAGATGCGGCACCTCAGCAAACGCGCGCTGCGCTGAAGCGATCAGACAGTCGCATATGCTGCGTATTTGCGTATTTCTCTATGCAGACCAATCGCTGTATATTTCTGTGTGTGTGTGTGTGTGTGTGTGTGTGAGAGAGAGAGAGAGAGAGAGAGAGAGAGAGAGAGAGATGTGTTTTTGTCATTGCTACAATTTTATAAAGACCTATAACTTTTTACCTTGTGGGGACATTTTTTCAGTCCCCACAAGGATAACATTAGTTTGATCAGAATTCAGAATGGCTATCAGTGTCAACTGAATTAATGTATATAAAGAATTTTCTGTGAATGACATCAAAAGGTTAAAAATGTATTTTATTTTGTTACTTATGGTTAAGTTTGTCATACTTAGGATTAGGTTTTTCCCATAGAAATTAATAAAGAGTCCCCATAAAGATATGAATACAAACAGGTGTGTGTGTGTGTGTGTGTCTGTGTGTGTGTTGCCTTCAGTGTGTTCCCCTGTGTTGTATCCCTGGCTGCCTGGGATGAGTTCCAGATCCCTGTTGCTCCAATATTGAATAAGATAGATGACGTGCTATTGCAAATAATACAGTTGTGCAATATTATTTCCGCAGCTTAAAATTTTGGTTGTTGCTGCATATACAGCAGTTACACGGCCTACTTTACAAACCGTGTTTTTCAAAGCAGTCACATCAGTGCGACCCGTTTTCACTGCCAGTCGCCTCTGCAGTTTCAGTCAACTGTAAATGTCTGCTGGGGTTGCCAGTTGTTGATTTTCTGTCGAAGAGACCACCACTCATGAGGATAAGCAGCTCCTGCTTAGGAGACTGATCACTGTTGATGTGTCAAATTGCACAAAGAGAATTTGAATTGCACCTATATGTAGGTATAACATTACCAGAACATCTGGATCATTTGAATGGCCCGTAATTGGTTGGTAACTAAATTTCTGGGACCCGTTCCAAAACATGCGTGGTGTTCACTCTTTGACAGAAGGTGCTCATACCTCCCATATTTCATTTTACTCCCCCCAAATTTCTATAGCTCCTCCACACACATCCTGCAGCACCTTATTATGTTATTGTGTTGATTTTTAAATCATCAGAAATGAAATACGAGCCATAACTCAGAAGGGAAGTATTTGCCACACAGAACTCTACTGCATTACGAAAGACTTGCATATACCTTCATACGGTCCTAACTATGTCGCGCCAGCATGATCACGATGAGTCTTGCAAACGTGTGAGATGTATGTTCATCTATAATTCCTATCTTATTATCCTGTTTATTTTGTAAACACTTGGAAATGCCCAGTGTGTGCAGAGTATATCGTTCCTTTTGTATTGTATTTTGCAGCCCACAGACTATTACAGGAAGGGGATATTTATAGAAGGTATTGCTTTACCTCTCAGCTTTTTAACAACAGATGGTAGCCTGTATGCATCTAAGAAGTGTTCTTGACATCGATAACTCTAGAAGTAACACTATCCATTTTATTGCATCCAGTACAACTACTACTAATGATGATGATGATGATGATGATGACTTGTGTAGATGCTGTGGTCCTAAGAAATGCAACTAGGCTAATGAGTTTTGTCCCTAGCATGCGTGTGTGTGTGTGTGTGGTCCAGGTATACCTTACCCTGTGCGGACCAAATGTCCCCACAATGAGATTAATACCAGTTTCCTGGTTGGTCCCCGTATGGTTAAACTCTATTTTAGAAAAATCTGTGACTGCAATGGAAAACCTAAAAAAGCAAAAACTCTTGTATTTTGTTTGCTTACTTATGGTTAAGGTTAGGGCTGTGTAGGGGTTATGGTTGCCAAGTTGGGATTAGAGTCTTCCCCATAGAAATTAATAGAGTCCCCAAAGAGATATAATTAAAAACCTGTGTGTGTGTGTATGACCTGCAATGGACTGGCATCCCAGCCAGGGATTACCTGCCTGGGACTCTGAACAGGAAACATGTTTAGAAGATGAGTGAATGGATGATAATCCCAGATTGTGCAAGTGATGACAGTAGTGAGGATTAATGGAGTTATTCTCAAAATGTCTACTGAATAGGTGTAAGACTTGAAGCAAACTACATGTGGCTCTATACTGGGATGAAACCATAGGATAAGATGACAGAAGTGCCACTGTCACGGTCACAGTGACAGTATAGCATTTAATGGGGACATGTTCCCCCTGCTCAGTCAGCAGAGCACACAGAAGAGCAATGCAATTCTTAACCTGCATGGAAGGCGAGCCTGCCGAGAATGGCCTGGGGATATAAACATGAATTCATCTTCTTTTTTATTCACTCTATCAGTTAATAATTAGTAAACATGACAATCAACCGTTAAAAGCCTAAAGCATCGGAAAAATCACATTCCCAACGTAGCCTAGCCATGGATTTCTGTGCTATAACTGAACATCGTCATGTCAAAGCCATAAATCACAACAAACCTTTGCTTGCATCTGGAAAAAGACCTACTGCATTTCAGCTGAATTCCCATTGTCATCCTGCAATACCCACAGGTAAAAGACAATGGCAAAAGAAATAAACAAACACAAACACCCAAAACATATTTCTTATGAAATGGGAGCGATTGTTGCGTAAAGGTCGTGTAATTATTTTGCAAGAACTGATGAATTAAAAACTGTTAACTGGCATTGCACGCAGCCTCCGAGTATCATAGACTAAAATTCAGTTATATCTAAACAGAGGGAGTGAGTGAGATTGAAATGAATGACGCAAAGACCTAATTTGTCGGAACACTTGAATGAGATAAAGGACGTGCTGCATTACCCCTATCAGCAACCTCTATCCTGTAGGACAAGGTTAAAAATGAGCATCGAAGAATAGACGTCCCAAAATAACCGTCTGAGGTCCTTTACCAAACAACACAATCAAAGCTGTCCTGCTTTCATCATTGTTTCATTTTCTTGTCCCTATCTAAGGTATCTCTGTACACATTCTTATCTGTGACCTTCAGCATGTAGCTTTGTTCAGGTTTCCTTTTAGCTGCTAGATGACCTTCACAGAGACACCATTAAACCGTGACCCATTTGATGATCCCCTCATGTGGAATGCATATGCTGAATTGCAGCAGTCTGCACAGTAGGGGTGAAGTGAAGTACTTACGAAAATATGAGTTGACGTGCTTTATCAAATGGGGAAAGATGAAGACAAAACAGCTGCTGTTGCTGTCGTAAGCAATCTGCCCGTGATTGAATAAAAGTGTCAGGAAAAGGGGCGCTTGATGCTCTTTTGTTCTATCCCATCCGGCTTGATGTTAGTTTGAGCTGTCAGGGGGGGGGAAATCACAGCTGTGTGATTTATCAATACTCCCGGTGACCTTGTAGCTCCAGTGGTGCTGCGTTAGTGCACAGCGCCCCCAGATTAACACCGCAGCTCCACCAGTCCAATACCTCTCACCAGTGGCATACGGGCTCAGAGGCAAGTCTTCAGTTTACTCAATACGCAATTCAGTGCTTCGCTAAAGGTAAGTGGTGCAAAAACTCGTACTCAGAACTGTTGCCTGGTAGGTGTGTATTAGGGCCGGCATTTACATGCAGGTCAATTCGAAAGGTAAAATGAAAGACTGCAAATCTCCATTACAGCCACTGAACTTTCAGGCACAGATACTGAATGCATTACTGTTTCTATTATGGGTCACTTAGTAAAAGAAAGAAAAAGTTCTTTCTTACAGTACTTAGTCAAGAGGAAAACACACACACACACACACACACACACAAAAATCTGCCTTCAATATTTATTTTTATTTCTAATAAACAATGGTGTCTAAAAGCCTTTTTGATGCAAGAAGTATTCTAACACAAATAGCACTTAGTTGTAACAAATGGCCCCTTTGTGTAAAATAGTGAAGAAACACCAATAATATTACCAATGTTACAAATAGCCAGAAAATGTGACATATGTATGTGGAAATAGTAAATAATAAAGTTTTTTGCCCAAGGGGAAAATAGTTTTCAGTACAATTTAAATCAATAACACCAAATCACTTACCACGTTTTAATACGTATATCCACTAATAAATGGTCTAAAAGCTTCTCTGTTACTATACCACTAAATCAGGTACCTGTATTCAATACACCAACCATGTTTTTAAGCAATCGGGTATACAACAAGGCAATAAACCAGATGTTACATTATTCTGAGTAACAGTCATTGCTCCCATAAAACCATCTGTGGAATTGTTTCTTATGCAAATTCTCAAGACATCTACATGCATAAAATTAAAAATGTTATCTTTGAGTTATCTGATTTTTTTTTTCTGGCCCTTCAGAAGATTAAACCAGGGTCGACGCCAATTTTTTTATGCTTCTTTGTCTCAAATTACCTCTTCATCAATTGCACAGTATTTAACACTGAACGTTACACATGAATGTAAATGTAATGCAAATATGAATCTGTTTAATTATTTAAAACAACTTGATTTGTGTAACAGTGTGTGTTTGTGTGTGTATGGATTACAAATGTTCCCCACAATGTAATACAAACCAGTTATTTTGTACCTTGTATCATTTCACAGGTTCCCACAAAGATCTGTGAATACAATCAAAAAACTAAAAATGTCAAAAGTCTCATATTTTGTTTGCTTATCTATGATTAAGATTAGGGCTGGGTAGGGGTTAAGGTCATCATGTTGGGATTAGAGTTTTCCCCATAGAAATGAATGGAGAGTCCCTACAAAGATATAATTACAAACCTGTGTGTGCGTGTGTGTGGTGTGTGTGTGTGTGTGTGTGTGTGTGTGTGTGTGCGTGTGCGCAAAAGGGAGTTGTAACAAGCAAAACTTTACTGTGATATCTTTGGTGGATGAGAACTGCATGAACTTTCATTTCATTCTCAAACAAGTAAATCCATCTCTAAGTTTTATTTTAAATATTTTAAAATATTTCATCCAATAGTTTGTGAGATGATGTGACCTAAAGCTTGATGTAAAGGCAGTGAAGTACAGGATCTCATAATCTGCTTTATTGAGAAATACTGAAGAATAATTCATCCCTAGAAACATAATCTCTTTGAGCAGGTTCCTTTGTTGTAGCTGTGCCAGCGGAACCTAATTAATTTCCCCAGGTTTTTGCAAATAATGTAGAACATGTGGCAATGAATTTTCCTTAGAGTATCACATTGATTGACAGGTCTTCTTTTCAAGGAATGATGATCTCTTTAATCATGAAGGTGCCCCTTTGTTTCAACTTCATTTACTTCAGAAACATGAGCGAACCGAAACCTGACTTTTTAACTTTGTTTCTAACTGTGTCACACTGTAGAATTTAAAAACAGTTGTTACATTTGTGTCTTTTCATTTGCAGAATAAAATATGCGGAACTATAACCAGCCCGTATCACTTGCAGAATCAGTGTATCACTTAAAAACAAACAAACATGCTTTTAAGATTTTTTCAATTCATGCTTGTGTGCAATCATAAATGATTGATATATTTAGTTATCCAACAACAGTATAAAATGAACTAAGATATGAGAAGTGTCTGTCTCTGGGGTCTAAATACCAAGAAGGTGATTCAGTTGACTGGAAGACAGATCACAAATAAAGTCATCTTTGTTATAACGTGACTGCAGATCATTTTGAAAGTATGTTTGGTATGAGCTGCTGAGATGCATTGTGGAGGGATCAGGTTATGTGTGCTGTCAGTCAAAGGACTCCCTCACGTTGCACGGGCCAAAGGGCTTTCTGATAGTAGCTCCGAGTCATAAATAGTCATTAACTGGAATCAACTGGAAGATATCAAAGCTGGATATAGCAAACTGGGACCTGTGTGGTAACCCAGCAGCATGACAATAAAATGCACTTCCCAAACTGGGGCATAGGAACTGGGTGGGACAGGAGGATGCATACCCCCCCCCCCATAACTAGACCTTTATACTCAAATTATTAGGTTGTACCCCCCATCTCAATATCTCTCCAATATTGTTATTCCCATATGTTATTTGATCATCAACTAATAACTGGCCAAAGATTCCTTAATTAACAAAAACATTTGTACAATTCACAAGGTAACTGCTCTAATTGTATGCAGCATGGCAGGGACTATTTTGGAAAAAATGTCCCATTTTGATATAAAATTATCAAAATCACAATAGTCCAGATTCATCCAAAGATATTATTACTGTCATTGTAAAACTTAAGACTTAATAGTAAAAAGAATATTGATGATTTCACTATAAAAGAACTAACCAGCCTGTTAATTGCAAACTTATTAAATCACTGAATATTAATTATCGAGACTAGGTTAAATTGTTTGTATTTCTTTAGGAAGTGAAGCGCAGCCTGTGTTCAAAAACGTATTTGGAAATAATTCTGATACTTGTCTTGAAAAATTCAGCAATGAACACATAGTGTTTCATGTATATATGCTATTACACTCTCTTACTATAGGTATTAACATCCAATTCTGAATGGGAAATACAATGCTTCTCTTAATGAATATTTAAATTTTATTAGAGTAATAAAAAGTTACTAATCATTTATTTATTGAATAAATCCAAAGTCTCATACATTTACCCATCCATCTTACAACTGCTTTATGATACAGTGTCACACTCAGGCTTGGAGCCAATCCTATGGTAAACAGCAGGATTTCATACTGTCACAGGGCAAACACACACAGAAGGGGCAATGTACAAGCTCCAGTTCAGCAAAATAAAAGTTTTGCAGTACAACTGGAAGATTTGCTGTAGAGGAAACCCGTGCAACATAGGTAGACCATTCAGACGCACACAAAGAGGGGATTCGAACCCTCAACCCTAAAGGCGCGTGGGCAACAGCGCCACTGACTGAGTTACATCTACATATCAAGCCAACTCAGAAGCTGAGTATATAGCTAAATATCACCTTCAGAAAGCTAAAAACAATCTGTTTGTAAAAATGAGAAAATCCTAAATATTGTTCTTCAGCCACATATTGTTACTTTGTTGTTGTTGTTAAGGGAGGGGGATCTTGGCCAAATGCAGGCAAACTAGACAGCTACCGAGGACCTGATATATATACACACACACACACACACACACACACACACACACACACACACACACACAACATACAGTACAAGACTGGTTCTGGCTCTAGGCAAAATAGGCAGTTGCTTATGTCCTCCAAATTACCTGCATTGCAAGGAAAGTGAAACGCTCATCAATTTTCTTGGTAGGGGAGCTTCCAAGAAAAGCTTCGCCTGGGGCCCCTGAAAAGGTAGAGCCGGCCCTGATGCGGACGTGTGCATAATCTTCGACTGCAGACTGAAGTGTCAAGCGTCAGTCCTTTATGCGGAATTAGGCGATGGCTTGGCTCACCTCTTACCTGGTTTACTGAGGCAAACATTCTTGTAGTAATTCACCTGGCAGTGTTTCTGATAGCGATAAAGCAGAATCTCACATCAACACGCAGATTTAAAGAAAATACACATAGAGAGATGTTTCTGTTAGAATCCAGATGGTTGCATAGATAGTGACACTGAATCAGAATCAGGGCCCAGAACCTGAAGCCAGTGGAAAAGCACCTCTGTGCTCATGTAGTATCATTATCTTTAGTATTTTTAAGGAGATTATGAAAATGCTTAACTCCACTGCAGCATTATCTACTCAAGTGGGATTTGGATTTCCAACAGCCGATTAACATGCTCTGAGACACTTGAAGAATTTAAAAGTTTGTAACTACAGTTAATAATGTACTGTATCTTCAGTGAAAGTGACAATGATAAAACAAAAACATTTAATTATGCAGCCTTCGAACTGACTAGACAACCGTATGAAATCATTTCACTGGAATATTCCATTTCACTGCATATTCCTTCAATATAAATATGATAAATGTCGAACTTGCATTATGCAGAATGTTGCAAAAGATTTATTCACATTTTTTTTTTTATTTACGTAGTGCATATAAAACCCAGCCTTTGGTCTCAATGACCAGGACATTTCAGTAGCAAGTATGTCCATCCATCCAACATTCACCTCTAACCATTTGTCCAGTATTGGATTGCAGGGCGCTAATAGATGACAGTGGTTAATAACCAACTGCCCTTAGCTGAGATCTGAAAAGCTAAACTACAAGCTTTATTTTCTGTTCACCAAACACTTGCCAACCTGTTTCTGACTTTAGTGGGTTAGCCTCGCCCTGGGAGACTGTGCAGAGAGTTGGATCTGGGACCACAGAACTTCATTGTTGGCTTCTAGCTTATCTTCATATTTACTGCTGTTAAATTTGTCTGTGATGTTTATATGTGTTTTAGATTCAATTCACGGTTTATTACCATTGCTAAAAAAGACAGTTATTGGAAGGGAGCTATTTTAAAAAGAAAAATTGAATCAAAATTAACTGAATTTAATTGCATAACATCTGCACCGTAACATTTTATCCACGACCTTCCCTCTCAAATGCACATAAAAGCATGACGAGACACTCAACAGGTGATAAGATCACTGCCTGTTTGTGCCATTTCCAACATACTGGCTTCACTAATAACATACTGGCTTCACTAACACTATTTCCTTGGAGAAACTATTAGCATATCTATATTTCTCTTAGTCCACGTATGAGGTGGAAATTTCCAGTCCAGAGAGTACACATCCAGACCAAGATTTTGTTTCAACCAACCAGTTGAGTACTCTGTGACTGTGACTCTGTATGCTCGACTGGTTGGCTGAAACTAAATCGACGGTCTGGATTTGTACCCTCTGGACCTGAAATCTCCCCCTCTGCTCCACAGTATCCATTCCAGGGTGAACCTGAATCTTGCACCATAGGCTGCCATGGATAGACCCCATTTCCCCAACCCCTCCACGACCCCATACTGGCTAAGTGGTTGGAAAATGGATGGAAGGATATTTCTCTTATCACCACCCTCCACCGACTAAGGATTTTGTCTCGCATTAGTTGCTTAACCACAGCACAGCAGGTGCATAACCAGACTTGAGTGAATTGCTAACATCACTGCTTCTCCAATGGGCCCCTTCACTCTGCCATTTCCAGTCCTTTTGAGCTGCGGGTTCAACTTCAGAGATAACCTTGACTTTCCATGCACTTTTCGCCAGTGTTTGTCACCGTCGGTTCGTTTTTATTCATGTGCCTCTTCTTCTCAGTGCTGCTGCTTTAACTCACTGCCTGTTTGCCTTTTAAGGCATGTTGGATTATATATACCGTCCAGCATTAACAACGACATTTATTTTAAGCGATTTTCAGCAGACTACGAAAAATGGGCTTAAACACGATCTGCGTAACATGACCCCCTAAATCAGTGGCCCCGAATCTCATCAGCATGCCTGCATGCAGGACACTTATAATCCTCCACATTCCAATGCAGCTCAACCAATGCTTGGTGAAGTTTCCACTGTCCGTTTCATTTGTTCAGTTTTGACTTTCTTTCTCCTCGCGAACAAGGGACAGATTGTCTGTCCAGGAGAACACCTGTAAGGTGCATGACGTGGACAAGGTCACTCCAGTGAGCTGCTTCACTTGAGTCAATAGACAATTATTTCCAAAGCAGATAGAAGAACGTCAACTTCAAACAGTGAACATTCTTCGGGCTGATTAAGGCAAATTATGTTCTATTATTTTGGCTGGCTTGGATGAATTGGGGACTATCTTGTCCTCTTAGTGGTGGAATTCAAGACAGAGTAAACGTTTGGGGTATGTTTGGAGTTTCAATAATATCGAGCTCCTTTAATGAAAGAGTAGCACAGAGTATCAGATAAATAGCTGGATGGGTTTTTTTTTTATCTTTCAACAAAGATATTGACTTTGTCATTGGGTATGTTGCTGAAGAGATTAAATGAAATTGCCACAACGATTGTTTTTATGTAATATTACAAACTGTCAAACTGGAAGACTTCATAACAAGAATCAGTTGATGCATGAAAAGTAAAGAGCAGGGAAGAAAACTATTACATGAACCACTTTCATTTTCTTTGATTATAATGGTAACTCAAAAACATTTATATTGATGAATGTTTTCTTGGGTACTATAATTAAATTATTCCATTCAATTAGCACATTATATTCAACTTGGACGACTGCGGCAGTCTCGTGGCAGTTTACAAACACTTCCATATAAGGCTGAAATGATTGCAGCCACATGATGTCATTCCGTTCCCTTCAAAATAAGATCACATCAGCCTGTACGAGCAATTGTTACTGGCAGCGATTACAGAAAGTTACGACGTGGAAATTAGAGGAATTCGAAGACAAAATTAATTTCAGAATTCATAATCTCGATTACCTCACAAATGCTTCTAACTATGTTTAAACGATTATCATTCATATTCCATTACAGATTGTGTCATTGTCGATTAAATTCCCAACAACACATATCTATTATCGCAACATATATTTATTACAAAATGTTGAACATTTATTGCACAATGTTCAAAAACCGGAGTACCCGGAGCAAATCCGGGAAGAGAACAAACTCTGTTCTGGTCAATCGTTACTGTAAATTAAAACTATAAAAGCCTTATAATTATAATTTAATGGCACAGCAGACTTAGCAAGGCTCGAACTACTCCAAACGTACCCGATTTTTATTGTTCAGGATTTGAAGACTACGGTTCGTGTGCCACCTAGAGTCTATATCAGGCAACTACTTCAAAAACAATTTTTACCTGCCCCTCCGTTATCATCTGGCACATATTCAGACACAGGCGATCGCCCAGGGCGCCGTTTGATCCCGAAGCGCAAAAGAGTGAACGAAAAAGTCAGAAGAAATAGCCCTGGCTGCATTTCGTGACATTACACTTATTTACACTAGTTTTGACTTTTCTTGTGAAACAGACCCAAATACCCAGTGCTACTGAAAAGTCTTTAATATAAATGAATGGATTTTTTTTTCTGCTGCTCTGGCAGGTGAGAGTACTGAGCAAAATCTTTCCTGGGGGTGACAGGACACCCAGCGCCAGCCCTGCCTCTGTTCACTATTCAAAGATGTGATTATTTCACATTATTGTTACTCTGAAGTGTTATATGTTCATAAGTGACACTGTTGTTTGACGTTTTAAGTGCTTTTGGACAGCCAAGTTGGAAAAAGCAGCCCTAACTAGGATGGCAGACCTGGCCAAAATCCCACCCCTGGGGACCTGTTTTTACTGGCCCCCGTGATAATTAGAATGAACAAAAGTGTAAAGTTTTATGTTCAAGTCCAATGAACGATCACAAATACACCTGCTACTTCCATACTGGCACACTAGAATGAGTATCTCCAAAAAAAAAAAAAAAAACGTCTTCAATTTTAGCTTCCATGGGATATGAAAATGATCATTAAAAATGGTCCCCTGTTGACATGGCGAAGCTGAGATTTGGCCATCCATGGAAAAAACAAAGGCTGTTCTCTATTGAAGCAACCAAGCCTGAATTGCATTTCTTTGTCACAGGGTGAAAAGATGGCTTCACATAGAAAATATTAATGGTAGTTTGAGGGCAAATACCCAGACTAAAACCAAGGTACGTCGTAAAAATCCACACCTAATTAGCAGGAATCTAATCTACACCGTACTGAGCATCCTGATTTCAGAAGAGATGGGATGTCTGACAGTATTAAAGGAGCAATACAAGAATCTACAGAATATTCACTTGAAATAATTAAAAGTTTATAAAACCATATCATTTTAAATCTTTTTTTAAAAATTGTTTTCCTTTGTGGAAATTATCAGTCAATTTTTTAATAATCTGACCGCACAATTAATGCATAACTAGCAACCCAATCTGAAGGAACCTGTCTTTTTCTGGCAGAAGTCAGACACATGCCATCCTGACAGTATCAGGTCACTGCGTTTGAGAAAAACTGAATCATTATGCATGTTCATCCAACCTGTCAATTCTGTGACTTGACCCTACGATCAATTCTGTTGAAACAACATTAACTTACCATTAATATATATATCACACTAAATATCTTATAACCCAAGTATACCAAGGCACCCTACTTTAGTAATTCACTAGATTTCAATTGTCAAATGCATGTAAATCGTTGAAATTTTAATTGCTATTAAAATCTAGTCAAGTAGTTCTGCATAGCCCAATAACATTTCATACCGCAGTCAACATTACTAGGCTTCAATATACAGTAGTTTTCAAAAATGTATAAGCAGTAAATGTGTTTTTCAGTCTCAACAACTTAAGTCTATGAGATTTCACATTAATTTGTATACAGGGTATAAGAATAGGTGTATAGTGTATAATAGAATAGGTATATAGTAGATGTACAGGCCAGCAACCACAAACTGATTATTATAAATACAATTAAGAGAATCTACTAGACCTCCATGTGATTAACCTGCGATCAGAAACCACACAGCTATAGAAGAAAAACGTTCAGCATGTCAAACCCACCAACAGTGCTGCATCACCACGCCACTCTGGAATGATATATCAGTGCACAGCGCAACAGCGACACCGATAATTCAAGAACCACAGAAGAAACACAACGTACACAAGTGAAGACTGCAGTACACCAGCTGGTTATTAACTAGTCCTTGCGGTTTTATTGATCATGTTTGCATAAAAATGCATCTATACATTCAAGACTCTTCTTGGCATGTAAAATACATCACAACATTGCACATCATTGTATGGAAGGCATAACCAGGGTCAGTTTAATAAAAAAAAAATAATTAAAAAAAAGACACTTCCGTCTCTTCAGGTTGTACTGTTTTCAGAAACCTAAATGGAATACAAAAAAAAAAAAACTATAATCATTTCCTTGTGTATATGTACAGGCAAACGTAGGCTCACACCAGCTTGTCCAGCATTTCATTTCAAAATCAAGGGCATTAATAAGAAGCTGATCTTCCCTTTATTGCAGTGAAACCCTATATTATTCTGGGAAAGCTTTCCGATACATGTTGGAACGTCGACACTGACTTTATTTAGGAATTCCTATAATTAATAGGGGTCACCACGTATTTTTAGACATACAATGTATTGCATTTACTAAAAATATTTTTTAAAGAAAATGTGTTTTAGATGGATGACTATCACAAATACTTTTACTGGCCACTTACCTGCCCATTTACTATCATCAATTATCCAGTACACAGTCAACCCTGAAGTCTATCTCATGTAAAATGCTCAGGGCATGAGGCAGGGAACAGCCTATATGGGATGTCAGCACTTCACAGGACAGGCACTCGTTACACCACACCCACCCACGCACCCATCCATCATCTGTGAGGTAGACCTATCCCAAAATCTACGGGCAAAAGGCAGGGAATAATCTACTACGTGGTGGCACCCCATCGCAGGGCACACTCACACACCAGTCCATAAAATGTAGGCCATCAGCACTGTGTCTGTTCACGGTGCAAACTAAACCATCTAATTTCCTTTACCTTTAAAGAATCGGATGCTTTGCGCAGCTCCTTAATCACTGAAGAGAGGGCCTCAGGGTTGATGCCTTGCTCACAGAGACGAACGCATATTGAAAGAGATTCCATATCCAGGCCTGTATTCAGAAGCTTTGATATCTCTAGCAGAACTAGAAAAACAATGAAGTAAATACAATCATCGTCTTTTACAGGGTGTTTAGCATGTGCATGTGCTAACATCGTTGTAAACATAAGTCCCAAGACTGCAGCATACGGGCACCGAACCCGAAATATTCTAGAAAAATACGTAGATCTACGAATGGCAGTAAATGGTAAATAAATGGTAGGTAAATAAGAGAATAGTAAAGAGACTTCTATAAATATAATAAGAAAACAAATTATTATATGGTTATACAACTGCAAATAACAGGGCAACGACGGAACTATTTCCTTTACCCATAGTAATACATTTACCTTAATTTAGACAATCCATGGTCTATAATACTTAGATACTCTGTCTAAACAAGCATTTCTAATGTCACATTTAAAAAGACTGGTGCAATGGATTTAAAAAAAAAAAAGATTTGTGATTTTTTAGATGTTTTGTAATGTTAGCTAACGTTACAAAAAAAGCTTTTGCCTTCCACCTGGCAAATACATGCGCCATACAAAGGATTTACAAGTAACGGATGCACTTCAGTTACTAGCAACATTAATGGGAGTCATTCGTATTTAAGCAGTCTAACCATCGTGCATCACATAAAAAATAAATTAACCTTACCGTCCATTGTTTCCCGAACTGCATTAAGATTTGCAGCGCTTGCCATGTTGACTTTATTGTATGTATACAAAAATCTATATTCTATTTACACACATCGCACAGCAAACACAACGGCGTATCCTACAGGCAGAGAGCCACACCGCCTGTCAGTTCACCGGAAGAATAAAGTTACCGCATTTCAAAAAGGAAGTGATGTCAAAACGTATAGTTTCGAAAGATGAATGTGATTGGCCATTGCGCATTTCCCCGTGATTACTATTGGTCAGCTGACACTGAGGGAAAATTAAAACGGACGTTAAGACACTCTCAGGGCAACATTTGCTTTTTCATTGCTGCTATTGTAAGTACTTAAAAACGATTAAGGATTTATACGTAAAATGTTGTTTACTTTTGGTGTTATTGCTAAAATTCAAATTTTCGAGTTGGAAGAGTGTAGTTTTTTCCCCCTTAGTATACAGATCTTTAAATGCCATTGTATTCAGTAAAGGTTGAACTGCGTGATGTACGTCTCATTAAAAGTGTTGTTTTCCTCTCTCTCTTGTTCTATAAAGTAGGTTCCACGGTTGAGGGGAGATGGGAGATACACATGAGGTTCAAGTCACGCCCGAAACACCCGGAAGACCAGTAATTCACAACCCTTTTGAAAGCCCTAATGATTACCATCGTCTGCTTGAGCCCGTTGTTGCCAGTCCCTCAATGTTTAAGTCTTCGAAATGTCCATCAGTTGTAAGTGTGTGTGTCTGTTTGTGTTTTGGGAGTGGGGAATTTACTGCATTTTGACGTTAAATTCGCCGGATTGTTACTGTTTAGTTATCATAACTAAAACAGATTGTTGACACAAATTTAGATGCTACCATTATAAAGGTTAAACTCCTTTCAGGTCAATATAATCTTGTGTGAGTTGTTAGAATTTTCCACATAAACCATTTATCCATATTTGTTCTCGTTGCATAATGTAATTAATCATATTTGACACATGTTAAATTCCATTCCACAATCTATTATATTAATTAAATATTTTAATCAAAATTGACCAAATGGGAGAATGGACCTTTAGAAATGTGTTAAATACTGTTCTATTTCAGACACCTGCCAAGTTTAAATGGTCCATAGATGAAATGGCAAGTTTGCTACCTGTTGAAATTGATCCTGAAGACATTCAACGTCAATCCCTGTTCTTAAGTCGAACCAGGTAAATTCTCAGATTAAAATGACAAAGGAGTGTCTATTTAGCCTTTTTGATACTTTGTATTTTTCTATTCTTCCTGTATTGACGTATTGAAAAAACTGCTTTATTAAAAGTGAATAGTCATGTGCTGCAGTCCAACCATTCAGCAACACAACTCCTGATCTTTCTGTTGCATGCAGATATTTTAGTTAAAGCAGCGAGACCTGGTGCCGAAAGGTCCATGTTATGCACATTATTGGTAACATTTTCCTTTCTTTTTGCTTATCTATAGGACTGATAAAGTGATTGAGGAAAAAAGACAATATGCGATCGAGCAGGTAAAGTTCATTCTGCTTACATCACAAATGTGCTTTTGAGATATACTTTAATGATCCCAGGGTGAAATTTGCTTGGATATAGCACTGAGGTACATAAAGTGCACAGGTGAAAATACATATTGCAAAAACACGACAAACTGCAAAGACAGTTCACAGTGCAAGAAATATTATGCACGATGAATGAATGAATAACTTATGAATAAGTTTATTGTGTTGTTTTACATATATTTTACATAGTAAAAGCCCAGTGCCATCTGTTTTCTAAAAATGGGCTGTTATCCTCATGTGATGGCTGGCACATTGGGAATTGAAGTAGTTTTTCTTGTTAATGCATTCCTGGTTTCCTTTTAAGCTGTTATTTGATGCATTTGTTTATTTCAATCCAGTTTTTCACCAAGAAAACAATCGTTCCATCGCCTTGGAGTGAAGTAGAAGATAAAGGGCCATCACAGATGCAGTATGGAATCAGTAGGTCTAAATTTCATTCTCAATTTTGGGCTCCACCAGAATTGTCTAGCTCTGACTTTTTATAAAATAATGCAGCATTAATGAAAGTCAGATTCCAGCTTAACAAGCTTTAAGTGGTTCAGTAGAGAATCAGTGGAGTAAAAGGGTATTTGAAGGGTAACACAAAAGGAATGAAATGGCTGAAATTGTATAATAATCCTAACATGCATTAATTCCACTGAAATTCCACTTTCTAGATTCAATTTCCCCAAGGATTTCTGAAGAAAATTGTTCTGAGGGGAAATGCAATGGTTTGTACTGTAACGTTTTTTGTAAAATGATTACTGATTTGTTATGTTGGCATCTGACTGGGCTATATAAATAATTTTGTGATTCTGAGTAATCTCATAAAATCGCCCGCAAATGTATAATTACTGTCCTTTTTTGTTTGTTTTTTTTCCCCCATACTCAGCTACCTGCCAAACTGTACTATCTTTACCTGTTGATTTCAATCTTCAAAGAATATTAGGTAAATATAAACATGCCCTCTAAAAAGCAGAAAAGCGAATGTTCATAACCTCTTAATGTTTCAGCATCGTGGTATGTGTGATGTGTAAATATTCTAGAATCTTGTCTTCACCGTGCATGCCTGTTTCCAGTTGTGATTTTAATAACATGAATGTTTCTCTCCCTTATGTCAATAGGAGATTACTACAAAATGGAAGAGGTTTCAGAGCAAGGTCAGGAGAGCTTAAGTTCCTCTTCCCTGCGGCGAAAGCTCTTTCTTGATGGGAATGGGAGTGGATCAGAGTCATCTGCACCCTCCAGTCCAGAGCTAAGCCCCCAAAACCGATTTCATGGAAAAAGTGGCCCATTGGGTTCTGTTAATATCTCGCCACTGCACTGTGGAATTACAGCCTTAACACCATCATCTGTGAGTGTATTTTACATGGTTATGTTAAGAACATGTTTTGAAATTTCCCAAACTAAGTACTTTTGAAAAAGTATACGTACACCTAATTGTTTGCTTAATTGGTGCCATTTATTTTTATTTTTTTATAAATAAAGGGGCAGTTCTCATCAAGTCCAATCCAAGGCAGGTGCAGAAATTACAGCTTGGGCAGTGTGACCAGTCCTACGCTTCCTGAAAATTCATCCCCTAGTTTTAAGTCTCCCATGTTGTCCCCCATTGTTCTCCAGTATGTGAAAACTCCATTGTCGGGTAAGTTGTGTGAAGGAATATCTGTGTCTAAGATTCCTTCAGTCTATGGGTTTATGATGATGCGTGTTTAAAGAAACTGTCAGACTGGTGATTTCATTGTAAATTGAACTCGTGTTTTGCAGGTGAGAGGAAGAAGTTAAGCTTCACAACCCCAGACAGAATTGCCCTGGGAAGCCCCAACACTAATAATTGTACCGCAAGTCCTTTTGTTGAGGGATGCTCTCCCATTAAAAGCTGTTCTCCAGTTCAACGCCGAGGCGGTTCTTGGGTGCGGCCTCAATACAGGACCTCCCCATTACATATGTCACCTACTGTTGATAAGGAAAGCATTCACCCTGACAGCACTTTGCCCACAACTGAGCTAGACCTGAGCTCAGCCCCCATGCCCTCCCACTCGGGAAGATGTAAAGCAGCCTTGCATGACATAATTGAACTTGATGACAGTAATGTGGCAGTCCCAAAACTAATGCAAGTGGAAAAAGGGGGACCTGCTGAAACTCAGGAAGATTATAGCACCTGGTCAAGGGACGAGGTGGACAGCAGCCCTATGCGATTAACCAGCTCTAGGACGGGAAGCATGACTAACATGGAGAACTCTAATATGTTTGTCTCCATGTTGGCTGAAGGGAGCACCATGCCCTATGACAGCAGTATGCAGGTTTGTATACAGCTTTAGTACTGAGGTTTGCTTGACTGACATTGCAGTTTTTCCCTAATTCAGCAGAGGTGCTTGATATTACAATTGAATGATGAAAATGTCAGCATTGCTGGTGAATAGAATAGTAATACATTTTAATCCCTTTGGGATTGTGTGTGTGTATGCATGTGTACATACATTTTGACTGGTTCTATTACTCATTGCAGTGCTGCTGTCTTCATTGTCAAGCTTGCTGCCTGTTGATTTTGATGTTTAGTATTTCTCTCCACTCTCTCTAGGTGGATAGCGGTTACAATACATATTCAGTTGCTCCAAACAGCATAACAGATGGGGGTAGTTCTGACAGTCAGACAAAGGAATCACCCGATGCACATGTATCTGAAGAAGGAGTTTTATTCACCAAAAATCAACATGTTAAGTCAAAGGTAAATAGCTGCCATTTTATGCAGTTTGATCTTTCTCATAATGTATCATCACACTGAGGTGCGATTCGATGTATGTGTTACAGCAATTAAACTTAAATTTTCCATTGAAGCCACAAATTCACAATTGTGGTATCTTTATTTTGACAGATGTTTAATGTGCACCACTGATAATGAAGTTGAAGCTGCCCACATCACGTCCGGGTTGTTGCTCGACATGAAACCACAGATTGACTTTTATGACACTCATGCAAATGTGAATTACTATGACTTGTATAGTGTTCCTTATTTGCACAAGTTTGTTCTCCCTCCTATCTTACTGGTACTGGTGGGAAAATTAGATTTGAATAGTCACTAGACCACTGCCCAGTATCTGCTTGATTGTGATTGCCAAGAATCTCACCCAATGTTTGTTTCAATTATTCCATCTCTATGGATGTGATTTAAAGACTTTTTTATTTTAATTATGATCCTGTTGTTCAATGAAATTACGATTCAGTTTAAAACTTGAATTCTTTACCAAGAATCTAATTTTGTAAATGTTTTAATGCTCCTATTCTTGGACCACTAATTACTACATATATATTTTAATCAGTGTCATTTTATTAAATTGAATGAAATAAAGCATTCTGACACTGGAGAAACACTGTGAAACGTCACTTTTGTCCTCCCCTTTTGGTAAAAATCTTTTCAACAGTTTAACAACCGCAATGTATTCAGTGTGTATATTTGTTACTGCTACACTTACTGCTATGTAAATAAATGTTTTACAGTTATATACCTCCATCATTTGTAATCGAGATTAGTTTTCGCAAGTTATTTCTTTAGACGAATTTGCACATGTAATATTTTACTGATTCAACAATTATAGCCGTGTATAGTTGCAGGTATTTCAGATCTTTAGTATATCAAAAGCGTTTGGACAATTAACTTAATCAGTGTGCATATCGAACTAAACACCCAACACCGAACAAATTTCTATATGAATGCGACAAAATGAGTATTGATTTAAATATTTGAAAGTTATCACTTCCGGGCAAAGGTCGTGAAAAACTTTACTCTCATAGCGCCCCTTGTGGTTCGGCGTACATTTCGCCGCATGCAAAACACTTAAATTCGTTTGTGTTTTTTTTCTTCGTTTTTCTCATGAATATCTAAATCGGCAGAGAAAATCTTCGTTTAATTTGCGTCCATGTATTGGTGCTGGCGAATAAGTGCTATGTTTTTAGTAGGTCTGGGTGTTGATTGAAAGGTCAGCTGGCTGTTCCCAGTCCCCTGAAGCGGGATTATTGAAACGCGAACTGCTGCTCCGGCGCTAGTTGGGCTGCTAAGGTAGCCGGACTGCTTAGCAACGTGGTCGTTAAAAGGACGCTAAGATAAAGTGCCAAAGTAACGATGAGAGACTGGTAGTTTTCTAAAAAGGGCGCCCTGTTGTCTTTTCGGCGTTGTTTTCCCTAGGATTATTGTCCTTAATGCAGTTTTAATGTAATTGAAAGTTAGCAGTTTTAATATTTAAAAAAATAATTTTACATTCTAATGCACCGGTTTTGTTGGTTACATATTTTATTGTGTAATAACGTTTGAAAACAACAAATCTACGGACTATCGCTATCTACAGATAACCACTTTGAAAATACGAATACCCGACAATAACAAGCTGGCCATTAAGTGTTTTCCGTAGTTTATTATTTACCAGTTGCTAAAAATGCCTCCCAAAAAACATAAGGATAAGAAGGTAAACGTGTCGAGCTCGCTGGAGTCCGAAGACTTTAGTTTGGAAACGACGGTTCCGACCGAAGACATTTCATCCTCGGAGGAGAGGGAAGGAGCGCAGAAGGTCACCAGGCAGCTGATAGAGAGGAAGGAGCTGCTCCACAACCTGCAGCTGCTTAAAATCGAGCTGTCACAGAAAAACCTTGTGATTGATAACCTCAAGGTAGATCACCTCACCAAGGTAAGACAAAGGGCCGGCGTTTGAGGCACCAGCCTTGGCGGTTGACCATGTCATTCAGACAGTCCCCAATACTGAATGCACGAAATGGGCATCTGTCAAGCCAGATTTTGTTTTGGTCTACCCATTTGCTTTTGCTTGTTTAATTTTTGTTTGTTCATTTTATTGAAGGTACTAATTCGTTGTCTGCTTTTTTTTTTTTTTTGCTTGTGTCTATATCTAGATGTTACTGTTTTACTGTATGTCAATCTTGTTAAGACTCTTATATTCTGTTTGCAGTAAGGAACAGAATTTCATCTCCATACATCACCCATACATCACTGAGCTGAGATGACAATAAACCAATGTTGAGGACTGCATTGGGGTGTATTATGTGAACTTGTATGTGTTGTATGTGATCGACATTGAGATGATTTGCACAGATCGAAGAGTTGGAAGAGCAGCTGAATGATGCCCATCATCAGAAACAGCTTCTCACACTGCGACTTGACAGCCAACTTAAACTTCAACAAGAAGAAACTAGGTTAGAAAGACTCTTAATTTTCAATTTTGTGGGTGTTTTACTGATTCGAAGTTGGTGCTCCAATAAATAAGAGAGATGCGTCGATTATCCAAATAACTAAGGCCTTTTCCGGTATCTTGTGTTTGGCTGTGATGCTTGTTTCTAAACAGAAAACGGCAAGCTTTAAGGAAACAGGAGATGGACACTATTCTGTTGCGACAAAAGCAGCTGGAAGAGACCAACAGACAGCTTAGTGAAAAAGCGGGAGATATCCGGCGAAGTTTGAGGGAATTGGAACTGACTGAGGAAAAGTACAATGAGCTGAAGGAGCTTCCAGAGGAGAAGCTGTCCATTTCGGAATATGTATCTGTGAGGATTTTACTTGTTTATTCATGCATATACACGCATGTATCCATCTGCAGTACTATGTAAAATTCATAGGCTGGTATCTTCACCACTAGCCAACTTAATTAGTTAGTTTATTTTTTTATAACCCCCCCCCCCCCCAAAAAAAAAAAAAAAAAAAACATCTATGAAATAGTTGTTGTGAAAAGTTTGGTGGAAAAAATTGCATGTGGTTGTTGATTGGTTGATGCTAACACTGGTGTGATTTTAGGAGAAATTAAGATGACACCTTGACAGACATGATTTTACACCAATACAAAGATCGTTTAAAAATAATTTTCTTTTACTGCCTAAGACTTTTTCCAATTGTGGCACACAGGTTAAAAAACACTGGATTATGAAAAGTACCATGGCAGATAAAAAAAAAAAATAAAAAAATGGGAAAGACTGCTCTAAAGCAGGGGTCACCAGCTTGATACCCGTGGGCACCAGGGGGCCCCCAAGGGCCACATGAGTCGCCCGCGGACCTGTTCTATAAACGCCACAACTCACCAGTGAGCAACGTCTAAAATTTGAATTTCATCCTGTTGCTATTCTTCTTTAATCATGTTTGAATTTATATGGATTTGAAAATGACAAAATAATAATAATAAAGTAATTTAAAACATGTTTATTATACATGAAGTTCAGATAAATTTAGGAGGGTGTTTCAAACCGGTAACCCTTCATTTGGCTCAGTACCCGTGAAGTAGCTCTCAGTTTTAAAAAAGGTTGGTGACCCCTGCTCTAAAGTATAAGCAAGACAAGTAGAAGTCTTTCCTGCAATATAATATTAGTAGACAGGCTGGTAGGTTGAGAATCTCTTCACAATTATCATGTGAAAGCATTTTGTGAGGAGAAAGGAGATTCTGAATACTTCCCACATGGAATGCAGGTACGGTTCTATGAAGCTGTGACCCCATTGAGGGTTCAAATAAAGGAAATTCATCTGAGAAAGAATGGCCTATCGGAAGACCTGGATAGCCATAGAGCTCAACTGAAGTCTCTAATGGAGGTATGAATGGTGAATATAAACAGTTCTGATACCTTACCCCTTGTGTATTACTGTATAGTGCTTATTGAAGTATTGCTTAAATTAAATGTTCAATTTAACACTTAGAGAATGTGCATTAAAACTATAAAATGTATAATGCTATTTTTCTGTTTTGCATAATTTTATTTTTAGGATAGATTTAGAAATGAGATGTTAGATTTCAAATAAGGCCGGCTTAATTCGTTTTTATTGGATGAAAAGTTTACTCTTAGATGTGAGATTTAAATGTCATTATGTGTTTTTTTTTTTGTAAGAGCTATGAAGAAGAGAGGAGAATTCGTTCTGAGCTGGAGATCAGATGTCAGCGAGTCACTCTGGAGCTGGCGGACACCAAGCAGCTGATTCACGAAGGGGACTTCAAGCGCGAGAACTACAACAAAGTGAAACGGTGATGCACCACAGCATGTCCTGGTGCCCAGTGATTGTTTGTGGGTGGGTTATGAAACGCAACAGTGAAATAATACCGGGACTGAAAGTGAACGGAGTGCATGTTTGTGTTCTTACACCGCTAGTGAAAGGGATGCCTTTGAGACTGAAATTACTGAACTCAGAAGGCGACTGGAAACACTTGAAGTGGTACATAGTGGACAGACTAAGGAAAGGGATCACTTACACAAAGAGGTAAAATGTTATGCTTCCATAATAGTTTTGGTTTCCTTGTTTGTACTTGTATATATTTGCTGTTGCGTCTGTGTCTTTGCGGCTGCAAAGGTATATTTAGTTTGGCCCTGGTATAGACAAGCTCTGCACCTGCTTTGTATTGTACCTGGTGTGAACTGTTCCAAAAAATGTACATATGTAGGCAATTAAGCTTAAGTGCACTTTGTTTCGGAATGGCATAGGATGCTGTACTAGTGATCGGAAGGTTGTTGGTTCAAATCTCATACTCGGCAAAGTCCAGGGACGGCTGACTCTGCTTTCTCAGTTGTATGTGCTTTGGACACAAAAAATCAGCACTGTTACAATTGTCTGTGTCAAATGAGCACTTAAAATTTTTAATGTTACTCTCCCCTGGAAACTGGTAATTGTGCATTTTTTTATGCTTATGTTTTTTTAGGAAATGAGGTAGTGTGTATTGTGTAATTAAATTTATGGTAACCAACAAACAATGGTCAAATTTGTTCTGTGATTCTTGTGTAATTTTTTATTTTGTTATATATGAACTATTTAACCAAAACAAGAAAAAAAAAAAACTTACTATTGCCATAATCACAATTACTAAATAATAGTATATTCGGTACTGTTGCTTTAACTATTTATAATGAATGATACTGCTGTCTGGCTCACGGAGTGCACTTCCAAACTCTATCAGGTGGCAAATCTGCAGCAGTCAGTCACCCTTCTGCAGAAAGACAAGGAATACCTGAACCGTCAGAACACAGAGCTGAGCGTCCGCTGTGCGCATGAGGGGGACCGTCTGGAGAGGCTGCAGACCCAGCTGGAAGAGAGCAAGAAGGCCCGGGAGGAGACCTATGAGAGATATGTGGCATCGAGGTGGGCAGCAGGGTGCAGCAGAGCTTTAAGAAGCTGCGTATTACCGGAGGGGTGGGGTGGGGGGGGGGGATTAGAGGGTGCTGTCACATTGCAACGGTGCCATTTCATTCATTGTATTTTCTCCCAGTCCTTTCCTTGTACATGTCTTATTGCTTTAAACGCTTCTTCATTTTTGGAAGGAAGCTCCGTCATTTTCCCCCTTTTTTATTAAAGACCAGTGCTTCGCATGTGTGTGTTGTGGCACGTCACTACATCATTTATACAGACCGATACGAAAATGGAATAGGAAAGACAAAGAATCGATGAAAGACAGACCGCCAAATCACAACGAGAGTAACCAAAGAGAGGAACTAAAAACTCCAAAAGAAAAGCCTCTGGGGGTCTAAGGTCAACTGGCTGCCTGTTATGTGTGATTGAATAGTTGATGTGACATAATCACATAAACTGCATTAGGAATTATGTTTGTGTTTTTTTTTCTTCTTTGCACGTAGAGATCATTACAAAACTGAGTATGAGAACAAGCTCCGCGCTGAGCTAGAACAGATTCGACTAAGAACAAATCAGGAAATCGACAGTCTCCAAATAACGTCCAGAGAGATATACGAGCGTGAAAACAGGTGAAGAGAAACAAATTACCGAATATTTAAATTATCAATCCAGTGAGCTTTTTTGGCCAGTAACATGTTTCTGCTTGCTACCTGTTGATTAAAATGAATGGAAACTTGTATCAAGTAAATAAGCAGATCTTCAAAAATAATTTATTTCTGCTAAGAACACAGTTTACAGGATAATACTTACTTTATTCTTGTTTTTAATGTACGTCTACTAACCAGGAACCTGCGTGAGGCAAGAGACAATGCAACAGTGGAAAAAGACAGAGCTGTCGCCGCTGAAAAAGAAACCTTGGAAAAATATGACAAGATCTTGGAACAGTAAGTGTTATCATTCTGTTTAGTGACATGTATTTAAAGACTCTTATATACATGTTATAAATTATTATATTATACATGCTAGAGAGAGAGAGATTCTGAATATTGTGACGTGTTAAACCCCTCAGCCTGAATGTTCGATAACGTTACCTCATTTTATTTTGCATTACATTTTTCTGTCGTTTGAACACTATCAGCTATAAGGTTAGTTTTAAAGAAGTTGCTTTTGAAGTTTCAGGTTTACGGCTTTATTTTCTCAACTGAGAAATGTTTGTGTGTGTGGCTGAAATTGTGCGTACCTGCTGAAATGTAACCAAGAGTGCAGATTTCAGTTTGCTTTTCATGTCTTATTTCCTGATGTCAGAGAAGAGCGTCTCCGCTGCTGCTCTGCATGCTTGAGATTCTTGCTGCTCCTCGGAGCAGTTGTTGAGCATTCTCTGAGTTTTTATGCGGGTGGTGGTGTCAGAGGGGTGGGGGGCGGGATCGTCCGGAGTCACATGGTTCGCAGCATGAGCCAGGGACGGCAGATGCAACACTGCAGCTGAGATGTTTGAAGAGTTAAGCTTGTACGTTTCTATTTTAAGAAAACCACGGAAAATAAGAATTTGATGGTGTCACATCTAAAACTGACCTGCTTTAGAGATGTAATTAGAAGGAATTTACAGTTGGTGCTTCAATAATTTCTACCGTTTCACAGTTATAAGCTGTCTAATTCTGTATATAATTCAAATGTGGTTATGCGTTCATAGTAATACATATTTTTGGGGGGAAAAAAGCAGTTTTTTTTTGTCTTGAATAAGATAATGGGGGTAGGATGAAAGCGCCTTTTGTTGTCGTTTACTGTAATGAAGAGCGAGTTAAAATGAAAGCGCGCTGTATTTGGCGGGGTTTATGCATTCACTTGCCCCATGACCCATCAGTCGCTAGCCTGGCTGCCAGCTGTCCTGCCTTTCCAGGTTCAGACAGCTTCAGCTCGGCACAGACAGCAGGGTGGCTGAGTTGCTCAGTCAAGTGAAACTGAAGTCCTTTGAAGTGGAGCGCACTCAGATGGTGCAGGAGGAAACGGCCAAGAATCTCAGTCAGTGCCAAATGGAATGTGAGAAGCAGCAGAAGAAGATGGAGGCAAGACGCCTAATGTGGACATGGATCGTCACATACATCCTATTTAATCATTTCAACCAAAGTAGTTTGCTCTGTGTCTGACTATATATCAGGTTATAATGTATAAGTACATTCAAAACTGTATTACCGCTACCACATTTATACGCGGACTGCCGTTTCATTGTATACTAATTGTTGGTGGTCCTCCATTGGCTTCCACACCGATGGGTATTACTTGTTAAATAGGCTTAATTAATAGAGTTACAATAGATTTTTTTTATATATATATGTAATTATTATTATTTTTTTGTATTTTTGGTCTAAAATCGTTATGTTCTTCTCCAGGTCTTGACCAAAGAATTTTACCACCTTCAGATGTCCTCCGAGAAACGGATTACTGAGCTACAGGCTCAAATCTCGGAACATCAGGCACGCCTAGAAACATACGAAAAGCTAGAGAAGGAGCTTGATGATGTCACCATGCAGGCGGCTGAAAGTGGGTTAATGGATATATCTGTTGTTGTTTTTTGTGACGTGTGTGTGTGTGTGTGTGTGTGTGTGTGTGTGTGTGTGTGTGAGAAACTTGGTTATTTGAGTTTCTCATGTAGTCCTTTTAAATCTCTAAGTTTGTTATATTGATTTCTATTTATAGTATTTGGAAATAAATCCCCATGTTTCCAGTATTCCTGCTCAGATTAACACCTGAAATTCCCATTCCTTATTTAGTACTTATTTCAATCATCATTTTAGTCATTTTAACACTGTCGACAATGATGAGATTTTGCATCCTGCGTATTAACTAGAGAAAAAAGTGATCAGGTGTAATGCCCGCATGTTAGATGTATTTGGTAAATAAGGGTATTTCTGTATAGCCTTTGCCATGCTATATTTGGTGATTTAAAAAAAAAAAAAATTTGGTTTCAACAAAGTTGCCATGAATTCTGTAGTCATACTTCATGCCTTCACCATGGATAAAAGTCCTTCTGTTCACTTAATAATGGTCTCTATAGAACGTAGTTAAGTAACACCAGGAAGTATTTACTTAAACTGTCTATGACTTCTCAATGGAAGCACTGTAGTGAAGGAAATGTTCTACGGCACCTGTGAAAAGCCAAAGATAAGCTTCCGTTTTTACTCTTCATCTGATGGAATGAAAGAATGAACAAAAAAATACTTTATTCTGATGCATTTAATAGGAGTTTTTACGTGCCTTTGTGACAATAGGAGTGTGAAAGATTGACGAATGCCCCACTCTCGCGATGACATTAGTGTGGTGAAGCCTTTCTATGTCTGAGGTTGCTCAACTGGTGTAGATTTATAGAAACAGCTGGAGGGAATGAAGAGGCTGTGGAAGAACATACATTTTCAATAGGCCCATTTAAATGAGGAGAGGAAATCAAAGCGTATAGTTTGAGTTCGCTACACAGCTGCCGGTGTTTTGGCTCAGTCTGCTGTATAGTGAGAGTCTATGCAGACACCAGGCCGCTATTGGTGTTTTCTGTGTAGACCGCAATTTTATGGGTGGGGCCACCCGTACGCACCGCATATGTCAAGACATCTCCTTTCCATTTCAGCAAGGTAAATAAATGACGCGGGGGGGGGTGCCACATTTACTTCTCCTGCCTAGTAAAAAAATTCTTGGGGGAAATAATCATTTAATAGTATATTTTAATCGAGCGCAAACCCATTTCATCAAAATTTAGCCCCATAGTTGCTGACATTTTCAAGCCAGCATTTTTTGTTGTTTATTTGTGCATATTTTCTGACATAATTGTTTGTTTTGTAAACAGTGGAAAATGAAGATGATGCAGAACGAGTTCTTTTTTCGTACGGTTATGGTGCAAATGTGCCGACAACAGCCAAAAGGCGATTGAAGCAGTGGTAAGCACTCCGTTTTTATGAAGGGGGGAGGAAACTGACTTGTTTCCAAGTTTCAACCACCTCCCAGGCCCGATCTATACACGCTACATCAACTGCTACAGTGTGTGTGGCTGACATTTTGTTTTGTTCCCAGTGTTCACCTGGCAAGGAGGTTGCTGCAACTAGAGAAACAGAACACCTTGCTGAGAAGGGATCTGGAGAGACAGTCTGCTCATGTTGGCCAGATGGCTGAAGAGGTATTTTACCTAATAGTGTCTCTAAGCACTGCTGTTGGATTTAGCAGTTCAGTTTTATTAAGCATCTTTTGCTTGCCGTTCATGTAAACTCTCCCTTAACACCTGAATGAATGCTTCTATAATTGTCTTCTGCTGCATGTGTTCACCGTCACCATGCTTTAAAAATCTCAGTCTTGCAACAGCAAAAATTGCTATTATTTGTAGATCAGTCCATGTTTAGTTTTTTTATTCACAAATTTGCCAAAGTCGCAATGTGTCAGAACACCTTGCTGAGAAGGGATCTGGAGAGTAATAGTAAAGGATTTTCTATTAACCAGGTGGATCTCTCTTGAAAAATCAGGTGTCGCCTAATGATAAAAACATGGTCTGATCATTCGTCTTCGATCATATGTTCTTGAGCATTTAAGGGAATATTGTGTTTGACGGCCATGCTCGCTGGTTCTGAAAAGATGGCCGTAACGTTTCCTTGCGCGCAACGGAGAGTTTCTCCCTTTATGCTTGATGTTCTTCTCGTGCTGCCACATGTATATGAAAGAGAAGCCTTCACAGCACATAGGAAGCCCACATGCCGCCAGTGATCCCAGGAGGAGGGATCTCAGTTCACACCAAGAGTAAACAGTTCATTCAGCTCTGCCGTCTGATTGATTGTGCGTCTCTCTGCCATGCATCAGAAAGGCGTTGTTTTCTTTTTGCGATTCCAGCTGACCTCTAACCATAGCCATGGAGTTTGAGTTAAACACAAGGAGCTGAAGTTGACATCTCTTGCATTTTATTGTTTCTTTTGGTTTTGTATGCAAAGGTGAATGTGTATTTAGGCTGAATGCCTTTAGATTACATGTCTAAAAGCCACACGTATCTCATGGCTGAGACAAACGATTTGTAGGTTCATAGGTCATGTTTAGGTTTTGCTGTTCATCTAACAAGATATAGATTTTATGATGAAGATCCGTCCAACTTTTGACTGCGTTTCTAGAGCTGGATCGCGGGGTGGGGGGTCTGGAACCAATCCCGTTTAGCACGGGGCACAATGAGCACTTTGAAGATGTCATTCATAACTGCATGTCTTTGGACTGCAAGAGAAGACCGGAGTCCCAGGATGACACCTGGACACCAGAACATTGCATCACATGGCCAGCAAACTGCCCCAGTTACTATTATTTTCAGTTACGCAAAGCTTGCTGTTTTTAACCAACTGAAAGTCTCCTTTAATAAATCATGATATATTGATCAGCAGGTAGCAGCTTGGTAGTTGCCTCACACCTCCAGTACTGTGGGTTCGAATCCCACTTCTGCTATTTCCTGTGATGGTTTTTATCTTTTTCCTATGTTACAGTTGCCTCACACCTCCAGTACTGTGGGTTCGAATCCCACTTCTGCTATTTCCTGTGATGGTTTTTATCTTTTTCCTATGTCCCAGTTGCCTCCTGCAGTGCAAAGACGTGCAGTTTAGGCTAATTGGCTTCCCCACATTGGCTGTGGTGTGCATGTGTGAACCTGTAATACACCGGATGTCCCCCAACACTATACCCTGTGCTGCTTGTCATAGGCCCCAGACCCCCCCTGCAACAAAAGTGAGGCGCATAGAAGGGTAATTACTGTTCCTGTGTTTCAGGTTGAAGCAGCCAATCAGCTCCTCCAGAAAGCTCAGCAGCCTCAAAGCTACCTAATTGATACAATTCGTCAGAGAGATGCCCAAATCATCGCACAGAAAGAGCGTATATCCGAGTTGGAGGAGACTGTCAGGTATGAGCTGGGCATATCCCCCTTTGTTAGCGCAATGCATCTTTTTTTCTGCCAACAATTTTATTTGGATTACCGGCATTGATTACCACTCTGCAACACAAAATTAAAAAGAAAAAAAAAACAGTTTTAATCTGCTTTTATCTGATAAAAGCTCTCTTCTGTAATTAACCTGTAAGATACAGTCACTAATTAGCTAACAATCAGTCTGTTAACGAACCAATCAACAGTCAATAAACACATCTGCACGGTCCGTGTTAATGAAAAAAGGAATTTTCATTATACCTGGCTTTAAATGAGTTTAAAATGATGACTAATCTAGCTTAGTATTAGCAATGCCATTTGTGTTGTATTTTTGAAAGTGATGGCTGTTGGGTTGTATTCCCTGTGTATGACAAAGCATCTCTCTTTTGTAATCTGAATGTGATGGCGTTGTCATTGTATTCTTCCCAGAACACTGAAAAAAGAGAAAATGGCCCTGCTGGAGGTAAAGAACAACATGGCTGCAGATCTCGAAAGGCTTCTGAATCACAGAGAGGTAACTCGTGATCCAGCTTTTCCTGCTAGAGATGTTCCAAGACATTAGAGTTTATTAATAATAGATGTTTTTGAATAAACATGGAATGGGTAATCTTTTGCCGATTAGACTTTTGAAGTGCCAGTCACTTGCCATCAGGGAATTCTTAAGATGCCACACTGACATTGACATATTTCTTAGCTTTTCATAGGCAAAAAACTCCTGTTGTGTCACTTCTGAAGTATATAAGGTATTACTTCTGAAGGAAGTGAAAGAAGGAAATCATATCATTGTATGATTCCTAAAGTCAGTCGGTATGGCGTATAATCTATGGACAATTGACTGAGAAAATCATATTGCAGTGTGCCTAAAGAGCAATAGATGGCAGCAGTGTGTGGTTTGTACACGTTCTGTTAAATTGCAGCAGTAATTCCTCTATTGATGTAATCCTTTTGGCCTTTTTGATTTGTTATACATTGTATTCATCAGTAGTAACCAGTGTATTTCCATTCAATGAATTTAACCAACATTTATTTTTAAGGTGTGTGTAGTACACAGTACAATAGCTATTGTAGAGGTCATGAACACGTAAAACTGTAGCAGGAAAAATCTGATTTACTAGTGTAACTGTAAACACGTTTTGAATTTTTCTGCAACTTTCCAGTAAAACAACATGTCATGTATGATCAATGTAATGGTTGATGAACTGCACAGTAACAGTGAATTACCCTGTAGGATTTCTCTGGAATCTCTTTGTCATATCTACATATTCAACTGATCCCTATGACTAGTAACATGTTTATCATATTCTCTGTTACAATCTGTGCATTTAAAATAGATGCATAATAATAATACGACAAATAGACTAATTCTAATGAAGAAAAATCATTAAAAATCATCACCTGTGTTTTATGCTCAATTACTTTAGTTTCTGTAGTTATATTTATACCAAAATATTGAAAGATTCAGAGACTGAAAATGCACATATTTATAGTCTATGGTGTAATTACTCCTTGTATTCACATGTCAGTAGACTTATTTTGCCTGCAAGATGTATGGTATGGTTTGTTTAAAGGGTGTTTCTCCCAGATAGCAAGTATAGAGACGGCTGGTTTTCGCCTGTTAGCTTTGTCGCATCATCACATCTCACCTGCTGTATAAACACACAAGCCCAGAGCAGCAGTTTCTTGTTTGAACAAGTTACATTTTACAGAATACTGGTTCACAGGATGTTATTAATGTGTGTTTCTAGCATAAAATGTGAACGTTCTTAGTTCAGGTGGCTTTAAACATCCAAACACACTGGAGTTTGCCTGCCTTGTACTTATACAGGCAGGAATTTAATGGGAATGTTGTGCAACTAGAGTTGTCAACTGATATCCCACGCTATTGCTATGAGAGTTGTCTAACAGTTATTTTGATAAACATTTTGTTCAGTCTGTGCAGTAATGTGGAATTGTATGCTTTCTTAATCTTTAATCATTTTAAAGACATAAATTATATTCAGTTTTATTCATTTAATTTCAAGATTTTATTTTTTTTATTTCCTACCAGAATTTGACACATCTTTCCATCAATAAACTATAACAATAGAATATCTGTGGAAAAACTTCACATGAAAGAAAGTGCAGCTGATAATGCATTTATAGTATATCTATTTTCCCCCTGGCATAATTTTTGCCGACTTTACAACTTCCAGTGGCATGTTGGCATAAAGTATGCAATCCACACAGACAGCTGCAGTGAGCTTTTTTACATGCCAGCGCATATGGCCCGGCAGCGATAAATAGAAATATTAAATGACTCGGAGACTGGTCTCAACCTAGAAGAGGCACAGAATTGATAGAGAAAATGATTACGCATTCAAGGCAATTATTCTAATGGACATTAAGTACAGAATGCATTTGATTATCTGTCAGTTCACAGATGGCCTTTTCTTGAAACTCTTACATGGCATGTGATGTTATTTATTGTAGCCATTTATTTGTATATTATTACATATGTCAACAGTATTTTATGGATATTTTTAACAGCATATTTTTTTTTTCCAAGGTAGGTCTAATGGTTAAATATGTTAATGTTAATATTAAAATTTTATGTGTATAATAAATTTTACTTGATGCCTTTGCTGCATTATGAAGTGATCAGTCCAGTTCTGCCGCTCGCTTTGCAAAGCGTTTGTGTTTATCCTGCATCGCTACCAACTTTGTGGTGACAATACATGTATTTTTAGTCCCCACCCAAGCAGCTTTGTCTCTTCTTCTTTTGAAAATGTCTCGCCTCTCTCCATCAGTGTCTGTAGATCAAATGGATTCATCAGAAAGTTTGAAAATGAAGATTGAACAAATCTTTATGCGTTATTCTAATTATCCAATGTTTTTAACAATTGAATGATTCAACCAGAATTCAATGATACACACACACACATTTTAACTCAAGAAAGGGGAAAAAAATAATACTGTTTAAATACTAGGTTCCTGAAACCTACTGTATAGGGGGTTATTATATTTAACATAATATGCATTACTTTGTAATTTAATAAATTGGGAACACCAATAGGATGGGCTGTAATACCCACGTAAGGCACTAGTACCAGGTTTTTAAGTGGCTTTTGGGGGCCAACGTACTGCAGCTTGAAATGGACAACTGCTGGTCGGTATAACTCAAAAGAATGTGGTTTGTGGCCGAACCACTGACATGATTGTGGGACTCAGTAATAGCATGAATTGAACATGGGGCCACACTTTGCTAAGGGGAATGAATTAAGGAGAGACACATATGCCTTATGTGAGATGTCTGTATTGGCAAGTGCCAGTTCAATAATTCATTGAATATAATCCACATTGCATTAAATTTAATGTCTCTACTGCCACATGTAGATGTTGTCTCACGGCCCATCTGCAAAAGCAATTATTCTTTTAACAAAAGTCAACTTTGGAAATAGCAGCCGTAATAATGTTTGCAGCGGATTAGTCTGTGGTCTTTGTGTGGATACAGTGATATGTTTTCAGAGGTAATCTTTTCCAGGCTGGCCCTCTCCAACTGATTTCATCTTATGTCATCTCCACTTTCCAGGAATTGTCTGTCATGAAGCAGGTTCTTATCCGGATGCATTCGAGGCAGACTGGTAACATCTTGCCACCTCAGCTTAACGTCACACCTGGATCTTATAAGTCTAAAGGGCCGATGAAAAGTGCGGAGGATGAGGTTTATGATGAACCCAAACCAAAACCGACAGTGTTTGTGAGTAAACGTTTTACCCTTATATATTGTTTGTTTTCTGTAATGTTGTGGACTTGCATTTCAGTGTTTAGGCTGACATCACGTCAACAGTAGTGAGCATAACAACCCACTATCCAGATACCCTAAACAAATAAACCCAGAGCAAAACATTTTAACACGCTTTTGCTGTGTGTTTGGTTGACTTGTATAGAACAAACCACTATATAGACACAGGTTTGTCAAAACGTTTTCCAAAGTAGTTGGGTTATTAAAGTAAAAATTAAAAACAATTTGTTTTAAAATGGCATTTATGATTATACATTTTCTCTTCTTTTGAATGTTAAACCTATAGGATTAACACTTTCCTGAGTAGGCATCTAGAGAATTTTTTTTAACTGTTTTTAAACTCGATTTGTTATTTTGTAATATGCAATTTAGTTGGTTTAATAAACATTCGTTGGGTTATACTGAAAATATTAAATATGGTGCTGATATTCGAATTTAACTTAAGCAATGCATAGACCCTTTTGTGCAATTCAGTGCTTCAATTGATTTGTCGTAATAATTAAATGTGTCACTTTCACATTTTTCCCCCAGACAAAGAAAGAACCCCCTGAATGGTACAGAAAACTGAAGCACCAGTCTAAATGACAGACCTCATTCTACTGGATTAGATCATTTTCCTAATTTGTATGACTCGAAGTACATTTGGGGAAGATTTTTCTCTTTTAATTAACTTGCTCTAATTTCATTTCTTGCTGTACTTTGCACATTATCTTAAGTTATGTTGTAGGGCTAATGTACTCCCCCAGTTATTTGACATTATTTTGGTTTATGGACTAGCGATTTCTTGATGAACTCAACCTGTCTAACTTATTTCTATTAAAGCCATTCACATAGCCATGGGAAATTATACTTTTTTCAGAACCCCAGAGCTGTATTACTGCTGTCACACTGTACATTGCCCTTTATTAAAATAGTTTATACATTACATTGTCTTAGAATACATTTTTTAAATGGCATAATGGTTCGGGTACTGTGGTCTAACATCAAACACTGCTCTTAAGATTACATGTTTAAATATGGAAATTGGCCTTTAGGGTGAGCATTTGCGTTTTTACTTGACCGAGGTTATTTAAATACCTGTAATGTTATTAACTTGAGTTGAAGATTAAGAAAACAAGTGAGGCGTTTTACGTTGGAATACATTTCAACGAGGATTTATTTGCCCCGATTTCTTGTTTGCTCCACCAATTTCTTCACAATGCGCAAAGCAAAGAAGCATCACAGGAGTAATTGTCAATATTTGGGGACATACGCAGGGAAACCATATTCAGCATCCGGGCGTGTTCTGAAATTACGAGTAAATCGCCGTTTAATTTCTAATGGTCGAGTTCGCGTGACAAACAGTGAAAACTTGTTTTTCGTGTCCGCTCGTTCTGAGGCTCGCGGGTCACAGCAGCGCGATCGTGACGCCTCGAAAAACATTGTTTTGAAGTCAGTGGGGAATGCGCGCGGTTCAAAGGCTCGCGGTGAAAGGCGTATAGCTACAATTGAAAGAATGTGCGGCCCCGCCCCTTCTGGAAGCATAGAAAACTAACTGATACGTAATTTGACAAGTAAAGCTCCGCGTTGGTCAAGGGAAAGCGTACGGTCTCTCATTAACTGTCTGCAAGCTGTTTGAATATTTGCTCCTCTGTAGACGCGGCGTATCTCATAACACGTTTCCGAAATTCAAGTCTTTTATGTTAGGGGCAATTCTTATATAAACCCGTTTATTTTTTGTATGGCCACTTCTGTTCTCCCGATGACTGCTGCCTTGTCTCCGGGGCAAGAAGAGGCGTTTTACATACAAGTGAAACCTGCGCCGTCTGACGGTTTCCAGGGGGAAGACGCGACGTTGTTTGCTGTGGATACAAATAGCCGAATGAGCGGGATTGCTTTATCTAACGACTACGTGCAGGTAAACTGTATTCTGATATTTACCAAAAAAGGTGGGGGGACGGGAAACGTACGGGAGAAATGCAAGTTTTAAAAATAGAAATGTGAAGCACAATTGTCTGGGTAAGCATCTGCGCCTCATTCGGAGGTGTGATGCGTGAGTATAGTGTATTTACAGAAATGAAATACGTGCGAGTCCACGCAGCGTGGGTTGTGCTCGTCTTCATGTTTGGGTTAGAGAAATCCTCAATAATGACACGCTTAAGCCTACGGTTAGCCCTCGGAGTATTGCTGTGGATAGGCGGCTCGCTGAAATTCCCCGCCTGCCAGGCACTGACTGCCCGCTGGTCACTTGACTGCCATTCCGTCAACAACCGACTCCGCTGGCCCGCACATTAGGACCCGCAGGCTGAGGTGAAACCTCCCAGCAGCGCCGACCTTAATCAGAAAACTTGTGAAAGAGATACGTGTCCAACGAACAGCTGGAAGATCTAAATTCAGAATGGATTTCCATAGCTCGCAGAGATAACTTCCAATAGCGCAGTTGCTTTGGTAGAACTGTTTTATGCTTTTTTCTTTTCTGTTTCGTTTTAGGTCCCGCACGTTGTTCAGTTTCCTCGTTAAACGTCTGATCGCGGCTGGCCTTAATCATATTTTTAATATCTCTGTGTGCTACAGTTGCGTGTGTACATGAGCGTGGAGGGGAGTGACATTAATAAACCTTTGAAATAAATGCTTCTGTATATATGTTTCATTGGTCACAAGAATCTGATGTCAGATTTGCTATGTAGAGCGCTGGGTTTTTTTGCAACGGTCGGGGGAATGTAACGCCAATTGAAGAGTACTTCATAAATGTTTTACGGATGACTAGTAACGTATCAGGGCGTCTTCCACCTACATGCGTTTCTGCAGGATGATATGTCTGTTTGGAGATCAGCATGTCAAGTCTAGTGTTACACTCGCATAGTTTGTCAAGCTGCCCGCATTTATTTCGCGGCAAATGACATTTATACGCAATAGAAAAATAGTCTAAATTACAATTAACTGCTAGTTGATCTTTCTGCTTTTATCCCCCCCCCCACCACCACCACCTTGGCGGTGAAATACGCCCGTGCTTGTTTAGAAGTGCGCGGTGTGCCATTCGTGTTATCGCTGCTTGCTGAGAAGTGGCTAGGAAAAACAGAAGTGTGAGTGATAGATAGTTTGCAGAGCAATTTTTAGACCGACTTTATGAATAGGAGTCATAACAAATGAGTAGAGGCCTGTGTGTTGTTACAGTTAAATTCCCCTGGGTAATAACAGGCTTTGTAAATATTGCAGTACGCCAGTGTGTCGTTTTTACATATTTTTAATGATGCAATATTCATTAGTCCTGATGCGATTATCACTTACGTTTTAAGACGCCACATTTTACGTTTAATACGAAATGGCTTGCATTAGCTCATGCACGAATCTTTGTGTTTTATTTGAGATGCATTTTTAAAAACATCTTATCCTGCAAACAATGTTTATATGCATTTTTTTGTTTGTTTAAACATTTCTTTTGAAGTATTACCCTTTATGGAAATCACAGCAATGTATAATTTCACGTAAAATACTATATATCTAATACCTGATTTTATATTATGATTATGTTTTCTTTTCAGGCAAATCTGGAGATGGAGAGATATCTGGCAGCTCAATCCCATGTTATGGCAGAAGACAAGAAGTTGCTCAGAGAAAGTACGTCCATGATGGACCAATTCTTCACTGAAGAGTCAGGCTCCCCTTACAGCATCAACATGAACGTCTTCCTCCCTGACATCACTTACCTGCGGACTGGTTTATGCAGGCCCCTGAGGACCACCGTGAAGGCAGAGCCCATGCCGTCCTTCATGCGGCCCAGTTGCTCCCACGGCAACGCCCCATCCGCACTTCCTGAGTTCACCAGTATCTTCAGTCCGCCCCCTGCGGGGGACTTCGATAGCGTCTTCGTCAAGCAGGAGATGCCCTCCCTTGACATCAACCAAGATGGCCCCTTGTTCCAGCTCCTGAATTCCGAGATGGACGTCCACGTTCCTGGGGGCCACGCGTGTGCGGACATTCACCGCGGTAATCCCATGGACTCTCCCGTTTCCGGCATGAGCGACCTGCGCTTGCCTGACGAGCAGAGCACCATGAAACGCTTCTGCGGCGTCCGCGGCGGCTCGTACCCGCCGCCTGCCCCGTTCGTCCAGCAGCAGCAGCAGCAGCACCAGCAGAAACCTGCCTACTTTCCACCCTCTCCTCCAAACTCGGAGCCTGGCAGCCCAGACAGGCAAAAAGAGCTCATGCAGAATCTCTCACCACCCCCCTCATACGCAGCCAGCATCGCCTCCAAGCTGGTGGTCAACGGTTCGGCCGTTTCACCAACCCTGTCCGCACCCCCACAATCCCTGCCCGGCAAGTACAATCGCCGGACGAACCCAGATCTGGAGAAAAGGAGAATACACCACTGCGACTTTCCAGGTAAAGAACAGACGCGTTTCATTCTATTCTCTCTTCTACTTCTACTTCTGCGCTGCTTGTGGTCACAGAAGTATTTTCATCAGTTTGTACTGTGAAGGAAAATGCTGTTAACCCATCTGCCAAGACAACCTGATGCTGAATTATTAATATGTAGCTAAGGCTTTTTACCAACCAAAAGAATGACAGGAAATGGCCTTCAAACAGCTACTGAACCCCGCTGCATCATTATGATCAGACAGAACACTTATTTTAAATGTCTATCTCTAAACAAGGCACTGCAAGGATGCATCTTGTACATAAAAGCGCAACAATGGCACGTAGCGTGATGTAATTTATTAGCATGAAATTGCTCCGGTCTCTTATTTGTGACTGTGATTTCTTTAACGGAGGAGGACTAATGGCATTTTACCGTCTTTTACACCAGGATGCAAGAAGGTTTACACCAAGTCCTCGCATCTGAAAGCCCATTTAAGGACTCACACAGGTACGGTTGTTTTCTCCCTTCCGTAATTTAATTGCACACACCAGACACTTGTGATTTATGTTCATCTGCGTCTCGATTCTAGGCAGAAGTTGAGTTTTGGCATCGGCACATTACTTAAACCTTAATATAGTTAATCAATATAAGAGTGCTAATAAATTGCGTATTAGTGATGCTGCCCCCTTTTGAAGCCATTAATCAAATTTATTTCCTCTTTCTGTAGTTCATTATTAGAGTTTTTTTATTCTTTTTAACTCAAATATATCCTTTGCTTGCTTTACACACTATAAAAAACATTTTTTTTCCCCCCCACAGTGGTTTGCCTTTTCATAAAAGGGCAAATTCTTTAATGCATGATGCTATTACACTTTATAATAAGCTGTGTATTTCCCAGTTATTGCTCTCCTAGCACTTAACATTGTCAATTTAGCAAATGGAATTGCCCCGTGTTTTATCTAGAGGGAAGAGTGGTTAGTTTAAGGTGATCTGCATCACCTCAGAGCGCTGAAGGCATTATTGTTGTTGGGATTAGAATTGGGCGTGATACTTGATATGCAGACTTTGAGTTTGCGTGCACATTGCAGTGGTGTAATTGCAAATACGCACAAAGGAAGCTGAAGCGCACAGCTTAATGGGTGACATTTTGATCCTCAGATGAGATCTTTGTCAGTTCCCGGGGTATGAGGTTTTATAACCCAGTATTCAGTTTCTTTCAATGAGAAATAATTTTTGCCGAATGCAAGCAACCAGCATAGTGTAACTTATACCTGTACAATACCTGCAAGTCTTGTTGTTTTTCAAAACAAAAAAAACCATGAAGAGTTGTTTAAGCATGAAGGACAGGAATCCGCAAATATTTTCAAAATATTCTAAATTTGGGCACATCTCAGGTTTAAATAAGCAGCTTCTTTGAAAGTTTTAACATTAACCTTATAGCTTATTGTATAGTTAGTTTTAATAGTTTTTAAAAATATATATTTGTGTGTGTGTGTGTATGTATGTATGGAATCTAAAATATGTTTATATAAAAACTACATTTTTCATTCTGTATTTTATATGGTTAGTGATTTTATAAAAAGGAATTATGCAGCTGTTTGAAATACCAGTGGCCTGCATGTAAAGGGTAGCATTTATTTATTGAGTCATCTAAGGATTAGGTGTATTGTTAGCCATTAATTATAACTTTTAAAATGGCAATGGGGATTGTTAGCGACACAGCCTTTGTAAATTCCATTGATATTAGCAAGTAGAAAGTTACTGTGGGATGTGCCATAGAGAAGTTTAGAGATGTTACACACTGTTTTAAAATGGATAAAAACTCCTGCTACATTAAACAAACCATGAGAATGTAGTCGAGATGTATGGCAGCCGAGAGACTTTGAGTTCTGCATCCTCACGGTTTCTCCCCAAACAGCATGCTGGGAGATTCTGTAGCTGCTCTATCAACAGTCATTATCTGAAATATTTTGAGAGGTGGCTTATGCCAATTTGAAAAGGTCTTCACAATGGCTTGATAATCACCTCTGATAAAGAGAGCTGTGTCTGTCTTCTGCAGTGGAAAGTGCTTCAGGCGGTTTGTCTTCCATTTATAGTGCAAACAAGTTAATGCATGTCGCCTTTAATAGTCTCTATTTAGAATACCTGTATTTCTGTCCTTGTGATGTCAAACAATTAGTTTGTCATTACCTAACTGAATTTTCTGTGCGGAAGCTATATGCGTATCTGCATCATATCGACACCTTTCGTTGTACTGCATAAGGTTGAAAGACCTTTTGAAAGAAGCGCTAGGATAACGTTGCTCAGTATTACTAACTTAAAAATAAAAGCCCCATTCAAGAACAGCAGTGGTTTCGTGTCAACTAGCAGTCGCATGATTTAAATTGGCCGTGTGAGCTGTTTTCGTCAAGGCCCTTCGTTATGTCCTTTAGCGACGCTTCGAAGCGATTTATACTCTTGGCAAATTTGCTTTAATATTTTCTGGTAGTTACAGTATGTTGCATATTTCCAGTTTGACAATCAGTTCTGTTTGGTTTGGATTCTATTTTAAGATGGGATTACTCTTGACCTGACTCAGTGGAGGGAAGACAGCAGCAGGTTTTGTGTGGTTGTGACTTATGTCAGCACGCTTCCATAAAAGCATTCATGGTTTTGTCTCTTCATGTTCAACAGGCTTTAAGGTGTTTTGGTTTTGCCTTGGGAAAGCCAAATACTGTTTGGTTCCACCAGAGCACTCCCTGCGTACCTTCTCATTAAACTCCATTATGACTCGAGAAAGCATGCGCTACGTTGCTGGAATATTGGCACGAGTAGAGTAAATATTATTGAAAATGTGAAAGCGGCATTAAATTACAGTATTTAATCTCCAGTTTCAAATGTTTATTGTGAAACCATAGATACATTATTTATTATTTGTATTATTATTTTGAAATTCACTAGGTCAGTGGAGGAAAACAGGTCACCTGCACAGGGTTCACTTAAGTAAAAGAATTTTGTGTGCGTTTTAGCGTTAAGCAACTATTATCAAGCAAAGCCATTTTTCTGAAAAGTAAAAAAAACAAAAACCGTGGATGTATGTTAACTCCTAGATACCACACTGTTGTTGAAGCCTTTGAGCAAACATCAGTATCACGTCGGTATCTAAGATGGGAAAACCTGAAGTACCATTGCCCTTACGTTATTTTTTTGCTTTGCTCTGGTCCAAAGAACCTTGCATCTGTGTATTTCATTTATCTGATTGCTAAATTATTTCAGTTTTAGCACTTTAATACAGTGACACAGTGGTTTAGAATGAATTCTTTCCTAATTTGGACTTGCAACACGGTGGTAAGAATTCCCTGTCCGTAAACACTCCGTTAAACACTACCTACCGGCTTTTTATTTATTTTATTTGTTTAGTTTGACCCTGCAACCCTGGCCAGGATATGCGGTCGGAAGATAGATAGATAGATGGATGGGTTAGCTTCGACGGATTGTGGTGATGATCTCACATTTTGGATCCGTTGCCGTTTCAGGAGAAAAGCCCTACAAGTGCACGTGGGCAGGCTGCGACTGGCGCTTTGCCCGCTCCGACGAGCTAACTCGCCACTTCCGGAAACACACTGGAGCCAAGCCCTTCCAGTGCGCCGTGTGCAGCCGCAGCTTCTCACGTTCCGACCACCTGGCCCTCCACATGAAGAGGCACCAGAACTAGGGCCCCACCGCCCAGCCGCCTTCCCCCAAGTCTTGCGTGTTATCACTGTTTTGGGGGGGAGGCTCGACTTTGTTGATGTTGGTCTCTTATAACGTGCTTTGTTTCTGTTTTGGAAATGGGAAATCGATCTCTTTCGGAGCTGCAGATGAGTAGCCTTCAAGCAGCTGTGTCAACCGACTTTCCCCACATCTCGTTCTGCGATATGGGCGGTAACGGTGGCTCGGGGGGGTCGCGCTGTTGCTTCACACCCCCAGGGTTGAGGGTTCAAATCCTGCCTCTGCTCTGTTCTGTGTGGTTTGCATGTTCCCTACATGTTCTGCAGCATTCCCCTGCCCTCTTTGTTTCCCATCTGCAGTCCAAAGACATAGGTTTAGGGGAACTAACATTTCTGTACTGCACTTATTATGTGATTGTGAGTTTCTGTCCTGCCATGGACTGGTCTGTCTGGTCCGGCCTGTCCGAGGTACCTTGTGCTTCCTGGAATAGGCCCCAGGCACAACCAACCTTTGTGCTTTCCTGGATAAGTGGTTAGCAGACGGATCTATGGATATTTCACAAAACTGTTAAACCTATTACTGTTTTCAGTGAGAGAATTCAATGGCCGACCCTGTCCTATATAATTGTATACTGTACTTGTGTTTCTTTTTAGTTATATACCTCACAGCCCCACTACTCCTTTTCTCAAATTAAAATGAATTTCACGTGAAAAATAAGTTCACATAAGAATAAACGGAGCACCACTTTTTTGTCATGCTAATTATGCTGCCCTGTTTTTTCTCTACTTACTTTTAGGATAGAGAACTCTTTAATATTTGTGAGAAAGTGGTAGATTGAGCTTTTATGTGTAAAGACAACAAACAATCAAGGGAGTTAACTATTTATTTCACATGGACACCTGCAATTAGACCTTGACTTTGATTATAGAAATAGTAGTAAAATGTCTGACCAGTGCTACTTCAGATCAAGGTTTAGTTTTGACTGAAATGGCATTTTGTGAGTTATGCTATTCTTTTTTAAAAAGTTTTAAATAAGAGTTTAGAGATTCTTGCAGTATACTGACACAGTGAAGCCCACAAGCTGTACCCTACTGAAAACCAAAGAGCATTGCTGGCCTTGTAACACTAAATTTGCTTTTAAAATGTAGCGGAGTGTAAGACTGGAGATTTGATCTGACATTTAAACTTTAGAATTGGCAAACATGAGCAGTGTTCTTAGGTCATTACGCTTTAAACAACCTAACGAAGTCTTCTGTAAATACTGTATGCTTGACTGCCTCTTCTTCACTCTAGTAAACTGGAAAACAATCTTTTATCACACTGGAGAAATGTTCTTCTTACGGCACGTGAAACATTGTCTTTTCTGGTTTTCATCAGCATAGTCAGCAGTGTATTTGGAAGTCCTATTCAGGAGGGATTGTGACAAACTGATAACCAGTGTGTAATTTGTACAGATCTCTGTAAATGCATGCTATTTAAGCATTACTTTAGACGTTATGAAGCCAAATGATTGTAGAATGCCACATTAACGGTAATTGTGATATGCATTCTGAAAATACATTTCTTCCTAAGTGCCTTCTTGCATAACAAGAGTTTCATACAGGCTACTTTGGAAATTTTGCTTTAAAGTGCTTTCTGTTGGGGTGGTCATAATAAGCTGTCATTGGTTCGGGATTTCATCTGTTTTTAGCTTTGACATCTGAAACAATGTATCCTTCACTGTAAAGCTGCCATTGTCCTTATTTATTACATAGATTAGGTAATTGGACAAGTAAGAATAAATCATGTTATTTGAATACAATGCCTTAATGTAAATACTTGATATGCAGTGTAAATACTGTTTTTCAGAAATGTTGGTTGCTCTCCATTAACTGAAACAAATGGGCAAATGTTTCCAGTGCCCTGCACCCATTTTGTTTTTTAATTGATTTCTTTTATTTTTTTTTTTTCATTTTATTCTTTTAGAAATATTGGTGTAAACGTGCGAGGAAATGGCTGTCTCACGCATCCATTACTGTTTGAAACTGAACAAAAAAAAGCCCAATAAAATCAATTTTTTAGTTTTCAGTCGTGTTCAGTTATTGTTTCCTTTTCATTATGAATATTGAGCCATGGTATTGACTTCTTTTAATTTTTAGTGGTAGTATTAATAAACTTTAATATGATTCAGAAGCCAAATAAATTGAGAGGCTGTACACTTTAATTAAAGTATGACGTGTTCTATAAATGCAGAAAAGGGGGACATATTTATTTAAAATGAAGTTACTATCTTGTGAAGTGTTTTGTAGGTTCCATACATTCTTAAAGCATACATTTCAAAGTAAATAAGTATTGCTACTATTCTGGAAATGACCTAATCTTGTATTTTCCTTTCTGAATGTGTTCTTGTGCCAATTGTTTGAGACAACGAGAACAAGAAAAGTGTTCTTATCTTCCTAACTAGCAATTGCACCAAAAAGGCATTTAGAATTGCTGCTCTTCAAGGGTAGATTCAAAACTGATACAACCCTGCTGTTAGTGATTTTAGTGAATGATGGATATTTGAGTGCAAGTCCATGTTTGTGCTTTGCTGCTAGCCAGTGTAGAACAAACTATCAGTCTTATCAGCTGCTGATTAATGAGTACACACAAAAGTAGGTGGTTAAGGGTCTCAAAGTCTTGAAGTAATACATTACTCAAGTTTTATTGGTATACATCAAACAATAAAAAAAATCCTGAAGATAAACCTGTCCAAGGTAATGCATATGTGTCTGAAACTGCTTAAACTGAAAGAATAATACTGATTCTTAAACAGTACTACTCCTGTTGGAGTTCCATGCTTTGCTAAGGGCTTAGTCGTTTTAATTGTGATTATATGATTATTTGGGACAACTTCCATTAAATAAATCATTCACACCTGGGATTTTAATATAACAAAATGACGGTGCTTGGCTTGTTTTTACTGGATGCATTCAGCGTTTGTGAACCCAGCCCACAGTCCCGTGGTGCCTCAAACAATATGTGAAACAAATGTTGAATCATCTGATTAATAGTACGTTAATATGAGTCAAGTGCTGCGCGATGATGGCGTTTGTTTTTAAATGAAATGTTCAAAAGATATACTCACCACCAGAAAACTGTATTCCAATTATTTTTTTTAGTAGAACAATTTAATTAAATGAATAGGCAAAAACTACGGCGTTAGAATATGTCGGGACAACCGCACAAGTCACGCACTAGGAGCTTCTGTCGTCTGGCCTGGTCTAGGTGAGAAGCCGCTTCCGCAAGTTTAAAAATAAAACTTTCGGATTGTTATATTCTTGGTATTTTGAGCACTCTGGCTTTTTTTTTTTGCACACTGGAAATGTACAGCTTTAATGTTAAAGCAGGGACTTTTCAGCTCCACATATGTTCTTGGCTGATTCACAGAAATATCCCCAGAACATAACATAATGTGCATCAGATGTCAAAGACAAACAAACTAGTGTTTATAGATTCAGTCAAACAGCGCAGATCTTTTCCCCTGAGGTTTCCTCCTACAGTCCTTTTCCTTCTCTTTCCTTCCACTTTCCCCTACATCAGAGCTTCTCAGCGTGAACGTTATTCTTCCCAAACTCCAGACCTCCTCCTCCTCCTTGTCCTTCTCCTCATGGGCAAGGGTGGAGGGATTCTTGTAGCCTATTCAGGAGCTTAACGGCCCCTGAGCTCAAGTAAAACAAAAGAGGGCATCTGTAAGGTAACACTAGGAAGGAAGTCTGTTTTTTCTAATGTAATCATGTTATAATTATCAGTATTAACGCAGCCCAACAAGGTGACAATGGGCAAAATATGCTGCCTTTTTATATTGCTCTCAAGGATAAAATACTTACTCCTCCTACAAAATAGCCTTGAAGCATGAGTAAACTTACGGAGATCACTTACAGCTGTTTAAGCACTGTAGGTTGACAATACACTTTTGCAACTGATTTGCAAAGGACATGGTTTATTTTGACTTTGGGGCTTTATGTATTTTGTTTAAATAAATAAATATAACATAGTGCTTAGTTACGGATCGTCTGACAATCATACGCCTTTATAGTAATGCCAATGATAACCAAAAATGAAATTCTATAAATAAATAGTGGGAATTTGGTTGCCCACTGTTCTGTTATTGATCCCATAATACCATCTGATTCCCAGAGGTTTCTCATCAAGTCACTGAGTACAAGTGGTGTAGAGAAAACATGCTGGACCAGGCATGGAACATGACAAAAAAGGAAAAGCCTGGTGTCATGGTAGGGAACAAGATCGTCTGACCACTGGTCCTAGATAGGGGTGAGGTGGGGGGGGGGGGGCTGAGGCCTACCCCAGGCATGGGACACAAGGCAGGTGTCTGTAACAGAGCACATATATACACTAGGGCCAATCTATAGGCACCAATTAGCATAACTGCATGTCTTGGGAAGCCACTGGAGATTAGACTAAAGCAGTGCTTTCCCTATGAGTGGAAATTTGCCACGAAAGATGTGATGTGATTCGACACGACTCAACATCGACGATACTATGGTGATTTGGAGTTGCCAAAATTGATATTTTGACGTTGTGGGGACAATTTCTCAGGTCCCTACAAAGATTTATAAAAGCAATCAAAAAAACTAAAAATGGCAAAAGTCTCGTATTTTGTTTGGATACTTATGGTTAAGGTTAGGGCTGTGTGGGGGTTCAGGTTGTCATGTTGGGATTAGAGTTTTCCCCATAGAAATGAACGGAGAGTCCCCACAAATTAATAAATAATTACAAACCTCTGTGTGTGTGTGTGTGTGTGTGTGTGTGTGTGTGTGTGTGTGTGTGTGTGTGTGTGTGTGTG
>JAABNY020000001.1:42958501-42968861 GCA_015164015.2 Brevimyrus niger
TTTATGCAATAAGTTGGTCTGAATGTAAAAGAAATTGGGTTGTGACTTAATGGCCAAGGAAACATGTGAGTTCTGAGGCTCCAGCAAGCCCACTGCTACGGACACACAGGCAGGTATTTAGCTGCATCCCAAAGCAGCCAAAGGAAACACTAGAATCTTCCGCTACATTTGCTCAGGATCGCGGAACAGCAAAGCCCAGCATAGATGTTCATGACTGCAGAAAGCTGCGTTTCATTAATAACATGCTTAATAACAAATCTCAGAAATGACATTTCAACAGGGAACACACCCAGTCACCCACTGTCCATAATCGCTTATCCATTAAAATCTCATGCCTTTTCTGGGGTCATCATAAACAGCCTGTCGGTCCATTGCACTCCAAACCAACATTGTCAATGCTTGGGCGCGAACCCAGCCAGACACTGGGAGAACACGCAAGTGCCACAGACACACAGAAGGGGATGGGATCTGAACCCCAACTTGTGCGATCCTTTATAAGACATCGATCTGCTTCCCAGTTGTAAATGGGCTTCCATTCTAGCCCAGGGTAGACATCTCTCTTTGTTTGCAATGTCGTCCATCCTTCTAAACAGACTTCCCAGACCAAAATAAGATATAACAATTGTTTTTATCCAGCATAAAAATCACTTTCCATTAAAACCCATTAAAGCGCTTTAAGTGTCTCACTACTCGAAATTCACTTCGCACAGATCTCTGCACAAAGATGACAAAAAAAAAAAACATTCTTCCAGGTACCATCCTCATTGTTTTTGCTCCTAGCTCTCGGCCAAATGAAAACCACCACCACGAATACTCCCACAGATCTAACTGGAGCCCATGAGACCTGACTAGTTGGTCAACACAACACACCATGCAATTTATAAATTATACAAACGCTTCATTTCGGCAGCTACACAACCGTGTTCATCAGCAGGCAAGAAGACCCTGGCTTTTCATACCAGAAGACCAACAGAATTCCTGTATAGTTGTTTCTGTGTGTCACTGCATTATTAATGATCTACGGCCCCAACCAAACAGACCAAGGCACGAGCTGGTTCTCTTCCTCGTGCTGTTTTTGCTACATTTGGAAAAACATCGTGGTCTGTGGTCTTTTCCGTGCCCCGGAACCAACAGTACATGCAAATATAAAGCGAAGGCTAATTCGCTGAGTGTATCAAGAACATATAAATGTTATGTAGGCCTCTCGCTATGTGTGCATGCGATTTGAGGACAGAACATGAAGAGAATGTACATTCTTCAGTTACCATTTTGCTGCACCCTGGGGGTCTATTCCTCATAATGGCACTCGTTAACAAAAGCCGGCGTGAAGCATTTCATTTTACAAGAATCATTCTTAATTATAGCACTCTGCAAACTTGGCCCAAATGGTGTCACTGTGCCAAAACATGGTAGAAGTTCAGGGGTTTCCACTGAGAGTTTGCTCAGGAGCACCTCAGTTTTCTTTGATTTAACTCATCATTTTTTATTATTATTATTATTATTTTTACATGAACACATGTTAACAAATTTATACTTGATTTTCTTAAGACTTTGTTGAATGCAAGGGGCCGGCGCTATCACTCGATTTGCACCCTCGGAGATTACGTTTTCTGTTCGCCTTCTCACTCTGCCAACCGCTGTATATATAGAATAAATGCACTCTGCGCAGCCGTCCCCGAGACAAAAGCGGTAGCCTTAGGTTGTGGGATCCGGTCCAAGTCGCATGTCTTGGTGCATCACTGCAATCTTGCCGTCACTGCTTTTGTTCTTCAACCTTCGCTGGCTGTTCATTACGCCGCCGTCATTGTGCTGTAAGGAGCAGCTGCGGCACTTCAGCGGCCGTCACGGGCGAGGCTGACGGATGATCGCCGCTCTGAATGGACGTGCGGCGGCGGCTCGGTCATGATTCGTCAGCCCGAGGAGAGGGAGGTGAGAGGGAAAGATCCACTTCACCAATGAAAGCCGCAATATAGAATCAACCCTATTTCCATTAGACGACACTGAATTTGGCCATTGATTCCGGCACTCTCTGACACCTCTGACAATCCACAGTTGTGCCACTGAATATGATGCAAGCTTTACTACTGACATGCAGAGAGGAAGGCAAAGTAATTGCAATTCGGCTATTTTTGAGATTTTTATATATCGCTCTTACTGGGAAATATTGAAAACTGTGTTGCTTGGAAGAGGGTTACCGATAAAGTGAAAAGCTGACAAGCAATCATTCTAACATGAACAGTTGTGCCATTTTTACCTCACACCATAGAGCCCTGAGCATCACAATCACGGCAGGACCAGCCAGAATAGAAAACACATAACACCAACAGTGTGTCAACATGTCACCGGCGCAAAAGATCCACTAATGTGAAGGACCGCATACGTGACTGCATCAACCTGTTTTGTGTGCCTTCGCCCGCTCGCGTACCGAGGACTCCGCTTCCACACTCAGATCTCATTTGCATAAGCTGTAGCACTAATCAGCTCTAAAGAGCGAGCGAGAGAGGGTGAAAGCAGAAGAGAGAGAACGAGGGAGAGAGGCAGGGAGAAAGAGAGAGCTTTTTTTTTTTTTTACATTGTATCTTGGCGTCTGTCGCGATTCTGAGACATTAGCAAAAAAAAAAAGGCTACAATCTCCATATTTTTCAAGCAAAATGTTTACAAAAGCCTACCTTTAACAGAAGCAACAAGATTCAGAAGAACCTCGCTGCTGTGTCACGTGTAACACGCTAACTACAAATGCTTTTAGATAATGTAACTTAGGGTAGTATGAGTAGTGCTCATTCACAGCTAGAGGAGTAACAAGAAGCGTCGCCCCTCTATCCAGGCAAAATAATGAAAGTGCTGAGTTTGCTAAATACGCCGATAAGTCCGACGGAGATTCTGCTAATTTGACACTGTTAAACTGTACATATCTGTGGGCCCTAAATTGTAATCACTCAATAGGAGGACAAAAGGCAGACTGAATGGAAAATGCTACTGATGTCGACGGCTGACAAAATAGGCCAATAGTAGGTTTAACATTATTTAGTTTTTCAAAACAGACTTTAAGTACGAAACTTTGCCCATTTTTACTGTTTCTTCGTAACCGTTTCAGAGACTATCCACAGAGCATGCAATGTCTTGGATTCTTTTAGAACTGTGTGTGGTCATTTTCTGAAAGGAAATCCATGTGCGACTCATATGTGACAGCGATGTACTGTGGTGTATTTAGGGGGGGGGGAGGTTTTGATTGTCCTGCTTCTTGTTTTTAATGTGTGACATCTTATCCTCTATTGCAGTGGCATAAGTATGACAAACGCACCCTTCGCACATCTGAAATATACCACCTGGTGAAGCGTGAGGTATAGAGATTGTGAACAGGATTTCTTTGCACATTCTCCAATCACTGATCATTAAAAAAAATATATAGTATTCCATGGCATCAGCCCTAAATGTCATTTTTGCATACCAGCTGAAGTTTCACTTGACTCATATCAAGACGAGTGGAAAAAACAACAAAAAAAAAAAAACAACTTTCAAGCCCCACCCACCCCAACTCTCACTCTACTCCTTCACCTTCACTTTCTCTCTTAAGCCGGCTACTCGCTCCTCAACAAATGGCCCCGTCGTATGGAGCCGTGGGTATAACGTAAATCATATTCCGGTCGGATGTTTCAGGGGGCTGACCATATGCAGCAGGGGTCTTGGCAGAGCCCCCCCCCCCTCCCCAAAGGGACCATGTGACTACACCCTTGCTGTCGGGCCGGTCGAAACGTGCTTTAATGAGCCTGATGCACTTCAAACAGGTCTTCGGTCGCTTGCACACATCCTGCTGCCTAACGGCATGACTGGCCTACATCTGTTTAATGAAAGCTATTATGAAGGAAAAACACTCTGCGGGTCAATGTACATTCAGTACGGTAATTTTGTCTTTCATTTTGTTAGGTATCTATCCCACGATTAATAGCAGGCTTCCTCCATTTAACTTTCAGTTACTTGTAATAATAATAACAATAATAATAACACGTGATCGATCTCTATGGGGATTGATCTCTTTCTGCCGACCCCATCAGGCTCTCCCAGACACAGAGATGTGAGATCAGGCTTGGCAGCGAAGGGCAGCCACCTGCAGCAGCACACCCACGGAGATGGGGGTTAAGGGCCCCTGCTTAAGGGCCCACAGACACGGTGCCATTCTGCCAGGGTCGGGCTCGAACCGGTGACCTTCAGATCACAGGCACAGAGGCTCAGCCAAATCAGCCACACATCTTTTAAGTTTATTTACTTACTGCCGACACTCATTAGTACATTCATTGACACTGCTCATAGCTGGGAGCTCAAGGGCAACAGGAAGTTGCAAGACCTCAGCTGCAACGCAAACACTTATACGCAGAGCAACGAAACACTGAGGTCCACGAGTCGCAGGGCAACTGGCCGCTGAAATGCTTGTTAAGTTTCATCACCTTTGGCTGACACTTACACAAGTACGGCAGCAACAAATGTAGAAAGACGATAACCTACACGGTCTAGGCATTTCCATCAATAGATGAGCATCAATGTCCGAATGGTATGAATAGCAGAGATTCTGGATTGAATTATCACTAAGTATCAGACTGTTTGTCACAAATGCACCATTACCACAAATTATAATGGACAAAAGAAGAGGAAGTGTATTCCACAGCTGTACCATCAAGGCAAAGCTTGTGTTGCCTGGTAACGGATTCAGCGCGCTTGATTTTAATAATGGTCCAAAATGTACAGCTGGTTAATTTTCTCAAAATACCAGGTTAAGGGCCAGGGGAAAAAAAAACAAAAAAAACGATCAGCTCTGATTTAAAACATTTTGCACTTTAAATACTAAGATTCTGTTTGAATAGTGTCACTTTTTCCAATGGCTATAAAGACTCGAGAGGTTCAGCCACAACATTTGAAGAAAAAACACAAATTCTCCGCCTTAGCCCGTCTGTTCCCTTGAAGAAAAAAAAAATGAGACCAGATTCATAGAAGATGCGTTTCCTTTGCCTCGATGTTCACGCCAAAATATTACACAGTACGCTGTGAAATGCGGGGAGCACAAGTGGACAGCCAACAAGGAGCTTAATAAAACCACGCACCTACTTTTTATATATGCCGGGATTTTAAATAATCCCCAAACCACCAAATGAGTCGACATTGGTCTGTGTGGAGGCTTCCTCGTTTTGACATGTTTCTTCGCGCCCTTTGCAGACCTACGGCGAGGACGGGTCACGTTTAACGGCTGCATGACAGCGGGAGAGTGAAAGGCATTTCAGGATGAAGGGGACCTAGCGCGCCCCTTCACTTCCTTGGCGTTGCCGCTCTAGTGGTGGGGAGACGGCCTTCGCTAGCTGGGGCTAATGGGGGTGGGCGTTTGTGGGAGATCCGCGCACGCATTCCTGGGCCAGCTGCGGCACTGAGCTCCGTCACGACTGGTATGCACGCCGGCCGGGCCTGGGAGTAATTACGACTGTGCGCTGCTATGACGGGAGGGAAGAGTCAGAAAAACAACGTCTCGCTTACCCCTTGTTCAGACTCCAGGGGTTCTGCTTTGACTCTGACAGTAGGCATTCCGTCAAGCATTAGCATCCTGTTCTTAATGGAGCCTGCAATGGAAGGACAGAGCAGTGTGAAAAGCCCACCTCGCAACAGTGAGAATTACACAGCATGACCTAGAGCGGGAATAAAGTGCGGCAACTGGGGTGCGTCTTCAGAGTATGACATGTCCCCCCAGCCTCAAAGCCAGAACTGAGAAACTCAAGTGACGTTGACTGTGCGGGGCTGTCACTGCCCTGCATTGACGGCGCGTAAAATCTGGGATCTGGTGATTCACCTGTCAGATTTTAGAGACAATGTACAGAAGAGATCAACACATGTAACGGGTAACGTTAAGTCTGACAACTGCTACAAATGTGCTTTGTTCGCTTAGCAAGTGCCTAGAAAGGTTTTATTTGTTAGCCAGGCCTTTTCTGGGACTAATGACTAGTCAAGCAAGCTATGATGCATTTTACTCAATGAAATCAAGTAAAAAGACACAGATATTACAAACACCAGGGTGATATTTTGGCCTAATAAGACGATAAATTCAGCTGTCGATTTTTCTTCGGGATAAGAAACATTCACGGGAAAATAATGAACATTAATTTCTTTAAAATTAGTTATATCAAGTACGTACAATCCTGAGACAGCTATACTTAGATAAAGAAATATTTAGGGCCTACATTGCTTTGCCTATGCAAGCTAATTTCATAGCAAATCTATAGGAGATGTTGGCTTTGCTTTAGGACTTGGCCGCATGCGTGTTGGGGTGGGGACCAACATGAAGCTTGGCGTCCATTCTCAATTCAGCCCCCCCTGACATCTAAGAGTGACGAAGCCTGTGTCCACTCTGTCACGCTCTCGCATAGTATGTATAAGAGATGCTTTTTCGCTTCTGATTCATTTTTGTGTTAAAATGACCCTCTCGCGCCGCTCTGCCCATGGACAATGGGGAATGACCCACGACGGCCCTGCAGCTGATGTGAGAGGGAGACCAGGAGAGAGTGGAAGAGAGTGGGAGAGAGAAGGAGAGAGTGGGAGAGAGTGGGAGCGATGGTGCTTTTAGTGCAGCACAAAGAAGGACTCACAGCAGATGGGGTTAATAAACTGTCAGAATCTGATTGCTAGCCGTTATAGGTTTGGAAGCATGGTAGATATCCCAAGCGGAGGATACGTCTCTCTCAGACTGGTGTTATAGTTTTGGAAGCATGGTAGATATCCCAAGCGGAGGATACGTCTCTCTCAGACTGGTCTGAGAGAGAAGTCAGCTTCTTCGCCTCTTCAGTTTCCTACTTCCTCAATACCTCCAGCCTTATCAGTAGTCAGGATTTAAACTTGATGAAAGATATTTTGACATGCGTTTCTCACTGGGATAAAAAGAAAAAAAAAAAAATGTTACATTTCCTACCCTCAGAATTTACAAATTAGCGGTGCCCATTCTGCAGTCCCATTTGGAAAGACCTGAGGTACACAATTAGAATAACCAATGCTAAATGAAATTGGATGCATTCAGGTTGCTTTTCTGGTACTGAACATAAAATATAAGGATGAGATGCTTATTTTGATTTGAAACTAAATGCATGGGATTCTGCAGCATACAGATCGACAGTAAAATGCCTGATGGTGGTCAGCCTCACTTTTTAGAGAATCCATTTGAAAAAAAAAAACAACAACAAAGCATGCTTCTGCTGGAGTTGCCCTAAAGTAAACCAAGCATTCGCTATTTCAGCATCAGCTCATGGAGCAATGCAACCCAGTCACATATATTCTAAGATGCTTTCTTCCACTACACATTGGTCAGCTAGTCCAGGAGGCCCAGCAAAATAAAAAATAAAGAAAAAGACTTTTTGCAAAACACATCTGAAAATTAGGTCTTATAAAGTAAATGTCTAAGAACTTGGTAAGACTTTCTTGCACACGTAACATGGCAAGGCCTCTTCCACACGGCAACCCAGCTAATGTGATCTCTGCTGGAATTGTTATGTGGGGGTGTCACATTAATTTCCGGTCTGTAGTAGGTCAGTGGGGTGTCCTGGTTTTCCTCAAAACTACAGCGGGACTCATTGCGGGCGGCAGAGGGAAGCGGCAAACAGGAAGCAGGCTGCTCTCGGTCCCCCAATACTGTCACAGATGTCAAGTAACTCTGAGCAGTTATGATGGTGATATGAAGTGTGGAGAGCAATATCCAATTCGGTAGCAGTGATTTGCAGAAACATCACCTCCTGATTCACCCGACACTTGGCTGACTCTGTCACACAGACTCTCAATATACAAATGAGTTGCAACAGAGGCTAATAATATATGTGCCATGAATTATAAACCATTTACAGTATATGCAGCAAATCATAAATGAGATACGAGGCCCTGCCTTTGAATCTGTTGGTTGCAAAAAACCCCATTTCATGCAATTTATCTGACCTAATAATTTATTTTTATTTTTTGCTACATTTTAATTTATTGTGTCCATATGGCCACACCTTTTATGATGAGAGACAGGTAACTGATTAATGGAACAACTGTCCATTGGTTTTATGGGACAAAATATAATTTTATGGACAGGAAAGTCCACTAATTAAAATTCGAATAACAGAATAAAGACTAACCCGCGGGACCCTGTTAAGGAATGTAACGACAATTAATTTGCAACTCAAAATTTATACAAAAACAAAGTGCATTTGGTATAATCCAGGCAAAGTCGCAGGTTCATGTTTGCTTCTTGAGAAGTAAGAAAAATAAAATCCTTGCTATCGAAGAAACTGTAAAACGCAGACAGAGTCATGGTGCATAGTGACAGCATGTAAAATAAGGGACAGTGCCGTGGAGTCTACACACAACAGGGGACAAAAAAATCCAGATCAGATCGCTATCTGAAATGTTTGCACCGGCCCACCCTTTAAAAGGTCTCAAGAGATCACAGAATGCTCAGGAAATTGATTGATGAGGAAAATAAATCTGACATTTGCCAGGATCATTTCCTTATTTGTAAGATCAAGTCTTCTCTGACAGCGTTATGAAGCATGGCTTAGGGCCTGTCAAGCGAATTATGCCACATTTTGCTTAATAAAATCTCCGAACACTGTTTCCTGAATAATTAATTTATAAATTATTTATAAACTTTACACAGGGAGAGATGTTAACCTCTCTGCTCTCCATATTCTGTCATAACCTACTTTCTTAGATGACATTGTTAACTTAGTAATAAATTTATTGTGGTTCGCTATAGTAGCTCTTCACAAGGCTAATGCTAACCTTAACAACCATCCATCCATCATCCAGCCATTCGTCCAGTACAGGGTCATGGAGATTTCCTGATGTCACCACAGGGTAGACAAACACACACAAACACACACTTACACATATAATCACAAGCTAAGGCCAATATAGTGATATTAATTCACAAAACTTTATGTCTTCCAGACCTATTATTTTTCAGTCAAGGGTTTGATATTGATTTAGCATTTCATTACCCTTTAAAATATAGCAGAATCAGTCAAGGAACAGAAAGAAGGGTGAGTTAAATAAAGCACAGTTAAGCGTATGGGTGAATATCTATGGCATGTTAAACTGTCGCTAACACTCCCGTGATTTCACTGATGGCGAGTGACCACTGCCTCACAACTTTGTTGGCCAAGATCTTAGTAACCATGGCAACGGAGAGTGGCAATTTTGACCAGCTCTGGAGGGAAAGAAGTAGCTTTCTCCGCGAACACAAACACAGACAGACACAGGGCCATGTCAGTAGCCTGGGCCACAGACCAAGAACGTTGGATGTGACTGTTCCCAAGAACGTAGAAACACTGCAGTGTCAGGACAGCGAAACTCATATTGGTGTGACGGGCAGAACAAAAGAAAACAACAGGATTGGTAACAGGACTGAAGAAAAGGCAGGACGGATAGAACGAAACAGCTGCACTGACAACAGAACAGAGCAGAGCAGAACAGCAGGACTGACAGGGCAGTACAACTGACATTAAGACTGACAGCAGGACTGACAGAACAGAACAGCAGGACTGAGAGGACGTAAGAGAACAGCAGGACTCAGAAAAGACAACAGGGGAGCTGCAGAACTGACAGGAAGACTGACAAAACAGTAGGACTGACAGCAAGACTGAAAGAACAGAATCCTTTGTTTACTGCGGTTTATCATTGGTGTGGGAATTCAAGAAAGTGTAAAATTTCTACTGCTGGAACTTATTTCCCGGATACTAATTCTCCATAACAGCATTGCTTGAAAACCTAGCACTAATCTATGAATTCAAATGAAATCAAAAGAATAGTTCTTGCAGTACTGATGTATTAACGGAAAATGGAAATTTGCCTTAAGGTCCCATGTATTTTTTGAACCTATAAATATTTTCGGGCGAACCTACAGATTTTGATGAATCTACAGATAAACTCCAGGTCAACTTTTTCGGAGGGGGGGGGGGGGGGGAAAGCAACACAGGTACGATGAACGATGAAAACGTTGAATGGCGTCGACCCCGAGCAGAGCGTGTGGGTGGCGGGGAAATGTTAATGCAAATAAGGGACCCAAAATATCCAGATGCCATCCATCAGCATCCCCGCCCTCAGCAGCTACCTGCCCGTATAAGGTGAAACCGACCGAATACGAATCTGCAGCAGAATCGGCTTCGGAATGAAGCGCCTGTCCGTCGGAGCAGCAGATTAGGATCGCTTTTCCATTTGCTGGCATCTGAAGCGAGGCGGAGGACTCAGGTGTGCGGAAGGGTTGCGAAGAATACAGGCATCTCGCCTCCCCCGCTCTATCGGGGCTCTCTCTTCAAGAGGAGGTCCCAGAGCGGGAATGAGGGCAACACAGCAGGCCTGA
>JAABNY020000001.1:42988325-43008374 GCA_015164015.2 Brevimyrus niger
GCATGGGCTGGGGGGGGGTTCAGGTGTGGCTCTGAGCCGGTGGGGTACTCTAAAGAGGGAGCTGCCAGGCCTGTGCTCGACTTCCCAGCATTCACACCAGATGGCCCTTAACATCAAGCCTGACTGAGGAATTCATCTGGCAGGGCTTCACAACCAGGGTGTCCCTCCTATACAACGCTGACCTATTTGTATTCTCTGCACAACAGATGAGGCACCAAGCCTTCTTCCTGCTGGGCAGCCGTCGTTTGCATTCGGAAGATTAATTTAGCGTCCGTGGCTGGAGAGGAGACCGATGCAATGCGGCTCGAACAGAAACCCGCCCGTTCTCCTCTATGCGCTTGTGCTTTTGTTATGACACATTCACTGACCAAATGAACATTATCATATGAATAACATTTCATAAATCACACTTCCTGTCATTCAGACCCTTTAATGTTTAATTAGTCCATAAATCAGGGTTGAGCAAGTTGGGTGTTTTGTGCATCAAAGGAACTGGATTCCAGCTCTTTATTTGGGTAAAATCCACAGCATTATAAGTTATACAGTACATCCCATACTTTAATGAAACAAAGGACAATGCATTTGTTTGATACAGAAAGTCTGTTATAACTTGCAAATATACGGCAACCAAATTAATGATTAGAATTTAGACTCCCTCGGGTTTTTTCTCCTCATTTAGTTTACTTTCTCATCCTCTCGTTTTTCCAGTCCCAGTCTCAGTGAGCGATCTGTGACACTACTACTAGGGAAGTTCAATTGAAATCAGTCGGGCATCTCCAACGGACTGCCATCTATCCCCCCCCGACCCCCACCTCCCCACAGCTCAGCCTTTACCTCCCATCTAAAGAGGGCTTCTCTCCCAGGCGACAAGAGCTCAGGGAGAAGAGGCCAGGTTACCGTGGACATGACGGAATGCAGGGTGGGATAATCACAGCATCATCAACTCGGTCGCCCGCGCTAGCAAGCCAATAATGCCCCTCTAATTGAATAACTTATCCACAGCTATTTCCCCCGGGGTAGCCTGAGGCGGAGTTACAGGGAGGAGGCAGATGGTGGAGCTGCATCTTCAACACCACAGAACAAAAGTGTCCCTGTACACAGTTACCGCCTAACATGGCGGGGCTGACTAATTTTTTTTTTTTTTTTACAAAGACACGTACAGCAGTTCCGCAGATTTGGCCGGAGACGTCGGTCGCTTTTTCCCATTTCCTTTCTTCATTTTTTTCCGCAACAACGCCTCCTGTTTCCGGAAGTCTGGCAAGCCAGCGCAAATCAGTGGCCTTGGCAGGGGATAATTCCAGTTAAGACCCGTCCTCTAGGTCTGTGCTCATCCACCCATGGGCTTGTCACGTAGGAGGTGATAAACCCAGACTGCCTCTTCTCCTCCAGGGGTCTGCCGAGCGACCCTCAAGCAGCAACAGAACAACCGTAACCCAGGACTGTACAAACAGGTCATGTTTTTTTTTTTTTAAATCTCGAGTGAATGATTCCCAGGGAATGATTTTTTGCCATTGCAACATCCATAATATTAAGCCGCCTTTCCTGTATGTTTATACCGATATGGGACTATGTCAATCCAGTGTGGATTTAGCACTTAAACCTATTTTAAATCTCATTTTATTGTTGCTATCAAATCACCAAATACAAGGAAAAGTTAAAACATATGTACTGCAAGGCAAATGGGGTATGCCACTTGCAAAATAATTGCATCAATGTCAGTATTAATGCGCCATTAAAAGAAAAAATCCCCCCCCACCCCAAGGAAAAAAAACAAGCAGGTGTTAATGATGCCAATTCCCATTTAATAAAGAAATTGATATCGGTAGTCACTGGCATTTATCTTAGGCCGAACAGACTGACTTGTTAGAGGAGAAGAAAGAGTGGAGATGTAATGAATTGATTCACCCTTCATACTTGGTTGCACTACATTTACTCGGTACGGTGCTTAAATTAGTGCCCTCTAGGTTTTTCCCAATTAGCTCTAAAAGGAGTGCGGTGCGCGGCAAGTCAAAGGCTTCATTACCTCATTTTTCCATTGTTCCACATGTGCACTCAGGACCTAATACAGCTAGCCTGGGTTCAGTGAGGTTTTGCATAGCACCAAACAATATGAACCTGATTAATGGCGGCTCCGCAATCATCTAAGTGCTAGAAAAGGGCCGAATAATCGTGCTCACTCGCGAGGTTCGGAGAGGGGGGGGTTTATCCTTATCTTTGCACCTGAGTTAGCAGGACGTTACCATGCACGCGGGACAAGCGGCTGCTGTTTCCATGCCGGGCATCACATCTGCCGCTGACCTGCTACCCTTACAGCCACTATTAACATAATATTAAACGGAGTATTCAGACGTGAAATGCTCACTTCCCCGGCCCTATTATTAAACACCAACTACCAACCATACCACTTCAAATATCATTAACATTTAATTTTGCTTAAGCGTAAACACTGCCAGGGTGAATAATTATGTGTGTGTTTGCCCCGCAGGGGACAGGCATCACATCTCCGGTCCAAGTTTTGGCGACCTCAAGTATATGCTTAGCCGTCTTCTATACCAGGAAACATATAATGTTGATCTTGGAAATTGCTCAATTAGACAGATTCATAGAAGAGACTGCTTATGACGCTGACAGTTTTAAAGCAACGAATCCACGCCTGAGATCTCAAAACCAAAAAGGGGTGTTTTAAAGGCTTCCTGTGATGCGGAGTTGGCAGAGGTGATCACCGACGGGTAATGGCGCGGGGGTTGCTTCGCTCCGAGCTGGAGTAACATCCACTGAAGGTCCTCGCAGAGAGCGATACCTGCTGGGAGCTCTGTCAGCGCCCAAGGCTGCCCACACCCTGCGGAGTGGCACAGCGCTGAGTGGCTGCGAGCAGCCAGGTGGAGCCGGGAACCTGCAGGGGACGAAGCGAAAGCTTCCCAGCTGCATCGCCCTTAAAGAGACAGTCCCCGTTTCTCCAAAGCAATGACCTCAACTGCTAGCTGAGCCAGTCCAACGCCTACTGTGATACAGTATTTTGTTTTCTTCAATACTTATACAGTTCTTGTGTTTCTGGTACAATCTACCCAAAACACCAGGTAGGCACGTATATATACTAGAAAATCTAACATATTAAAGTATCTACAGAAGACAGGGAAATACATGAGTGTTTTATATAGACTGGCAAGAGTGTAGGAGCCATGGGTGGGGGACACCCCCCCCCCCAATATTTAATGTGGCTTAATTCACCCCCTAAATAAAAAGAGCTTTGTATTTAAATTACTGTGCTGTGTCCTCCCCAATATCCAACTCGTCCCTGCACCCTATATCGAAAAGCAGACTTGAATAATGAAGTGGAATAGGTGGATAATATACAAAACAAACAGACTAATATTTACCGAGAAACTAATTACAAACGCGCCTAAAGCGTGTGAAATGCACTTACGCACACGTGTATGCACATACACACCGATTCCGTCCAGGATCCAGGCCAGCCTGAAACAGCACAGATGTAATGGCTGCCTGCCCTGAACTTCGGCGCGCACACACACACACACACAAGCGCGTGTGCACGCACACACACACACACACACGCACGCACCTGCCCTGTGGGGGCCATGCTCCGCTGATCCACCCCCACCTTCTCCAGTTGCCCTTCGGTGGGATGCAGCTTTGGCTGGCTCTCAAGCCCCACGGTCTCGCTCGTTTCTGGGATGCCAGCACAGCGCTCCGCTCTCCTGTCCACCAGGCTGCCTCATTCCTACTTTTAGAAGCAGCTTCTACCGCCCATCTCGCTATTGTCTGATCGTTGCGTTCACATCTCGCCCTCTGCAGTCGCCGGGCCGGGCCTTAAACTTTGGCAAAGCTCCTCAGCCGCAGGAATTAATCTTTAAAATTATTGTGATTTACGATCACTCATTTGCATGTCCATTTACAGAAATTATGGGTCAATTATGATGTCGAGAGAAAAAAACGTGTGGCATCTTACGGAAGGGGGAGGGACAGCCTGATGTATTTATTATTCAGATTGCGATGTTAATTTTCTCCCCTCGCCGACTGCACGGGGATTTAAAATATACCGTTCGACTGGTTGCCCGCAGTCAGTTTTACACTCCGCCGCATGTGGTCCTCGCCTTGAGCGAGGCGAACGTTTTCTCTTGCTCCCTAGCAACCCAGACCATGCCTGTCTCCGTTTGTCAGGGCGAATTTCAACAAAAATCACTCACTGCAAATATATATATATATATATATATATATATAAACAAAATCTACCTCTTTTGACTCCAGATGTTTCATATTGATTATCTCTGTGCTCGGCCAGACAGTTTGCGTGTATAAATTTTTATACATATACAGACACAGGAGTCGGAAGAGGAATAAGCTTTTGTTTCTGCCAGTGCCCAAAGCCTGGATTTGGGTGTAGGGTTTCATCCAGCGGTTTGGCTGCTAGATTCACTTAGTTCTTCCTCCTTAATAATGCAGGGCATCACTGTCTAAAGTCTGCCTTCGGTGCCAGGGCCGCGGTCACCGTTCAAAGCTATTGGTGAGGAAGCGGTGCGCGGGCCCACGAGGACCAGGTAGCCTGGCCACTGCAGCCACTTCCCGGAATAACTCGGCGCGTGTTTCTCAGAAGGCGCGCGCCGACCGTAGTAACGCGGACGCGAGCCCGTCAGCAAGCTGGAAAAAGTTAGCCACAGTGAATGGAATGTTTTGCCAGCTAGAGAACGTTTAATTGATATTGTTTAGGAACAGTAAAGTCGTCTACCTATTAGAGTGCAGTTTTGGACACTGCGGCAACGAAAGGCTAAGAAAAGGCTGCGAGAAAGAACGCGCTACAAATCTCGAAAGGAACAGAAAAGGTCTGAGAAACCACAATGTGCTATTATTGGATTCTCACATAAGTATGATGATGGACCATTTCGCTTTCGCAAAAATTCATTGTGCAATATGCAAATATATGCAATAACATAACTCACTTGTTACTAAAGCAACTAATGCTAGTTCACAGGGTCTCTGTTTCTTTAATAAGTTGCATATTGATACTTTTACACATGTAAATTACTTCTTTTTTTACCTCTTGTACATCTTGTTTGGTTCACATTTTGTTGGGTCTTTGGAAGTCACTAGTGTAATCTCTAATATGTGCGTAACCCTATAACAATAAAACGTTAAAATAGTCAATATTGAATCTTGAAAGCTTATGCATGGTGCAGGGGTTAAGTCAGATGTTCTGAACAGTCAATGAGTAATTGAATACGATCAGCACTAAGTATATGCGGAGTAAACCGTATATGCAAAGTGTTTAGCAGACCTAAGCTGGGTCTCTATGATTATTATAATACGGCTCATTGCTATGCACCGTCAGGCAGTACGAGATGATTAATTAACCAATGGCAGTGAAGTGTGTGCCGAGCAAAACAGCGAGGCCGTCCTCGAAAGCCACTCCCGCAGACTCCCACACCAAATGTGATTTTCTTTATCTAGCCGAGCGCAGCACAGCAAATAATCTGGGTGCTCCCATGTGGGTGGGGGCGTGGGCGAAGGTGTGCAGCATCTGGCTCGCTTCTCAGCCTTGCAAGAACCGCCGGGCCGTTTTCCTTACACTTCAGGTAAATACCGTTATCACAAGCAGGCCTAATGGACAGGCACGTATCAGCATGTCTCTCATTGATGCGTAAACCTTATTAATCGAATTCAAACAGACGACGTTCCTGTGGCATATTTCATAATGTTAACTTCCAAAGACGCCAACAGATAATATTCATTTTCTTAAGAAATGGAATGTATTATATAATTAGTTAATTAAGATTCTTAGCTGTTTTGTTATGTTTAATTATTGGTATTTTTTATGATAATTAAAATGATCAATAACTTATATTCGGTTCTTTTCGCAAAATATATATGGAAGACAGCTGTCTTGACCTGCTTATATGAATTGGGGGTATCTGTGTAACCAATATGTATATACTACCTCCACTTCATTCACTTTATATATACGAGAGAGAGAGAGAGAGTATTTTTAAACCAGTTCAGTCGTAAAGGAAGTTTTACATACTTACTCTGTCATATCTTATTTATCTACGTAATCCACTGAAAAAGTTGGTTTTCCTTAATGCATAAAACGTATATTGTAATAAAAATTACCATCTAAAAAGAAAACAAAAGATTGGATAGATGATAGTTCAAAAATTGGATTCCAGCGAGGAATTACATCTTGCATTTCAATCGTCATAATCATCTTTTTCATGTAAGACCATTTAAAAAGTTCACTTGCATTGTAAGTAAAATTAAATGTACTGAGTTAGGCCTAAGTTGTTCTGTAGTATATACAATTTATGATAAGTTACATCATTAATATTTATCCTGTTTACATTTCATAAAATATGTCTGAAAACTAAATATTACATAAAGATTATTCTGTTCAACGAAATTGAGTAAAATGTGAAATCAATTAACTTAACATTATAGAAACATTTACCCGTTTCCATCTTAAGCTGGGCAGCGCTTTTACGGGAAAAGGCATGCGATCCTATCCCTGCCATCGTACTCGCCTGTGTGTGTTGGGTGAACTGTGCATCTCAGGGTTAAGAAAACCCCAAAACGCAGTTGTGCTGTGTCTTTTTAAGACATGGAGGTTATTCCCTGGGGAACGACATTCCACATTTTTTTTTTTTTTTTTTCACAGACCCCGGTCATGTGCTGCCAGAATAATCCCATAAACCTTCGGGATGCTGGCTGGTGTGTCGGTTTCTGAGCGAGGTCCCCCATAACCGTAAGCATGGACTGACATGGCTTCACTTTTACCGTGCACCACATCCAAATAAAACAGCACGTAAAACAACACATTTCTGGCTGACCGTTTCTATTTTTATTGTTTTATCTTATCATACATGAGGGGGAGGGGGCGGTAGGATGATTCCAAGGGCCCCTGATTGACAGGGACCCTAAAACATTTAGAATGTGTTGTAATTGGACCGAGCTACGTTGGGGGGCCCAAAATGTTTTGCTCTTATGGGGCCTGAAATCCGTAGTGGTGCGCCTACATACATATGAACATACATGCAGATGTACATACATACATACATAGGTACATACATGCAAACATACGTACATACATACGTACATCAACTAATTCAATCAGCTATACTTCACAGAACTCTCGTGCTTTTACTGAAATATCCTGACATACACTGTATTAATGCATTGTGTCTTAAAACATAGTTTGATGAAAACTGATGACATAATGAAAATTTCTCACTTTTTAGATTAGGCAGGGGGCTTGTCATGCAACTTCCAATGAAGAGATAAAGTTTCATATAGACAATTCATTCATTTTTAATGAAAACTCCGAAAACTAATGAAAGCACCGATTAACAGTGTATTCTCTATTGTGTCCTCTTCAGAAGGCTAGAGAAAGGCTTTCAAGGTCACTGTCCAGGTCTCTGATGTTCTTAATTAGACAGTTGTTGCAATCATTTATTTTATAGCATCTTATTTTGTGACAAAGACAAATGTAAACATATCATGTGTTCAACATAAAATTATATGTTTTAAAATTGTCAGATGAAATAAATTGCCTTATTCCCAGGCAGGCATAGACAGATATCCATCCAGATGACTGAAAGATTATGCCTTTGGAAATTCAAAGCAACAAATAAATACTTGGTTAAAAATCAACATACAAATAACTCTAACTACAGCAATAGCCAATGCAGAATGACCAGTCTGAGTGCTTTAATTTGTTGCAAAATGTGTAGATTCACATAAACTTTACATATTTAATGATACACATAATTGATTACATCCATCCATGTTCTAACCTGCTTGTCCTTCTGGGTTGCTGGGGGTCTGGAGCCCATACCACAAGCAATGGGCATGAGGCGGGGAACAACCCTGGACAGGGGGCCAACCTATCGCAGAGCACGCTCACACACCATTCGCTCACACATGCACACCTATGGGCAATTTAGCACCTCCAATCAGCCTAGTCTTTGGACTGTGGGGGGAAACCGGAGTAACCGGAGGAAACCCCACGACGGCACAGGGAGAACATGCAAACTCCGCACACATGTAACCCAGGCGGAGACTCAAACCCAGGTTCCAGAGGTGTGAGGCAACAGTGCTAACCACTGCACCACCATGCTGCCCTAATTGATTACATGATAATACATATATGTTTATTACATGACAATTTCCATAGGAAACGTCTGTTGCATTTAGAATAACAGAAACATTATGTGTCATCAAGCAAACTATAACAAATTCTTTATTTGCGTGAATCTGGGTTCACAGCGTCTGTCTATGATCTGTGATAAAGTATTAGTATTTAGTAAGGTTTTTATTACAGAAATTCATCCACCGTCTAGCCACTTTTCCTGTTCAGGGTTGCAGGGTGGCCTGGAGCCTACCCAGGCAGCACAGGACGCGACACTGGGGACACCCTGGACAGGATGTAAGCTTATTACAGAGTACATACACATATACACCATGTGCAATTTACAAATCCCAATTATCTTAACTGCGTGTCTTTGGACTAAGGGAGGAAGCTGGAGCACCCAGAGGAAACAGGTGCAACACAGGCAGATGCGATTCTAGGGGATCTGGGGGATCGAGCCAGAACAGCTCCTGGGGACCCGAGCCAGAACAACTCCTGGGGGCCGGAGGCAGAGCAGCTCCTGGGGGCCGGAGGCGGAGCAGCTTCTGGGGGCCGGAGGCGGAGCAGCTTCTGGGGGCCCGAGCCAGAGCAGCTCCTGTGGCCTGAGCCAGAACAGCTCCTGGGGGCCCAAGGCAGACGCAGAGCAGATATAGTAATATCAACAAACAGAATTAGAAACAAAAGCCCTTCATTTTCACTTTTACAAAAATTTACAATACAATCTTACAATGTAAACAATGTAATTCCCTCCCCCCCGGGGTCCCTCCCAGCTCAGAATCCCAGGTAGTTGCTTGCCCTCTTCCCTCTTCTGCACCCATGAATACATGGAGAGCATGCAAACTCCACAGCATAGGTAGTATTCGAACCGCCGGACCTTGAATGCACTGCACAACATAGCATCAGTGATAACTGGCATGCAAAACCAACACTGACTGCTGAAGACCTTTCAGAAGTATGATGAAGAAGTATGCACAAAACCGCAGTAGTAATTAAACTGTATGTACACAGCCTCTTTAAATGTATATTAATAAACCATGTAGAGGCAGATGTTTTAGGGAAATGTAAGAGTGTTTGACTGTGGTAATCACTGAAAATGTATTTTAAGAATGCTAATTTGATCTTGAATGCTTAGGTACACTCTTATGTATGAATTAACTGGAAAAGCAGCCCTGAACACAGTATAACTAACCAAAATGATACTCTAGGGAAGCATACATTGATTAATGGGTACTTCCCTGGGGGGGCACTGGTTTGACTGCAAGACTTGTTTATAGAATATGTGCAGTCTGGGTGCAGACCCTGGGCACTCCACAGACCATAGAGCAGACTAGTAAATGGCGTTGAAATTAAAGCCATTTCATTGTGGTTTTTTAAATGCTTGGACAATGAGAGCATGCGGTGGCAAAGAGTCAAGGAAGCCCGGCCAGCTGGTGAAAACCTGAAGCCAGTAATGTGAGGGAGTTGCTGGGGTTATGGAAGCTTGCATAGTACCTTACAAACAAGTGCCATGTTTCCACTGGCCTCGGTCTGCGCTGGACCGCGTCGGGTTGCTTTGACGTTCTGTGCCTGAAGATGGCTTCAAGCACTTCAGCCGTCCTTTTTCAAATCTATCACCGAGCTTCAGTCCAACTCCACAGAAGGTTTGTATTTCCTGTGACAGTCAATGTCTGTTTTTACAGATGCTAAAAGCGTATCACTAGGAAAAATATATACTTTTAATTACACTATTAAATAATAAAATGCAATTTAAAAAACGTAAACACCGATGAAATAATTATTACTAAATAATAATCTAAAATAAATAAGGTAATTAACACTTCATTCTGTGAATATTTTAAAATAGATTTTATTTAAAAGTACTCTTTACATTTAACTTTTTTTCCCCCTGATGATTCATCTTATTTTTGATGATTAAGGTGAAACTAAAATCGGGCTAAAAAAACAAACTGAAAAAGATTTGAAACATGAATTAATGCGTGTTTGTATGTGCAATATTGCAATCCTTGTGTCATGCATGTTGTCCTACAAAGCTATGCTTAGTCATCCTCTTTTGACAAAAACTGCAAGTTTGTGACAATTTTAAAAGGTTTTTTAATCTGAAATATTGCAGCATCCTATGAAGTCTGATGAATTACATAACACTTTGGCTGCCGCACTTGGTTAAGGAGAAATGGGAGATGCCTTGTAAATTCCCCTCGCTCTCCGATTGGCCAGCTCTGACCTCCAGCACAAGCAAGAATCTTAAAGCAGCCATTCTGTTTGAGTAGTTTGTGTTCTCTGTGTCTTCTCCCTCGCAAACCCATTCCGATGTTAATATTCCAGCATGCATAGCGACTATTGGGGCAAACCCAATTCTCTGTTTTGTCCATTACTAGCTCTTGGCAAGCTTAGGCACATCTTGCGGTCATGTTTTTCTCTCTGTCGTCTTCCCTATTGCTTCTGTCTGGTCAGTAAAAATCTACAGTTTTGCCTTTTGGTGAGACAAGCCTCACTTAGAAGCAAGTCAGCAGTTATGTGGAAAAAAAAAGACTCAGAGTCTCCCATATTTCAAGGGCATGTTGGCCAAGTCCAAACAGTGGTAGATTTTGTCATTGCCGTAGCCAAGTTCCTTACTGCCAATGGGGGGTAAGCTTTATTGAAAGGTAGGATTTCAGTCGGAGCATAAGCCAAGATATGTGCTCTGCTAGTACAACAAAAAAACAGGATAACTCTTGGCGCAGAATCAAGAGGATGTGTTCTGGAACAAAAACGCAAGCCACTTAGCACCGCTCTAAAATGAAGGCGACGCTAAGGTAGATGTCTAGAACTTCGTTAATGCTGCAATTCTCTGGAAATGCATTTGCAAGTGATACCATTCAGTAATGCAAGCTCTGTTTTCTAGCATACACAGAAGGTCAGGAGTGACACTTTTTTTTAAGCAGATTCTATTCCTTTTCGACTGCCAATAATTTCTTTGGACATTAAGAACTTCTGGTGTCTAGTCCTTAGTATTATCTTTATTTAATCTAGCACCACACTACACAGCACTGATGTATGATATATAATAAAGACAACTGCTATTAAATTCATCGTTTGCATCTTGACTTGCAGGTTATTTATGAAATTTCCCAGCCGCACTGTCACTGCAATCTATGCTGGATTCATTTACAAGCATAACCTACTGCAAGCACCGTCCAACTCAAATAAATCTCAACCAGAGTCGTGGGGACCCACTGAGTACCATATGTTGGGTATCGTTCCAAGCAGTCATTTTGTCTGCTTCGAAATGATGCTGTAGGTGACTGAGCATAACAGGTTCCAGGCAAAGGTCCCAGAGAGGTTCATGCTCTTGTGTCTTTGTGCAAAGTAGTTAAAATAGCTTTGAAGTAATGCATTTCCACATACAAAGCTGAAACTGCATGACGTGTAAGTCACTTTGGGTAAAAGTTCTCAATAAGCAAATTTAAGTGTCTACCTAGTTAATATTTACTGTTTGCACACAATTATAAGTTCTTTACGGCTATTGAAACAACAAATGAAATATCTGATTTCTTTAACTTGTTCTACTGAAAAAGTACAGTCTTCAGCATCACCTTTTCTGAATTAAGTACCTGTTTAGCGGCCAGGAACGGCCAAGAAATCATTAATTAATGAAGTAGTTTACAAATGCTAGATAAGCGTATATATAAGATAAGCGTGCTAGATAACTAAATATAAATCAGAAATAATGAGTAGCCTATACTTGAAAAAGGTATTATTTTTAAGAAGTAGAAGTATGTCTATATTTCAAAAATATTCTTTATAAATGCCAGCCATCATAGTTTGCTTTCAGTACCCATTAAGGTTATCCATCCAGCTTCCAAGAACTAATCCTAGACAAGGGTGGGGTACTGGAGACTGTCCCAGGCAACACTGGGCACAAGGCAGGATCCACCATGGGTGGCAGGCCAGTCTATCGCTGGGTACATACACACACACTCTGGGCCATTTAGAGCTATTAATTAGCCTAACTGCATGCCCTTGGACAGTAGGGGGAAGGACCTCACCTACTTGGGGAGAGAATGCAAACTCCACCTAGAGCAGAGGTGGGATTCAAACCGCGGCACAAGAGAGCAGTCGCCACAGAGACGCCCTGCCACCCACATCCAGTTCAGCTCCAAAGAATCAGAAGCCAAGAAGCAATGCAGCGTTGGATTCGTAATTCTTACATTACGTCTCCATTTGCATATGAGCAAAATAGTGTCTTCCAAATTCATGCAATTTTCAAGCACATTACGACTGTATGTTAATGAATGTGGAAAGGGGTACATTGAACTTCTTAATGTCTTATCTTCAGCTGACTGTGCATGTGCCAACTGAACTTAGATCATACCAGAACCAGAAATCTACAGTCTCCTATGGCGAAGCCAAGCTAAATGCATGTTCACAAAATGTATCATAATATAAAGAGCCATTTCCAGCTCAACTAGACATGCTTCACCATTTTAAGGGCTTTCTAGTGATACAATTCAGTATTTAAAATTCTGTTTAGAACAAACAGGAAACGGACAAAAATGTAATGCTGTTATTTTCATTGCATTTCTCCTGCAAGTACTTCCTTGGAGCGAAAATGACTCAGATCTCATTCCCGCAGTCCTCTTGTCATGTACATTTAAGTGGACCAATTGTTGACATTCTCAAGTCTGGTATTATGGCCGAGCATTTTTTGAAAGGGGAGAATTCAGTGGCTTTTATCTGGGGGCAATTGTTGGTGCTGCCAAGTGTCTCAGTGACAAAGGCTGCAGAAACTGCTTTCATGTCACATTCAAGGGCATTGTAATCTTGGGAAAAAGAAGGAGAAATGTCCCTATAGAACAGCAACAGTGGGTGGAGGTGTCAAACTGAAAAGCATGATGGTTTGGACCGCAAGGAAATGGCAGAGCCATGGGTGACTGATTACAGACATCAGCGTGGGTCTGAAGGTCCTTTGTCAGCAGAAATCGTCAGAGGGAAACCTCACGCAGTGGCCTGCCATGGCTAGGTTGCTAAAAACAAGCTGCTTGTAACACATGCCAAAATCATGTGTGTGGTGGGCACAAGTGGTGGGCAGAAGTTTTTCTTCTAGACAGTGGAAGACAGGATGAACAGTGAGCATAGAACCACAACTTTCTTAAGCATGATATCGGTAGAGTGACCTTTTGGTCTCTCCCAAAGCCTTAAGAAGTCTTCAAAGGGAATGTGTTTTAATTTAGCTCAGGGTCTTTTGCTTGCGCAAAATGTTCTAAGGGCAAAACTTTAAATGATATCTAAACGGATCGTAGAGTAGGTGGGTCGAAGCAGTTATAGGAGGCAGGACCAAGATATCTGATTGGTTGGTCTCTTCTCCTCTAGTTACTTGGACTCACTTCATCTACAGTCTGATTGGCTATCTCTCTAAACCAATCATTTTTCATCAGAACATTTTTGTGTAAGTAAAACTACCATGTGCTTCAATTTATTGTGCAGGTATCCATGGTATCCATCCATCATCCAACTGCTTATCCTGAAGGGGGGGGGTCTATTTCAATAAAAATAGGGCACAAATGATGGGGTACACTCTGGATGGGATCAATCGCACATTCACACAATCACACACAGTGGGTAATTTACAGATGCCAAATAGATTAACTCCATATTTTTAGACTGCGGGAGACAACACACATGACACAAGGAAAACATGCAAACTCCACACAAAATGCTAATGGTACCCACTGCATCATTTTGACACCCCCCTCATATGGTATGCTTTGGTATCTCCCAAAGCTGTAATACGCCATAATATTAATGATGCACCGGTTCGATGGTACCCCCTGGTGAAATTGTTTGTTGATAAGTAGTTTGAGGACCGAGAAGTTTAATATACTTGCTTTCCTCACCTCTCCTAAACAACAGAGCTGGAGTATGTAAAGCATTTGTGGAATGTGTGGAATTGTCCGAAGACATCCCTTTGCTGATCTTTTACATAGAGGTTAGACAATGAGGTTCTGGGCAACATCCTCTGAGAAGAATGGGATATTCTTGTTGAATTTTTCTTGACCCCTTGCTGTTTCCCTGTAACGTGGCCTTTGTCCGATTTTGATATTTAAAAACCCTGCTTCTGCATTATTTTGTTTGCCCGTTCCTTTTCCTTCGCACAGACATGGCAGTAGGAAGCAGAGAGCACTTGTAACCTGTAGCCAGCATTTCAGACTCTTGACAGAATTGGGTCTGCGTCTCAGAGAATTCCTGGAGAAGCTGATTTTATAATATTACAATTTGGTCTGAAAAGAACAAACAAAAAATATTTGAAATCAGATGAACTCGAAAACAAATCCTCACTCTGCCAATATTAAAGTTTAAAATTGTGAAAACAATGTTTTTCTTTTCTCCCACATGTGTTCCCGGCTTTACAAAAAAAAAAAAAAAAACAGCCTGAAGAGCAAGGTGTTTCTGTGGGCGTTCAGATAAATGAAAGGCTGGTAACACAGATGCAATTAGCCTGCTTCCCCTGTGATAAGTGCTCCTATCTTCCATGCAACCACTGATGTAAAGAAGCAGGGAGGAGGAGGCCCCTTTATCGTTTCACCACGGCAACGTCTGTGACCTCTAGTGTCCGCGAACGTCGCCGCCACACCTCCAGCACTGTGATCATATATCGCCTTGAACAGGCCAGGTTGCCAGAGCTACACAACTCCCACCCATTAGCTGCAGGAGTCCGGGATAACCATGGCAACCGGTCTCTCACCCCCAGGGAGACAAGCAGCAGAACTGAAAGGCCCCATTCAATTTCCACATCCACAGCCCACTGAGCCGACAGTCTCGCAGTTTCTCTTGTTCCAGTGGGCTGGGATACGCACTCATTAAAAAAAGCCAACACACACACTACCTCATCTCCGGAGCTGATCTTTCCTCTCCCTTTTTGATGCACATAAATTACATCTACCCACTTAGAGATCCATGCCAGACATTTACTCATTTAAACTACAGTGTTTATAATTTCTAGATCAGGGTTTTTATACAGGCAAAGCAGTCATCGGTTTTCCATTAATTAGTGGTGCTTGTTGATTCATGCAGGCAGTTTCTTTTTCTGAATTGCGAGAAAAGCATTATCTGGTTTGAATTCTTGTTTCCTCTGGGCTGATAGTTGTACCTGGCCTTTAATCATGATTATGAGATTTCCATGCGGACTCTTATTGTGTTCTGCTAGAACTCAGGACCCACCCAAGAGCTAAAAATGTACGTAAATCATAAGTTTTATCTTAGAGTGATAGGGTATATCATTTTTGGTGATGTACATACTTCATGTAAGCAGTTTCTATAAACATGTGCAATAAGAATAACACTACAACTCCACATGAAAAAAGGTAGTCACAATCATGAGGAATGTTCATGAAACGCAAAATAATTTTGTCAGTAAAATGTAAATTAGACTGCATTGTATTTAATGTGTTTTCTACAGTCTATGGAAACTAAAAGTATCAATGAAGAGTGAATGAACTGAAAAGTCAAGCATAGCCCGAAGTCATTTTTTTCATCTGTACACTAATTACCAAAGCTTACCATCGAAATCAAGTTATTTTTTTGCATGAAAATTGACACTTTTCATAATTCCAACGCTGACGCAAGCAAATTCAACATTGTCAACATTTTGACAATGTAAAACCAATATGACTCAATCAATAAATTAGGATTTTGAATGCAATGAAAAGGAAGTAGTTTGCTTTTTGGATTATAGAGACTGACTGCTGCCTACGCAGGGGTTCACAATGAAACAGCAAAGGCCTGGATGATCTCTCAAAACCAGGAGATACAACAGGAGGCTAAAAGTCCCCAAAGAAATCCCCAGTGTTCTGAAGAATCCATCTAGGGGCAGCTGTCTGCCTGGTGGTTGCAGAGTCAGACTAAAGAGCCAGTTTGAATTTCAGAATTACTGTTCAAATTTCAGGGCTGTGGTTGGTAGGTACTTAACGCAGATTCTGTCCCTCTACCTTCATTCTTTTACTAGTGAGGGTCTGAACAGGAACCGATTGAACTAGAAGTCTAAAGATGATTAACATTCATAAAACAGTGATAAAATCTAGTCCTTTAACATAATTTCCCCCAAGAGAATCAAGATTTCATTTGTGATACACACAGATGTACTGGTACTACTTGCAGTGAAATGAAAGCCTGGCTTGCTTCTATGACTAAGCCAAAGAGAGAGTATGGATTAATCAAATAAAGTAAGTCAAAATGTGTGTGGGGGAGTAGTAGAATAAAACCAAAGATAATTAGAATATAGGTTAAAGGCTGAAGTATTCTTTCGGCGAGATGAAGAAGGGGACATGACAGAATTAAGGAAGTTCACCAGGACCTTGTACCATCATCAACTGAAGTTCATATGTGTTGGGTGATAAGCCAGTGAAACTCTTTCCTTCCTCTACTACAGGCTTACATCATCAGCAGATCCCAGAAAGATCTTCACTCCTTACTGGTCTCTTGTTGGGCTTCTGCAGTCCTCTGTGGGCTTTGTTGTACCCGTGCCTGTGAACAGAGGCCAGCGAGAGGAGAGGGCAGCAGGGGGATTGGGGACGGGCTGTTTTCCATTAATAGAGGGTGTGGTGTCAAGAGTTAGATGAGTAGGGTGCCACGTGTGCGGGTGCATGTGTGTTTGGGGGGTGGGGAGGCTGATCTGTTTGCCAGGAGCTGAGGGTGTGCCCTAGGCTAACTCAGCACAGCTGGCTGCCATCTCTCTGTGCTCAGCACAATGCGGCCCTGTGTGCAGCTCTGGGGAGCGGCAGCTGGACTGCGCAGATGACAGGGCCAGCCAATCAGCAAGCATCCCTGTGCCACGCCCAAGCGAAATCAGGCCAAAGCACCTCGACATGCTAACCAATAGGGGCACAGAATCACAAGGTCACTAACCAGGACAAGCTACTAATAATGTAAAATAAATAAGGCAAACAGCTATGGCTGCAAAGCAATTCATCATAGTTATAATGATTATGAGCTATATTATTATTGTTGTTGTTGTTGAGGATGTTGACAGAATAATAATAATAAAAATATAATAATAATAATAATTAATAATAATATTTGCTAAGTATACACTTTCATAAAAAGCTTGCAGTGCTGTAGTTCCTTGACCCTTGTTGCTGATATCAATGAAGCAGATCACGTTACAGTGGGCTGGTCACAGCCTTTGGTCATGAACCCAGATGGAGGTTAGCCCCGCATGGTGAAATCTACCATGAACAACCTACTTGATCCCATAAACTCACTGGCAGTCCCTTGTGAACATTTGCTCTGCTTGCTCACACATGACCACCAACGCTCACCTCTGATATCAGTCCAGATACAGTGATTTGTTTAAAATTGTCACTTATTTCGGGATGAGAAGAACACTCACATTGCCACCAACCTTGAAGTATCTTAATGGACTCATAATAAACTTCATCATAGCGCATTTTGTTTGATATGTGTTGGATATGTTGCATTTACACATGAGAATCACCATGACTGATATTATCCATTTAGATTTGTCAAGACAGCATTCAGCAATTTCCCTACAGAGAACAGAAGTAATAGAGTGCGGAGAAAACTCTAGGGCTGAATAGTCCTTATTCAGTCCTATTCGGCTGGTTCCGAATTACACATGGCGGCTAAACAGCAGAAAAACGGAGGGTGAGAAACAAAAAGTGGCCATTTTGAAATTGCCGACGGCTCCCTGGGAAGGTCACAGGCTGCCACCTGAGACTGAACAAGTGGCGGCCGGAGCAGAAGTCAGTGCGACAGAGAGAGCATCCTCAGCTCTCCGTGTATGTTTCTCTCTTGCAGGGGATGCGGGCCACTCGAAAACAGATCAGGTGGGCTTGGTATACAGTCAGTCTTGGGGGAATATGGCCTGAGTTCCAGGCTCCAAGGGGGGTAGAGCTAAGAATCCAGATTGCAGGCAGCCTGCAGGCAAAAAGGTCTGGGCTTGCATGGTGTGCGTGCGTATGTTTGAGTGGAATAATCGCATTAATGGGCGGTGAGGTAGCGGCTCAGGAACAACCAAAAAAAATTTTAATTGTATGTTAAAATCTCAGGGGGGTTTCCAAAGTGCTTTAGATGAATCCAGTACTAAAATAAGGATGTCCAGTAGTGGTCAAAATTGTGGAAATGCTTCCAATTTTTAGAGATTGCTGAACTTTAATCAACTGTTGCCCCAGTTACTTATTTAGCTGTCCAAAGTATGATATTTGTAACATTCTTTGATTGTTTATAAACATTACCGCCAATGTTCATGTAGTAACTTAACGTAATGCCAAAAATGTTAGGTGTTTCCACAGTTTTGGCCAGTAGTGTCCATCTGTTATGTCTATTTGGATAAAAGCTTTTTCTGCTAATTAATGTACTATGCCCTTCTATTCAGTTGTGTTCAGTATTTCAAGGTTAGAATAATGAAGCTCATTGAATAACCCTCCGTAACTGTTACTGTGTTGGAGCTGACAAATATTGGTCGGTAAAGCCAAGGGTGCAGCCCCCTGCGGACCAGGAGCCCCAGAGGAAGGTCACGGCGGGGCTCTCGGAATCAGCTGTGAGAGCATGCGTTTCCATAAGCTAAACATTCCCTAAGCTGCAGGTGGCTTCAGCCTCATTGCAAACAGCAGAGAACCATCGTGGATCAGAGGGCCCTGGAGCAGTCCATCTTCAGGCTTCCAACGGCGATTCTGGATTGGCTCCAGGTTTCACCAATCGTTCACTGGTTTGCAGCCATCCTTTTAGCTAAACACCACCTGGCTGCCTGCCCTTATACACGGAAGCCTTCCAAACCCCAACACAGTGCCCACCCTCCCTATCTCAAAGCCTCCGTCATATCCCCTGCTACCCATCCAGCTCCATTAAGTCCCAGTTTGTGGTCCTTGTGCTTGTATTAAACCTCCCCTTGCCCGATCCCATTGATCCCTGAAGTTTCTTCTTTCCCAACCTAGTATGGAGCTAAGAGGGAGCAAAAATGTGGACTGTCTGGCAGGGAGCTGGGAGGGAGCAAAAACATGGACTGACTGTGGGTCCCTGAGGGCCGGATTGGGAAACACTGGTTTGTTTGGTATGGGGATCTATAAATGATGTACTTACAAGGACCTAAAACCATGGTGTCGTGGCAGCAATGAGCATGCATTTTCTTAATAGTGTTAATCAAAAATGATGAGTAGTGACCCCACAGCCAAAATTCAGAGACTAGAAATCGGTTTCAGAGTGGAAGCTTTAAGGTATGATTGCGTCTGCAGTAGTTATCTGTTCATTGTTCCTAATTGAATAACTCTGCCCTGCCCTGTCATAGACCTCAAGGAAAACAGCAGACCCGCATCTGGTCTGTATAAGGTGCCATTCAATTTGATTAGATTTGATTATATTAGATTGGATTAGATTAGCAAACCTTTATTGATCCCAGAGGGAAATTCAGGGGGTTGAGCAATGATGTAGGTCTTCATTTTCCATAAATTTTTGATAAAAGTGCTGTGTTCTATGGGGGATTGTCCCGCAGTTAAATGGGTGGTCTTAAGCCTCCAAAATTACCTCTCAAATTGGTTCTTAACCCTTTAAACCTTTAGTCAGAGCTGTCTGTGGTAGTGGAGGAATGTGACTGGGAAGGATGGGGTGTGGCCTTGGCCATCTCAAGGGAGATGGTCAGCTGAGCAAGGTTAGTAGTCCTTTGTTCCCCTGTAACAAACACTCATGAAAATGAGATCACAGTACTCTCCTAAGGAGAGTTCAGTCCCCAATCAGCATGTTGTGAATTTCCATCCATCCATCCAAATCCTCAAGTACTATTATAAATTTCCATTAATTCATCCATCCATCATCTTTCTGGTTTAGTCCCCAACTACCCAGTTATGAGTTTCCATCCATCCATCCATCCATCCAGTCCTCACGTACTGTTATAATCTATAATGTGAATCTATGCTTCACCCTCATGT
>JAABNY020000001.1:43010123-43021246 GCA_015164015.2 Brevimyrus niger
CCCCCCCCCCACCCCTTCCAGTGGCAGCAGGCCCCCGCAGCCACACAACCAACACTTACGCAAGCAGCCTGATTTCAGGAGGATGGGCCAGAAGTTAAAGGGAAAGGCTGAGCAAAAAGCAGGCAGCGCTGATGAAAAAGGGCCTGCTGTCCCCGCCCCCCCCGATACTGAACCCCTGCCTCCCACCCTCGGCAGCAAACTCTCCGACTCTCAAACTCGATGTCCCTTCGCCGGCGTTTGCTTCTCAGCAATCTGGCTCATTTACAGGCTCCTCCCAACACCTGACTTGGGGACTCGGCACCATAAAGGTCAAACTGGATGCAGAGTTGCACGAGAGTCTGAAACTATACGTCTGAGGTCACTGGAAATTTCTGACTTTTGAATTCAACATACGCAAATGTGCTCATCAGATACATACAGCAGTGTTACTGTGGTCTGTGGTAAACCGTGTCACTTGCCGAAATCAGTAATTTGACAGGTGACCTGATTGCATTCAACATATGGCATGAAACTAGACAAGTTTCTGATTGTGAACCAGTGTTACCTTAAACACCTTGGTTTTAAATGTTGCCAGTGTTTAAGCATGGAGTTAGCATGAAAAACAAGACAAAATCAGAGGCAGTGAATTTCAGTTTTATTTGTTGACTGACAACTTTGACTGGTGAGTCTTCCTGTACATAACACACTGACGTGTCAAAACCGTAGCACCAGTGAATCACCACTCCTCTCATTAGACTCCAGTTGGTTGCACTACACGATGCACAGGAACAGACTACAAGCAAAAATCAAAAGTCCAAGCAGCAGGTTGGATGAATGGGCTCCAACACTTCGTCGCCGTCTTTCAACGGTATCGCAGAGGAAACATCTTTGAGGATGCGGACTTTGGCACTTTTTGTCAAAATCAAACGTCGAGAGGTGAACCGAACGAGTGAACGAGCCTCTATGCAATTAATCAAACGGAGAACGGCCACTGCACCTCGTGGAAGAAAGGTCTAGCCAAGAACTTTCTGCCCCAATTAAAGCAGACAGTAATGTAAAGTTTGTGACAAAGTGTGTCTTTAAAACAGAAAAAAAATATTCCTGATGAATGAGCCAGTCTTACGACAGTGAAGGGTCAGCATATGGCAGAATAGCACTGAAATGAAAAAATATGTCTATATACTGTTATTTGTTCGAGTGCAATGTCCAAGAATTCAGGTGGCATGATCAAATTCATATGACGATTCAGTTTGGTTTTGGAAACGTCGCAAGGGCAAAACTTAACGTTTTATGAAATAGATTTAACAATTTCATTTCTCCTCCAAGCACTCGTGCACCCACCTATCAGATCACGCTGATCCAGAATCTATCACGGGAACCGGGAAGGGGCGGGGCAGAGCGTTCGACCTGGACTGGATGCCAGTCCATTATAGGGCACTGCGCAGGATGGACACACGAGGACTCATGTTCAGTAAATCACTGAGCAAAAGCCGGACTGTTGAAGGGAAAGTGAAGTACCTGCAGGAAATGCACTTGAACACAAGGGGAACGGCACACACAGATAGCTGAGGCCAAGTCTTAACCAACACCCCTGGAGCAGTGAGTCACCATGACGCACTGCATTCTCCCTGCAACACGTAAAATATCACTTAACTCAGGCGAATATGATCAACAAACCTGCCTATTCTATTACTGGTGCAGAATACACAAGACATCCCTGCAAATCAGCTATTATTCAAATGGCATTTCTAAGTACTTTCCTTTATTTTCTTTGAGTTTACGAAGACAGCTTTCGTGACTCTAATGTTACGGTGTTCCAATTGTATGTTTCAAAAGTTAAATAAAAACAAGGCTGTGTTCTGGAGTAAAAATAATTGCTGTATTTTGTTTTACAGTTGCTTAATGTCCTTGGGCAAAAATTGATTAATATTACCGAATATTACTCCAGTATTAGGATAGGGGGTAAACAAGCCAAAACCTCACAAATGCTAGGAGTTGTCATCCTCTGTAGGTGCAGCGCAGTCCTTTCATTTCTACCGGGCTTTATCAAAGTCATTACACCACTGACACCATTTTGCGAAAACAATCTCGTGCCCCATTATCGGGAAAAAAAAATAAAATTCTTGAAAAAAACACCAGGATGAAAATCCCACCCGCGCACATTATTTACAAACAACATTTCTAAAGACAGAAAATACACCTTAGATATGTCAGCATAGGAAAATATATGTAAAAAGATTTATTGTAGAGACACAGCACACCCCATTTGTGGGGTGGTAAGCCTTAAACTGTTTTATACTGTTTGTAAGTGGGCAGACAATCAGACTCGTATCAGCCATTTCCACATGCGGAACTGGGCCCCTCCTTTACCCGAGCCAGACTGCCGACACGGTCCGTCTCCCCACCCTACTTCCTGTGTGTCTTTTCTCACGAACGCACTTGAAATGCTGACAGAGGGGACAGAAGGACCCAACTGAAAATAAAGATAATGATGAGAAACATCATCGGTATCAGTCAGGGAGCTCCTCGCTCCTTGGATGGGGATTCACGCGAGGAAGAACGAACGAGAGTCACGTCGGCACCGAGAGAACAGCTTGAGAGTAACGAGTGAAAGGATGACTAGCAGTCTGCCGACCTCGTTGGCATCTCGGTCAATTGCACAGGAAACCAACTGGCAGACAGGCTGACATCCTGCAACAAAATTTTCTGGGTGAAGCACATCCTGCGAATTGCAGAACTGGTAAATATTTGGTTCTCTCACCGAACAAGTCAAGATTTGTCATGGCTTGTAATTTAAGGCACCCAAACGTTAACGTGCAAAGTCTAGGGGAAAGAGTCGAAGATGGGGCCACACAACAAACTGTAGATGTTGTGTCCTTCAGAGAGAGCGCACATTCATTTCATTTTCAAGTATTTTCAACGTAATGCACACAAAACTGTATATTCTTCTTGCAGTAGAGCCAATAGAATTAGCCGGCAGTTATTGGTGTCCCTGATTACTTCCGTTACGAGGGGTAGGCTAACTGTAAAGGTACCGGAATCATGGCCTGAGCAAAGCACACAAAGAAAAGACACGGACATCCGTAGTAGAGGAGCCCGAGCGACAGGGAACCCTCATCGCCACACCAGAGGGCAGAAGGGCCTCCCCCAATCCCAGATGCATTGCGGAACACGGATCTTGGGCTCCATTGCTTTAACAGGGCACAATCTTACTGCCAAAACCGTAGCGTGGATCCTACGTGGGCCCGTAGAACTGTGCTTCTCAACACGTCTCAAGGCTCAAGCTATTAACATCACCATTAACAACCCCCCCCCACCCCCCCCCCGCCAGCCCTGCAATATTCCCGTTTGGTAAATCTCTTTAGGAAATTGGTGTATCCAGCTAGGAGAGCAACAATGGATGGCTGCTCTAAGGCATCATGGCTTTTTGGTTTTGCTGTTGAGGCCAGGCTTGATTTGGACCAGCTCCACATCCGACAGCACGTCTGGGGGCAATGCGCCGCGCATGCGCTCAATGGTCCTTTGGTACGACGCCTTCTCCTGCTCCAGAGAGCGAATCAGGTGCTTCATCTTGCTCTCCCGCAACATGAAGTTCTCCACGTTCACCTCTAAACTCTGGATCTTGACACGAGCGGCCTGTAGGGGACAAACCACGCACCCTCCACCCTCAGAGACCATTTCTAAAATGCAAATTACACACCTTCACAACATCTGCCCTAGCAGGAATGTCAGTTGACTAAGGGGTGCAATAAAGAACACATGCAATGTTCTGTGTTCGCCTACCTTTCACGTCACTGATAAATGGAAACAGCTCTATAAATAATTTGTATAATGTGTTTTATATCATTGCAATTCATCAGAAGACCAAGGGTGCTGATCCCTGGAGACTTCTGAGGCAAATTGCTTCAGAGGGTCTTAGATGCATCTTGGCAATTTGCAAATTTGATGTCCTAACACTATATCAGCCTTGAACTATACTCTGGCCTCATCTATACTAGTCCATTTGTGATAAAGCAAAAGTAATTTTTCTCTTTGTCTCTTCGCCTGTGCAGTGGGTCTAAGCTCTGGCTCCACCTGCTGGTAGGTTACGGTACAGGCAGCACACAAAACAATGAACAGGCACGAATGCATCAGCTTCTACCATACCTGGAGCTTCTCCAGCAGATCCATGTTCTGCTTCTTCAGCTGGGCATTGGTCTTCTCTAACTTGTCCAGGCGGTCCATGTCGTCGGGCAGGGTTGTAGAGTCCAGCATTTCATCCTGTAGCACATGGTACTCTACCTCGTAGGCATGGAGCTGCTTGGAGATGTCCATCTCTAGCACCTAGAGGATCACAGAATTGTTTTCTTATGTCTCATAAGCTTCTAGGCAGTTTGACTTCAGAAAAAAAAAACTACTGGGAATATAATACTGTAATACACAATGCTTTAAAACAGTGTTACTCAGTCCGGTCCGCATGGACTCAGAGTCAGTCCATGTTTTCGCTGACTCCGAGCTCCCTACCAGACAGTCCACATTTTTGCTCCCTCCAAGCTCCCGGTAGGAGCACAAACATGGATTGTCTGCGGGTCCCCATGGACCAGACTGGAAAACACCGCACTAAAGTATGACAAGTTAGCACCATCACACTACCACACTATTTCAAAAATATTACAGAATTTGCATTTTGCATAACTACGAGTATTTAATAAAAAATAATAATAATTAAAGGGTTAACTATTGCCCACTTTCTTGATGTCATCACACCAACACAAGATGATATGGGACTTATTTCACTGTGACTCAAGGTCACTTGCAAACATATGGCCCATATTTGGCAAATACAGGCAGTTCCTAAACACAATCCTGAACTATACTCAAGGATACTCTTCCAAACAATACTTTTAATTAATCATAGAAGATTCAGCATATGTTATATATACCCTAAAATAATGCTGAGTGTCACTTAAAAAATGAGTAGTTTACAGTATACACACATACCCATTGAGGCTGGGATCAGTAAAGCCAGCCTGTAAAAAAGAGCCTCACACACCTGCTTCATTGTCTGCTCCATCTGGTCCTGAGTCAGGTTGGGGATGGTAGTTTTAAGGTAGTCCACAATAGCCTCAAAGCTGTCGCATTCCATTATTTCCCCTTCATGGCTGCTCAGCAAACACAGGGCTACCTTAAAGACCACTTCCGTCCCTTGAATAAACAGGAAGTCTGCAAAAACACAAAAAGCCACATGTGAATCAAACACAGCGTTACCTGCAGAAACCTCACCTCTTTCCCTCCTGTATATCCACTGACAATCTTACAAGGAGATTACATCTGAACCTTTCCTAAACATTTCTCACTGTCTTTTCACGATTTTTACACTAAGTAGAATAGAATCACAATCACGTCTTCATACCCTGGCCAAAGTTTTGCTGCTATATATAAAATAAGTCTTAGAAATGTGAAAAAAATAAAAAAAATAAAAACTGAAAAGCTACATAGAAAAAACGACAATCTAACAGAAAACAGAAAAAAAATTAAAGTGTTTAGGGTGATATGTACCAAAGACTCGAGCCACAAAGCCCAGTGGAAACTGGGATGCGAAAAGAGTGAGGAACCAGGGAGCAGCATACAGACTGGGGCAGATCTCATGCTCCTCCAGGTGATTGTACAGTTCCCGGTGGTAGTCATGCAGGAGACGAGACAGCTGGTACATCTGTATCTGTAGCGAAGACATCAGATCAATCCCATCCCAACATCCAAGATACCACCATCCCATCCCCGCATCCTGGTCTACGAATATGCGGCACTCAATTATGAAACAAACCATCATCATCTGTTGCTCATTGTTCATTACAGCTAAAAGGATGAAAGACTCTTTGACCGTGACTAAATTATATTTACTTGGCGGATGGCCCGTTTGGCAGGCGGTCACACAAGTGAGGACAGAGAACAGGGACAGCCAGTGCCTCTGTAGTAGCTGGGATCAAGGGCCACCGCTCAAGAGCCCAACGGGGGATATGATTACTCCGCTGACCACAGGATTTGAACTCATGAGCTTCCGGACACGAGCACAGATCCCAAACCTGCCCAAGTCATCCATGTGTTTTTTTCTAAATCAATCGTAACTCAACAATCAGACTGTCATCAGCTATATGAACTGCAGTTCAGACTAGGTAACCAATCTCTCTGAAGCTGAGCGGGTTTGAGCCTGGCCAGGACTTGTAGGGAAACCATCTAGGAAGGCGGAGTTGCTCTTGGAGGAGGTGATGTGTGGCCTTTTCTTGTGGATCCCAGCACTCCAGTGCTTTGACAGAGACAAAAAACAATGCTGTCTTACAGATGAGCTGTAAAACGGAGGTCCTGACTGAGGCATATATCAAAAGAATAGGGGTGGTACCCCGTTGTCCCGGCTAAACTGCCCACTATGGCACTTTTAAATCTGGCCTCCTAAACCTGCCCTACATCTAACTGGTGAATTCTCCCCTGCCCCTTCACCACCTTAGCTATTATATGGTGAAGCACATTGGCGGAGAATAGCTGCCTTCCCATCATCCAGGCGGGCAGTGCACAGTGCTGGTGGCTGAAGTGGCTCCTCATTGGTTCTACAAAGCGCTTTGGGTGTCTTGAAATGTGCCATATAAATGTAACGTTCGCTCATTCATTCATTTGACCACATCATCTTAAGAGAGGATTTTTAAATTTTGCAAAATATAACAGCTGCGAATGGCCTGGGGGCTGGTATCTGCAATCTATTCAGTTCAGCAAAGTTTGCCATTGGCAGCAAAGAAAGTCTAAAACTGCTACTTGGCGATTGGGCGGGGGGATCAGACAGTTAATCACTACCTGGGTTAGGCCTAAAGGGACACACCATTTAAGTCAAGGCTTGTGGTTAAACTAGGTAGCAAGTGGGGGGAAAAAAAGCCTTGAACGGACCTGTAGGGAGATCATGTCGGGCCGGTACTGCCTGCGGAAGCCCACGTCGTACATGAGGAACTTGAGCATGTCGAAGGCCTGCTCCTCGCTCATGTGCAGCAGCAGCAGGCCGGCCACGAAGCTGATGCCCTGGCAGTAGCCCACCTCCGCGTCCAGCAGAGAGTAGGCCTTCAGCAGGTTGTAGAGGGAGAGTTGCCCCGCCCCCAGCTGGGCGGAGAAATAGGGGTGGGTGGGGAACGTCCGACCTATGGCGGCACAGGGAGGAGGTGCTGCAACCTTAAAACAATCGACGGCAGAACAAAATCGATTTTTTTATCAAGCCAGGTGAGCTGTACTTGAAACTTTGGGTGATCTCAATATGCTACTTTACTGTACTTGTGTTCTCCCGTTTTAAGTCATCTTCCATTGCCCAAGACTAATTCTAGTACTAATAACACAAGTACAGAGGATGGTAAAAAATCTCTGGATGTTGTTCTTCTTCCTCCCCAAATATCAAGGATACATGATTTGCATCCTCACGGAACGAGACCAGTCTCATGATTCATTGCAGCACGAGTTCATTCTTGAGAGTCAAGTTCCCAAGACTGGTCTTGGTAAGACCACAAGTGTGGTCTTTGTGTTCTTGATATTGAGACTCACCCTCTGTACTTTACGCTCTACTTCGAGTATTCTGAATGCACAGAAAAAGTGCACTTACTTCACACATCACAGCAGGAACTTCCAAAAGGGTCATTTTCCCTGCCAACCAGAATAGCCTTGATTTCCACCACAAAGTGAGTCGACGGCAATGCCTATTCCCATTCTCTCCAGGAGCACACTTTCTCGTATATGTACTGGCCAACATCTTGAATTTATTTCATATTCATATTATGTATTACTTTTACATTCATTTAGCAGATGCTTTTACCCAAAGCAATGCACAGTTCATAAAGCAGGGTCAGCCAGTCCACGGAGCAATTGGTGTTAAGGGCCTATCTCAAGGGCCCAGCAATAAAATCACTCTCCCAACCATGGGATTTGGACTGGCAACCTTCAGATTACACAATTGCAAGTTAATTCAACTGGATTTACCTAGAGATTAATGCTGCCGTCGTGTGTTAGTCTGAAAGACCTTCCCATTTGTGCAGTTGGAATGATGGAATGACCCATGTGCTTTGTCATCGGAGCAAAATGAAAACATTCCGAATGCAAAACTTTTTTTCACCCAAACAGGAAGATCCCATCTATGTGTTTCCATAACACACATAGATAGAATGACAACTATAGCACTGATCTATATCACGTAAAGTGTACACAGATTACAGATGTACACAAGCAATAGCTATCGATGGCTGTATTGCTAAAAATAAACAATTACGTACCACCCATAATGGAATGAAAGGTTGAAGGTCATCCCAACTCAGGAACTCAGGTACCATAAAAATCCAAGAATTTCCCGCTCAAATCTATGAATCCGGTCTGCATATTCACCATAATTCCGACAGCATGTGAAGACAGCAGAGTCTCCATTCTTTGATACCCCTCAGGGGTACCCCCATCCCAAAAATTCACCCCCCTGAGTTACCCCCCCAAAGCTCCACACGTGTGTGCATTGCTCTTCCATGCCTTCTAAATCCCCTCGGGAACAAATAAAGTTTTCTGAATTTGAATACCCAGGTCCACAAGGATGGCATGCTGCTGTGCAGTCAGTTGCTTGAGGAGGTCCTGGTAGGAGACGTCGGGGGGCTGCTGCCTGCAGGGTAGCCGATGGCGCAGGCGATGCTGCTGGCAGAGCAGGTGCCACACCTCTCCACGCCGGCTTTTGGGCACGCCTACCAACAGAGGACACTCAGTGGTCAGGTGGCTCGAAGAGGACAGGAAGAAAGAGAGAGAGAGCGAGAGAGAGAGAGAGAGAGAGAGAGAGAGAGAGACCACTGGGCTTCGGGCCGATCGCGGGCCGCTCTCACCCTGGCAAAGGGTGTTACAGATTTCCTCCTTGTCCCACTGGATCTGGGATCTGCCGGGGATACTGAGCTTCTTCTCCCACACAGCCTGGACCTCTCTGGAGCACTGGCCCACCTCCTGGTAGTCAAGTTTCATCTTTCTGATGTGCAGTTCATCTCTGCTGGCTGTCGGGGCGAAGAAGGCAGCCTCGGGTAAGCTAATGCGGCGGTGAAACGACCTACAGCCGACATCCTGACCGGGGAACCGCAAACAGGCAAGTGATATCATACTGCATAAGTATTCCGTACATATAGAATAGAATAGAATAGAATAGAATAGAATAGAATAGCCTTTATTGTCATTGTACCATGTACAACGAAATTGGGGTGCCACTCCCTTGGTGCAAAAAAAAAAATAAATAAACTCTATTTTCCAACAGTAATTAGAAACAGGAAATATGTACGGTCTGAAATAAGGGTAACTACATATCTTTCTGGGGTAAAAAGTCTTTATTCATCCTCTAGAGGGCAATAACCTCCTAATTACTGCCAAACAATGCAAGATTCCTCCATTTTTACTAGCATCAGGGGAATTGACATCAATACAGAAACTGGCGTTTTATGCGGTTACATCATCAGCCTGATTTATTATTCAATGTAAATTTATTAGAGAGGACCCAGAAGAACAAGAATATAGTGTCTGTAACAGAAAGATACTTCAGCTCAGGAAACAAATGGGTTTAATAATAATTAGATGAGTTTTCATACGTCTCCATGCATCTAGCACAAGAACTGCAGCTTCGGCTAATGACCGTTAGAGGTAGAGGAGGGGGCGGGACCAGAAGGTCGAATCCCACCTTCCAGACGCTGGTTCTCCTTCTCCATGCGCAGCAGCAGTATCTGCTGATGGATGGCCTTCTTCCACAGGGCCCTGTAGTCAGCGGGGGTGCGCGAGCAGCCATCCCCGAGGCCGAGGGGCCCACAGGGCAGCAAGCTCGCCAGCGGGTCCCTATCGTGCGTGGAGGTTCGTGGGGAAAGAGGCAGGAGCTCGCTTCCATCCAGACCATCTGCTCCAACACCCAACCCAAGCAGAGAAGCAAGTTGGGGTGAGGTCTGAGAGTCACAGCCTCACTAAGTCGAGTCTTTCCGTTACCCATTCCACAAATCACATGACTGAGGTGAAGCAACAGCTGCAACCAAGAGCGATTCTAGGATCTGACCCTGGAGAATTATAGGACACCCTAACCCTAACCCTCACCGTAACCCACCCATGATGAGGTTTGCCAGGACGACGGGGAATCTCACGATAAAGTCTATCGAGTGGGACAACGAAAAGTATACGAAGTATACTTTTGGTCTCGAACTGCCTAAAACTGCAGCCAACAGAAGGTAAATGTCTCTGAAACTCACTTTAAACAAATGGGTGCAGTATTTCCGTATTATTTCTGCACAACATTCAAGACACAGGTCTTGTTCAAAGGTACACTGGCAGCGAACCTACCAGATGTACGGTTACCAGCGTTTAGGCATCAGAAGTTACTGCCCCGCCCCCCCCCACCCCCACCCCCCAGTACTGCGCACTGGTAGGACAGGCGTTCGACACGGACCTGGGTGCTGCATGGACCCGGCAGCCTTGCTCATGGGGGAGGCCACGCGGAGGAAGATCTTCTGGCGCCAGGAGACACGGCGTGGGGTGCCGAGAGGAGCTAAGGAGTTCAGGGAGTCACTGCTGCAGCCAGACGAGGCCCCCTTCCTGCCGTCATCGTTACTGCGGCGGAAGCAGGCCAAGAAATAAGTTGGGGGAGGGGGGGGGGGGAGGCAAGCCCCGCTCTGCATAGCATATATATGTCACATCACAACGCAAACACGTAATCTATGCACTCATGCCGGATCTCCCTATATGTCACAGAAAGTCAAATGATAAAAGCAGGTCTTCATAATACATCAAATAATAGCTAATTACTCTCAGTGGCCACTTTATTAGGCATGGCTACCTGGTGCTGGGCCTGGCGTACTTTTGCAAATATAAGCAGTTCAGCATTTGATGCATTGTTCATTCAGAGATACCTTTCTGCATTTCAATGTTGTTGTTGTTTTTTTCTTTTCATTCGGGGCATTTCTAAATCGTTTTGATACGCTGCCCACTCCCCTCTGACGACAGAGGCGATGCACAAAAGCCCACTGTCTGCACCAGGTTCGTGCACAGCCAAGTCCCCTCTTCATGTCCCTTTCGTAAGTTGTACAGTATGTAGCACATCATCCGGTCACTGTGTAAATGTAGTATGTGAAGCATATCATCTGGTCACTGTG
>JAABNY020000001.1:43035255-43062750 GCA_015164015.2 Brevimyrus niger
TGTGTGTGTGTGTGTGTGTGTGTGTGTGTGTGTGTGTGTGTGTGTTGGGCATTATAAACAAATCCCTCTACTGGTAAAATCGTGCTGGACGTGACACAAACTGGCTGGCTCACTCCCCTCAAGGACAAGGACAGAAACAGACGCCTAAATAAGGCCTGAAGGCCTGGAGAAGCTCCTGATTGGACAGAGACGATAAAACTAGTACATAACATTACTATACAGAAACAGTAACATTGACATCATGTTATTGTTTTGATACAAGATATTGTATTGCATGTAAGCCAAAGTCAGAGCAGAACCAGTAAGACTTTTTGGTTTTTTAAAAAGTGTTTTTGGAGTCACTTCAAACTAGTAAAAGGGACACTGATTAGCTAACTATGAAAGCTGTTGTTGAACTTGTCATCAATATCACTTACCGAAACTTCACTATTCATCACCAGAAATGCTCAGTAGTGCTGCAGAGAAACGCTACTGTAAATTGGCATACAGGAAAGTGCTTGATACAGTGGTTATAAAAAGTGTTCACACCCTTGTAAAAAAATTTCATGATGTAAAAAATGACTTTTCCCACTTTTAATGTGACCTGTAACCTGTACAATTAAACTGAAAAGCAAACAAATCTGCTAGGGGAAAAATATATATATATAAAAAAATAAATAAACGTACAGTAAACTGGTTGTACACCTTTGCACACCTTTAATGCAGTACTTTTTTAAGCAACTTTGATTTAATTACAGCATTCAGTTTTTCTGGTTACACACCTACCATCAATTGCGGTGACTGATTAACCTCAAACAAAGGACAGTTGTCCTAGTAGGATTTTCCTGACATTTACCTGCGTCCTACGGCAAAAGCCAAGGTTTGCAGAGAGCTTACAAAGCGTCTAAGGGACCCTCAATGTTGAAATGTATCATTCAGGAGAAGGGTAGGAAAAACATTCCACTGCATTAGATATACCATGGAGCACAATGAAGATGGTCATCAAGAAGTGGAGAAGATATGGGACAACGGTGATGCTGCTGAGAACTGGACGTCCTTCCAAGATTGATTGGTTGTTTCTCTTCAGCTGTGAAGGGGCTTTAGTCAAGGTTGAGGGAATTATGGACAGTCTAGAAGCTTCAGGTGTCTGTTAGAAAGCTGAAGATGAAGAACTTCACCATCCAGTACAACAATGATCCCAAGCATACATCCGAAATCAACAAACTGCTTCGCCGGAAAAAAATGAAAGCTTTGGAATGGCCCAGCCAGAGCTCAGGCCTAAACCCAACTGAGAATCTGTGGGTCGATCTGAAGAGTGCTGTACATGAAGAGTGGGCAAGCTGATAGAGTCCTTCCCAAAAAGACTGGATGCTGTAATTAAATCAAAAGGTGCTTCAACAAAGTATTAGTTTAAAGGTGTGCACACTTGTGCAACCAGCTTATTCTACATGTTTTATTTGTTTATCTTTCTCCATAACAAATTTGTTTTTCAATTAAATTGTAGAGGTTATAGGTCACATTAAAGGTGGTGGGAAACTTTTTAATGATTTTTTTTTTTCATGGTCTCATTTTGCATATTGCATCACAATACCTGCCATTTTAACAGCGGTGTGAACACTTTTTATACGCACTGTACGTCAGATTTCATAAGACCAAGATAAGGAATAAACAGCATTTTTTGCATGTGTCATTAGTCCAAATGTAACTTGACTACAAGAGACCGAACCGCACACAGTTAATTATGAAGATGAACGCAGGGACCTGCAGCATGGTTCAGTTCACACAGGGGTCGGCTTACATTTATTGCAACTAAATTTGATCTGCAAAACAAAAATCACTGGAGCAGATATGGATAATCAAACAGCCTCTATTCTGCTCGCTTCGTTTGGGAAAAAATAGCAAAATGAGCAGCGGCCTGGCCTGATCTGCGCAGCATCTCACAGAAATCCACCGGAGAGCCCACGAGATACAATCGGTGTGGAAAAATCGCCCAATCGATGCATCTTCCAGTAAACAGAGAAGATAATTGCTATTAAAAAAAGAAAACGGAAAGCCCAAGGTCAAACTTCGCCATTAGTCAAGTTGTTCCAATAAATAAAAATAAAGCCACACACTGCACCCGGCAGCAATAATTATGCACAAACAGAGAAAGGTCAGCTGCCGTGCAAAGCGTTTGGATCAAAACAGCCCAATTACTGCGTTGACCTAAGGAACTATATTTAGTCAAGAGAAGAGAGACGTCAAGCCCTTTCTCCCAGTGGCGGATGGTTACGGGAGCTAGCAGACTTTATAAATCTTCAGTAACTACAACCTGGGGATGAAATATGAACATCTGCGAGAAAAATACTACTTTTTTTTTAAACCTCCATATAAATGCAAACACCACATCCAGCAACATATTCCCTCTCAAACTTGCACAAAGGAATAAGTTGTGTAAAAAACGTGGAGAGGGTGTGGATTCTGGGTCGTTACCGACAGCTGGCCTGGTTCCCAGGAATACTTGAGATCTCAAGTAAATATCAGGATCTGCCAAACGCAACTTGTTCGGATTTCTACCCTGCATATATACTGCCTTCCGATAATAAAATCTTCTTAGCTTGCTCTTAAAACAAACATCTATATTTTTCTGGAATATTTTTCCCGTAAAATAAAAAAAATGGGATTCATTTCAAAACTGCTTTGTATCCATATTAACTAATTAAAATAGCTGCGACTGGTAAAACACAAGCGTGATTGGCCAGCCTAAGAGCCGGAGTTACTATGTAACTCTTCAATAGTGCATGCAGTAATTTCAAATACACTGAAAATGCAACAAAACGCCTTTGGCTCTTCGGGAAATCATACGTCACGTGATCGAACAACGTGTTTACGGAGGGATCCGGTCTGTAAAGGTCATCTTCGGGAGATTAGACTGCGTCACGCGGCACAAATCAAGGTCTTATGGCCTCTGCTTTGTGACTCGCAGAGCCAGGAATTAACAGCGCCGTTATAGACCGGGGTCTCGGTCCAGCCGCCTTCACCCATCGGAGTATAAGCGCCGTTATCAGCCATGGCAAGCTGTGATGGCTGGCGGTGACAGATGAGCCGGCCGGTCGATGCCCTGTCTCCAGCAGGGAGCCTTATCGCTCCCTATGTGAATAAGATACGGAAAGTGGGCCGGTCTGGGGATAAGTTTCAGCATTCCGCTGACCGAATGGTACCGACCCCACACACACCAGGCCAGTGGTCCTCAACCTTTGAGCACAGCGAACCAATCTTTTCCATGCCAGCTCAGTCGCCACCCTATATCAAGTACAGATTTCATTTAACGCTATGGTGGAGCGCGCAGCTTGCTCTGCAATTTATGCCAATCAATACACATTGTGCAAATCTGATTGGATGTTCCAGTGAATTTTAAATTGAGCATCTGTGGTTTGGCTTCGCGGATTGGTTGAGTGTTCACTAGTTGTGCGCTAAGCATTTGTAGACCCAAGACCCGTTTATATAGGTTAATTCGAAGATTGGGGCTGGGAAATTTGATCATGGATCAGCATAGGAAATAAAATGCTTACATTTCCAACGCTGTCTCGCGACCCTTTCAGAACTAGCTGCAACCCATAATTGGGTCACTACTCATAGGTTGAGAATTGCTGTCCTAGGCTGTCAAGTTTCTGCAAATGTTTTAGACAAAAAAAATAAAACTTGGAACAAAAAAGTAAAACGGAGCCTAAGTTGTTCTTTTTTCCACGAATGAACTTCCCAGATTAACAAGTATTATCTTAAAACCATAACTTACAGTTCTTTAATTTCTAGACTTTGTTATTATTTTTGCTGTTTTTCCTAATAAAAATGACTATTACTTATGTATCGCCTATTTTGGTGTAATGGTAACAATTTATATTAAAAGATATGCTAATCTGTGACCTCTGCTGCCCAGACCAGGGAAACACTAAACATTTTTTGTGAACTGTTGCTTAAAATAATATACATAATCCTCAAAGCAGCGGCATAGGCAGGAAATTAAATTTGGGTGTGCCATTGGAAAACAAAGCACAATAAAGCAATGTGTACCTATAATGACCACGGATTTCATTGTAGTCAGGGCTGCCACTTTCAATCTGACAAAAAAAAATTGCCACAGTGGGTGGGTCCCAATGAAAAAAATTTCCATCACATAGATGAAACTAAATTTCTGTCCAGTGTGGGATGGAGTCTGTCTTTGTGCGAATTAAAAAAGACAGAAAAAAGGTGATTTCACTTGGGTGTGCAAGCTGGTGTTTTGGAAGGCTTGCGGACTCCCTGATACACCCTTGGTTACCCCCCCCCCCCAGCCAAAATATGGCTGACCTAAGTACTATTGCGTACAATGACATAGAACGGCATGCCTTCTAATAGATTCAGGACCAACATACAGGACATTCTGTCCCCATAATGTTGTAAATACAACCCCCCCCCACACAGAAAACGGGGGGTAGAATTTCACCCCCTTGTCTTTTGTGACGTAACCATGCGACTCACTGTCCTTCTTTGTTAATTGCGGAAAAGAAATGTGGAAAAATAACACTTCATTCATCGATGTATTATGCAAGAGCATTAGTCTTATAAAAGAGTTCAGTCTGATAAAGAAGAAAAAACAGCACACAGAGCATTTTTGCACCTACTGAAGTATTTGTACGGTTAGAATGTTTCCTTATCTATTCAAGTTACTTCTACAGTTGACCAAACCCTCAGGGCAAACAGCGCAGCATTGACGTGTCAGACGTGCAGACCAGCAAAAGAACGGCCAGCCTTCTGCAACGCGACTAAGTGCCCCATGATTTTCGGCTTGCCCTAAGGTCAAATTCCAAATGAGAAACTGTTGGAACTGGAAGCACGAAGCTGCAATGGTAAATACCACAATCAAAGGAGGAGCAGGAGATGGAACAGAGAACTAACATTCAGTACCAGCCAAAGGTCTGGACATACCTACCGAAAATCATTTGCTTTTTAACAAGATAACCTCAAGTTGTGCTTAAAGTCATTATGTGGCAACTATTATCTTGTGAACAAGACATGGGACATTGCGACAGATGACCTGGCCCCTACAATCCCAATGGGATGAGTTGGACTGAAGAGTGAGAGCGAGGTAGCCAACTTGTGCCCAGAACTTGTGGGAACTCCTTCAGGACTGTTGGAGAATCATTCCAGGTGGCTACATCTGGAAGCTGGTTGAGAGAATGCCAAGGGTCTGCAACGCTGTCATCAAAGCAAAAAGGAGGCTGTTTTAAAGAATCTATACTTTGCGAGACATTCGAGATGTTAGTCATTCTTTTGGTCATTGCAATATTTGACATGTATTACGTCTTGTACTGTATTTCTTGGGGAATAACACAGGCAAAACAGAGACAAATGCATTAAAAGCAGGTGCATCCAGACTTTCAACAGGTACTGTAAAGGAAAGCTATTAGTCAGAAGAATCAGAACAGATTGGCCTTAGGGTCCCAGTGACTCATTAAAAACAGACTGCCATGAAGAACAGGATTAAAAATGCAGTATAAACAAGCTTCCCCTCCAGTTTTCAAGGACATTGAACTCACTCTCTCTCTCTCTTTGAGACATGGGTGATTTTTTTTAGGCTTGGACTGAAAGAATACACTACATTCTAGATGTTTCGCAATAATCACGATTTAGCGAAACAAATGCACATTATTCATAATAAAGAGGAAAGCCAGGACATTCAAATAAGCTATACTGGGTACACTGGGTACACTGGGTGTGGATGATGGCTGGCCTGAATATGACATGACAGAACATAAAAACAGATGTTTTTTCGAGAACAGACAGGGGGGAAAAAAAACGAAACAAGTGAGAATAAATCAGCTCAAAACCACAAATCTGTAAATGTGTAAAAAATGCCGTCACAGAGAATTAACTCACAGGGCTTAAAGGGCACAGACACAACTGCAGATGTGCTCTAGCATCTTAAAATCAAATATGGCCGTGGAGCATAACTGTTCAGTCAAAAAGTCCTGATTCCTAGTTTGTGACCCCACTACAGATTTCAAACTAAGGCCAATGACAGGAAAATTAAACACAGATTGAAAAACCCATAGTGGGTGCAATTACTGTGTACTTCTTTTCAATCAGTATTTGATTCAAACCCACACAGTAAAAAACATGAAATGGATTAAATCTACCAGTGATTGATGTACAATAATCCCATATGAAGTCTTTTCAAAGGGTGGTGCACTTTTGCCTTCACTGGAAAAGGACTACCCCGTTATCTTCCAATAACTGCTTTGACGTCGCGCCCCTTTGTTTTTACTCCTCTCGACCAGCATTCCGTGAGAGGGAACAAATCGTCATGTTTAGTATCAACTGCATTTTATATTTTCACTTTTCCACTTTCTTTATGTTACTGAATGTTTACAACGGCAATGTCACAAAGTGTGAGTTCAGAAGTTAGAAATGAGAGCACTGTCATCCCATCCGGGGGGGATGGCTCCTGGCCTGTACCCTATGCTGCCTTGGATAGGCTCCCGACCCTACCCACAATCCTCTTCAGGCTGAGCGGTTGAAAAGTGGGCTGATGAGTGATGTGCAGGCCAAACGACAAAACCCAAATATTTAGCATATAACAAGCCAAAGAAAATATTGTGTAAACATAAACCCACATCAATCTTCTTCAGTACGTTCACACACTCAAAAATAACCACAACCACATAGAGTACCAGCTCAAAGTTTGGACACACCTACTAAATATCATTTGTTTTTCAACAAGAAAACCCTATACAGCTGGTTTGGGATCAGTTGGACTGAAGAGTATCAGCAAGGTAGTCAACATTCACTCAATACTGGAGATGGATTCCAGGTGGAATCCTACATCTGGAAGCAGGTGGAGAGAATCCCAAGGATCTGCAATGCTGTTACTGAAGCGGAGGCTGGTTTGGAGCTCAGGGGGCTAAGCCTCTGTGCCTGTAAACCCCCACATCCAATTGAACCATTGGTAGCTGACCAATAAAATATCATTATTCTTCAATCGGGGGCTATAGTCTAAAATTTGAGGAAATTGAGAGATGCTGAGTACTTCTCTTGGACAAGCAAAATTTGATATGTATTACTTCATTGCCTCAAGGCCTTTTGCTATAAGATGAATAATATAGCTAAAGCAGAGATAAGTGCATTAAAAGCAGATGTGTCCAGAATTTTGACTGATACTGTAGATATAGTACACAGTGTAGATATGTGTATATAGCACAGTCCATTAAGCAGCATATTAGGTGCTGTGTTCCTTTTTATAATGAGGAAAGCAGTGTTATGCAATACAACCCATCAATCTATTTGCCATAAGACTGTCCAATATAGTAGGGGAAAGGGGTGGAACATTTCCATGAGCTTTCCATTCCATGGGAAGTTAAACTGGGGAATTCTGGAACTATTCCAAGCTGGAAAGTTTCCATGGGAGTCAACGGGAAAATTTTGCAGTGAACCTGAAGCCAATCCCTGGAAGCAGAGAACAGGAGGCAGGGGGGGCCATCCGAGTGAAAACCATCAAAATTATTAAAGGCTATAATGCGCTATCGACACAAATATGACAAACACAAAATGCATGAGTACAGCCTTCTGCAGAAATGCAACTATTGAGAAGCAGGTTTCAATTCACAGAGTGAAAAGTATTACTAGGCCAGGATTCCTTTTGAAATATGTACTCTCAGATTCACGCACGAATACACAAAACCACGCAAGAGAAGCGCTGACATGTATTCCATTCAACACTGACAGACTGCATTGCTAGACCCTTTGCTCCTACAAACTCCTTGCCTAGCTTGGGTGACACATGGCGCAGTCTGGGATTCATGTCAAAGGTCGCACACCCAAATGTGAACAAACTGGCGCACAGCGGGAGTGAGTCACTGTCTATTCCAGCACAGGGAACAACGCATCATCTCCGAGCGCCAACCTGCTGTCGAGTGCACAATAAAGAATGCACCGTGAAGCGTGGTATGCAGCTCCTTTACCTTTAACTCAAAGGAGTATGTGCAGAGTACTGCGAGTAAAACAAAGCGAGGTAGAGCAACAAAATGCTACTGCAGCACGCCACGCTCACACATGCTAGATACACGCGAGGAGATCATTTTTTTCAGGTCTGACACAATAGTTAAAACGTAATAAACAGTGCTGATGATAAACAACAGCCCACTGCAGCCTGCAAGCCTCCTTTTCTGGAGGGATTCCATAAATAGAGGTGATTAAAAATGCATGTTTCCTCCCTTGAATCATTCAGTTGAAGCTTCATGGGTGTTGTATATGGAAAATGGAAGGAGTTCAATGCAAGTGCCTGAAGGAGAATTAGGTCTCAGTATCCTAGTTTACCTTTTAATAATATAAAAAAACAAGTACAAAAAAAAAAACAAGTAGTGTTTCTTTTTTGTTCAAAGACTCACTAAACGCTCAAAACAAAAGTGTTGATGCTGGAAATTGAGCATAAATGAAATGCATGCAGGCTAATCTTTGCATCTTGTACATGGGAAAACTCCACCGGGCGTGTTGCAATTCCAACCCGTTTTTCTCGTACGGCAGCAATGCAGATGAAGCTCCACTCGTGCACCCCTACTTTGTTCTGTGTGCCTAAACACTACAGCTGAGTAACAGGTTTACGCGCCTCTTCTACCTGCTCGTAGTGTTACGACGATCACGCAGTGTTCCCTTACTCCTTCCTAATCGGTACAAAACGCCAGAAGATGCTAAACAACCATGGGAAGGCGGCGTGTTCGCAGGGAGAGACTTATTTATTAACCAAGTGACTTTTAAATGTCCCTGAATAGTTACTTGTGAGTAGCAGGTTCGGAAAACTCGACTTTTGGCCCGGGCTATGCTGGAGATCTGGTGACAAAATAAAACTGGTTGGAATAAAACAAAGAAACATATTAAATAATATTCTAAATTTCTGTTTTAAAAAGAAAAAAAAACTGCTGTTACTTGTCACATAGTCATCAACAATCAAGATCTGATAAGCTATCCTCAGCATGCTCCATTTATGAAGTACAACTTACACCCAATGCTTTCGCGTTTCACGACCGAGTCTCTGACATCTCACAACACACACCCGACGAAACAGAAAAATCGTCTCTATTGCTTTACTACCTCTGCAAGCCATCCTGCAGATGGTACCAGATAACGTAATGTTTGACACTGGGATTTGGTTGAATTTTGCACACGATACATTGATCATTTCCCATTTGGCTGTGAAAACACGCAAGCTTAATTTAAACTCTGTTTGTTTTCACAACAATCGGGAAACCCTGAGAAATAGCGCTATTTTATGAACAAGTGCAGGCGTGTGCTATTGCACTCGAGCTTCACTGTGTTCACTGTGAAAACACAATCTTGCTAAGGCAGAGCAAAGCATTTCTGAGGACGACAGAAGACAGCGTCTGAACTTTGTTCTCAAGGTGTAATTTTGAAGGAAACCGGAAAAAAAAAACATCTCCAATATGAAACCCTTAAAAAACATTTGTTTAAAACACACTTAATTACACAAATTACAGAATGATTGCATAATTGCTGAGAAATAAAAATGCTTCAAGGGCATCTTTGTCATTTACGAAATAATCAAGTTTGTAATGACCTGGGATTAATTAACATGATTACTTAATTGCTCAAGGTTTAACAGTGACAAAACAGAAAATAAAAGAAAAAAACATAAGAAGTACAACTTCAAATTGCAATCCTGGCCCTCTTTAAAATATTGCACAATCAAGGCTAATTATCTGAGCTCAAGGGTCAAATGAAGGTGACCCCGTCAAACAGAGAGCTGCCAAACCTGGAAGGAGACCCTGAATTTTAACTCTAGCTTTACGAATTTTGGGCACACCAGCTAATTCACTGATGATTGTTCAACAAGTCCATCCACCCATTATCTATAATTACATATCAAAGTGCAGAGTGACAGAGAGTCTGCAGCCTATTCCAGGAAGCACGCGGCAAGGATAGGATGCCAGTGCATCTGGGGCCATGTGCAACACTATGGGAAATTCGGAGATACAAAATCAACTAAAAATACCTTTGGACCATGTGAGGACACGGAGGTACTTTAAGCAATTGCATACAAACACAAGGAGGACATTAAAACTATTGTACACATGCAGAGCCATCCAGATCATAGACATAAACATAAAAATATTCCTTATGTACACTGAAAATAAAAATAAAGTTATTTGAAATCATGATACTTGTGCCTTCGGGTCCCGTTTCACCATAAAAACGTTATCAGTAAACCAAAACGCAGCTTAGCAATTAAATCCTATACTGAAAATACTTAGATATGCAGCATTTTATGGGATTTGATCTAACAGCACGGTAAGTGGATATAGATCACTTTTCTTCCAGTAAACTATTGCACAGAGTATTGATTAATTTGTATATTCTGCCATGTCTTAAAACCTCGTAAAAGCAAACACTGATTAAACGTCATATTCTGCTAACTTCGTCAGAATGGGCTTCAGAACATCTGTAAGTGAAATTGAAAGTGGACCAATGGCAACAGAGCAGAGCATCGTAAAATAATCTAGTAAATCAAAACATGGCAATGACATCAAACTAATGAAACAAATGAAGTCATTGTCAATGCAATACGCAGAGGTAACTTAGTTGTTCAGTTGCAGCTTTCTTAAGTGGAAATACTAATACTAAACTCAATTAACATATTATTTTTTTTTTAAAAAAAGGCCTAAACCTTCCACTTCTGCATTCTTACTAATGTGGTCTGCATTCACATGTGAAACTGAACAATGATGATGTCCTTAATGTCTTTGAGTTCCAGCCTCACGGAACTGCCATAGGACAGCCAACCACACCACATTTAAAAAAGTGTCTTGGATTTAAGATTTTAAATGCCAAATACTGCTGAAAATTATATGCACTATATGCATCAAAAGCTAATACAGGAATCTTTACCTATACCAAAAGTGTTATATATGTATACATACATACATATATATGTATATATGTATATGTACATACATATATATGTATGTATTCAAATAATCCTCCACTAAATTTACCGTGCCATCTGATCATGTCATTTTATTTATAGGATATCATACCAGCTACCACATCACACAGCAAGTGTCAAATTTAGGACTGCAAGGCCTATCCAGAGACTTGAAACAGCGACATTTTCCAAAAAAAAAAACCCTTTTATAAATATTGAAGCTCTGTGCTTTAAAGTATGAAGTGTTAGGTCATTTATTCACTGACTAACGTGCCACACGTAACGCGCTTAGTAACGCATTGTGGCTTGTGACGTCATGTTCAGTAGCTCACGCGAACCGAGAACAGCGTGGTTTGCCTTTGTTCAAACGCAAAGCCAAATCTCCTGCCAGCTGAAGTATAGAGTAGCACCTGGGTACAGATGTTGTCAGTACTTTAATGCTTAAAAAGAAAGCGCTTAAAAACAGATGGCGTTACTTCACATCCATTTACATGTCTCCTGTGTGCATGTGGCTATTGCTGTGTTTATACCGCTGATAAAGTAAAAATAAAAAATGGATTATAGTGTTCAGTGCAATAAGTCTATAATTGTGTATTGAACAAAGTAACTGCAGGCAGTGACCCCGATAGGAGGTTGTTGCACTGCTTACCTGGTTGGGGTCGCATGCCTTAAAAACGTGGCATGCCATCTCTGATTCGGGGTCCTCCGGCTGGCTTCTAATAAGGTAGGCAAAGTATTTAAGGTCATGGCTGTTATGGATGAATCGTGATATGCACTGAGCCTTGTGTTCGAATATAAAAATGGACGAGTTGTTGTTATTTGCTGGGACGCAGCGGATTATAGGAGGCGCGATGATTAGGTCGACTTCCCTGGCCTGGACCGGACCGAGCTCATTCTTTTCGCTTTTCTTGCGAATCTCTGCCACAAGCCACGGCAACATCGGCAGTGTAGTCCGCCTGTCCAAAGACGACCATCCCATGTACCAGAGTGAAAAATTCTTATCTGGTTTCGAGGAGTGATTCCCATCTTGACCGTTCGGGAAATCCATCTTTTTACAATTATGATTTTATTGTAGGAGTTTCTGCTGACTTTGGGTGAAGAATCCTTGTTTCTAAATAAAACGGCTGCTTAAAGTATTATACACCGTAACTTGACTTGCGAATCAAAAACTTCCTTCCCAGTGGCAAAAAGTTACTGCATCGACTGAGTTTAACAATGTGTCCATGGCGCAGCAGCTGAAAGACCTCAGTGCACAACCCTACTCTGAGGGCTGCATCTGTTTTCTTCCGCTGAAGCTATCAAATTGATAGCTGGATGGTGTCCTTGCAAATAATCGCTCTCGTTGAACTAGTTGCATGGTACGTTTAACTCCTGCAACGGTGATCGCCGTCTAAAACCGTGGCTTTTCCGACTGCTGGCGCATGTAAACGGTAAGTCGAAGGAAACCGAAACATCTACCAGTTCGTGACTTTAATCTGTTGCAGGAAATTTAATGCACAGATCCTATAAAAGCACTTGGCGCATTCTTTGCTTCTGGGATCCTATCCTTTGCCATGTGTATAGATGCGTCTGCCTGCGCTTTGTTACGCTGAGAAGTGCCCCGCCAGCCATGCAGCACTGCTGAGTAACAGGAGATCTATCCGTGCATGGCAATAGGAGGAGACGATCGCCCGACAACGCACACGTTTTAAGCCTGTCCCACACTATAACCTAACTACGCCCAGCAATTCAGGAGGCTGGATGTTTGAAAGGCAGACGCCGAGTAGGAAAGCCCGCCCGCTCGGTGTGTAACAGTGCAAGCCTTGCAAAGATTGTTCCGTCTCCCCACAACGCGAGGCACTGGTCGAGAAAATCTGATGAATTAGTGCAATTTTCTGCAACTCTTCATCTTAAAATCTGAACATCTGCTATACGCCACTGATTGTGCATGGACTGCAAGGTTGCACTACAAAACATGCGTATAGTCAAAATAGTTGAATGTAAATGAACAAGCGTTTTATAATTTCACTAGCAAATGTAATCTGTTCGCGACAAAAGGCAGACCGTATAGCACTAATGCATGCAGGGCGACAAGCAACGTTTCGCTTTAGCTCGTGTATACAATTTGTAATAAAAAGACGGATGTAAACCGTTGTGCATTACACTTGTATACATTTCGAATAGCTGCAAGAAGTCCACACCAAAATATTTTTATTTTCAACACATAACAGAAACCATTTCGAAGCTAAATGTAACAAGAGAAAAACGTTTTATCTTTGAATAATATGAATGATAACAACTAGTTACAGTGCCTTTTTGATAAGTTTAACTTATTACCCAGTACTAAATCGTGCAGCTTGGATGGTAGCTCCGTGACGCTTGTAACAAGATGCCACAGCATGGAACCAGCTCCCCGAAATAGATAAAATATGCAGCACGTGTAACTCCATCAGAGTTGGTCTCTGAGTACACAACCTCCTTTAATTCAACAGGGCAGTGTCATGGTGAAAAGCCTCTGGGAGACTCCCACATAACAGGGTGATTAAATATCACAAGAAAGCCAAAAATGGTACACAATCATGTTTAATGTTATACTAATTCGAGCAAAGAATGTCTCCACAGTACTGAAGGTTTTGGTATTTAACCGGACTGCTTTCTCTGCAAACATTTCTTTGTTTACAGTTATGTGAGAAATATTCAAAATATATATATTTTTAAAATGTTGCCGAAAAGCTTGTGAATTATAGGATCATTTATGAATTTATATGGGTAAGTGAAGTGAAATAAATTCCCAAATCTCATTTCCATTTGTAGGTATAACAATGTCAGAAATAACCAATCATTCTTTTCAGCTTCACACAGTTTCTAAAACTGTTGCTATTTCCTTAAATTGTCTGAAGAAGTTCTGTAAAAGATGACAAAAGAGAAAATCGGTGACAATTTATCATTATCTTAAAACAAGAGCTGAAAAAATATTAAACATAACATACTTGAATTTTTTTAAAAAGACAAACTTGGAACAAAACATGAAAGAAAAGAAACAGATAATGACAGACAAACCTGGAACTGTGGAACTGTCATTTCAAAAGATTTGTGGGATATCTGCTGCGACGTGTCAGCGACTTTCAACGACAGCGACACGTACGGAGAGTTCAGGGAGCGGCAGTTATCTGAACTGACTGCCATACCTAGCTTCCATTTCACGTCCACCAGCTGAAAAGAGGCAGAAGTGTAAACTGCTTGTCATCACTGTGTCTCAGTAAGATTACAAATGAGACGGGGTCTTATTGCCGAGCGGGCCTCCTACCTGGCCCACACTCATCATGACCTGGACCCCTTGATGGGTCCGGATGACGGCACCCTGTTCGCTCCACATCTTATGTACAGTCTGCAGGGCACATTTCGGCCAGCCACTGCTACTCTGATCGAGCTTCGTAACCAACTGCTCTGCAGTAAGATTGTTCTTTGCTGCCAATCTGCAGTTGAAATGTAATGATATTAAAAATGGCATTTTCTGCTAGCAGATTGCTCCTCCATGTGTCAAGCCATTTATTTACTCAAGCACATCTTACTTGCTTTTTCATAATAATTGTTATGCCATTAGTATTTTTATACCTGAAATTAAATGAGAGCAGTTTAATAATGTCCTCGACATCTTCCAGGTCCAATATAACTCCAGCTTTTTGAAATCTCTGCATTAAGAAAAATAATAAATTGTTGTAACCAGCTACTCAATATGCTCAAGTTATCAGATACAAAAAAGAAAACAACTCACGTCACTGATTTCAGCCCCATCGACTCCTTGGGCCCGTCCCTGAAGCGGATTTAAAATCTGCTGACACTGGAAGTACAATACAGTTGCGGTTATAACATCTCTAACTTAAACGTAGCATGCTATACCTGCTAACAGTGCATTTCTCACATATTTTGGAACGCAAGACAGTGATGCAATTAATCTTATTAATTAAAACTTGCATATGTGAATCACCAGATACCTACTGCCATTATCTATCACAGCTCCCCCCCCCTCATTGTCTGAAACTTAAAATGTTACAGTGCAACAACTAAGGCTTAGAACTTGTTTATAGTAATTTTTGAATGTTTTACAAAATAACGAAGTCCATCAAGAAAGGTCTATAAATGTATGATCTATAATTTCCTTTTTTTCGTGTAAGATGCTACACATTCTACACAATGCATATAAAATTTCCGTTTCGTAAACCTATATTCAGACACAAGACAGAATCCTGTGAAGTTTTCGGAACCAACTGAACACGTGGCTCGAAACATAAGGTCTTTCTTTTTATAAAAGTACTAATTTAAGCAGACACGATTGGAATTTTAAAAATCCTTACTGTTTCTGCGAACAAGTCTGGGGGCAACCTTCCGATGTTTTCGACAATTTTGTCAACACCTATAACACAATAGTGATGCTCAATGGATGCAAATATCTCATATATATATATATAAAACAAGGAATTACAAGTTTTACTACACTAAGCACACAAAAACGAATTATGGTTTCAGCGACTTCTATGAAAATTACCAATCAGTATAATGCTTCTTGCAGGGAAAGACAGTGTGTGACATTAGGTAAGCATATAAGCGTCACAGACAATGCATAACTAACAAAAAGCGTTCTGTTATCATTTTTACAAAGAACATCTCACCAGGCGCTACCACTCCCCGCATCTCGGATTTTCGCCTTCAGTTTCCGGGTTAGGCTTCCTTCTCGCTGCTTATTGGTCGATGCCTGGGTCCTTGGCACACTATTGGTCAAAGCCCTTGCGTGGATTTTCACGTGACCAAAGTCTAGCATTACGACATAAATCTTCATCTGTAACTGTAACGATATTAAGTAGTTATTTAAATCTTATGTACGTAGAGTGAACATTAAAATTATTTGATTTGCAAAACAATATCTTAATGACAAATTATTCCGTAACGAAATTATACATGTTATGAATCCTGTTTAACGAGTAATCCTATGCTATTCATGCTGGTCAACCGAACGTATTTCGGCTGGCGTAACACGTGCTACTGCATTTTCAATATTTCCTTTTTCTTTTGTTGTTTTTTATTTGTTTTTTTTTGTGTTGTGTAAAATATGCATGTCATTCTGAAACGATTCAGTTTTCGGAACACGCATTCAACAAAGAATCATTTAATTTAATTATTGCCACGGTATTATTGCATCCCCTAGCGATAGTTTAACGACATTACGTGTATCCTTTTTCTCTGACAAAAAAAAGTGCGGTGGACGGGCGTTTATCCCCGCTTCATCGGACAGTACCAAGCTAACTGCGATGAATGCATAGACGTATCTATTTCCTTAGTATACAAGTCACTAACATTAGGATCAAACGTCTACCGTAGTAGTAGTGGTAGTAGTAATAACAACAATAATAATAATGACTAACACCAAAATACATAAGAATCACAGTCATTTTGTTCATCATGTTCAAAAAGTACAATAAATTTGTGTTAATGATAACAGTTTAGAATGTAACAATAATGTCGAGACAGAAATACACAAAACAATACATAGAATAACTCTTAAAAAGTGGTAGAACATGTGTCTTATTGTTTGTTAACATATGTCTTTTTAACAAATAAAGCAATAAGCATTTTCATGTAGGCATGTAAAAGATGGTCAAATGACAAGATGTGGGGTACAAACAGTTTGCGGTTTGTGAAAATAAGATTATAGTCAATAGGAGTTAAAAGTATCCTAGTAATTTCTATAAAATAAAAATATGGGATGGACTGTCTCACTGCAAAGAACCACTCCTTCTCCAAAATATTTGCTATTGTAACACTGCAAATTCAAAGAAAAGTGAAATGTGATGTTCATCATTTACTGCATCAGCTTAGTTTTAAATTATTTTATATATAATTATATAAAGTCAAGTCAAGTAAAGGTCCAATGCTAAAGATATAAAATAATAATTTTCCCCCCAAAAAATGTGAATTCACTATGGATTTATTAAACCAGCGAAAGGACCTCTGATATTTTTGCATGGACGTGAGCTTTAATGGCTAATTTGCAGGGCAGATTAACTTCTCTGGGGGCCCTCGGCTGGCATCAGCATGGACTCAGGTGTTGCTGATTTAACTAGATTCCTTTTTATCCGCAGTGGGGCTCTGACATTTGCCGGGGCTCTAGGCTACAGCCTGGGATGGCTTAAGCATTGGTCTGCCCCTTGTGGTTAGTACTGTAGCCTCATACCTATAGGGTTTGGGTTTGATTCCTGCTTCTAGCTCAATTTACCTGTAATTTGCACGTTCTCCTGTTTCCAATCGAAAGGCATGTGTTTCAGTGCCTATAGTGTGTGATTCCAAGCTTAGAGATGGACAGACATGCAGTCCAAGGTGTCCCCTGCCCTGTGGCCGATGCTTCCAGAGACAAACCCTGTCCTAGACAGGAGGATGGGTAGGTGGATGAATGGAAGGATGAACAATCTAAACTAAGCAACAATTCATTATATGTCCTATATGAAATATAATTTATCATATAAAGAAAATGTATACTTGAACCACATAGGAACATCCAGGGTGTGTCCCAGCTTTGTGGCCTGGGGGGGGGGGTGTCTGCTATAGACTCCAGCCCCCTCACATACCTGACCAGAAAAAGGTTTTGGAAGATGGATGCATATATTTCTTCATCAGTTATTAAAATGGTCTAATACTTTGATTAATCTTGAGTGATTTTTGAGGAAGACAAGACAAACTAGTTGATGGTATTAAAAGCTCAGAGGATCACTGTTCCATTCAGGATAACAGGAATTTTCCATTACAACATATGTTCATGGCATGTTTCAAATGTATTTTACTTACTTTTTTCTTAAGTCTTTGTTAAGCACAGTGAGAAGGGTGTATTAAAAATAATTTTTCGAGAAAAAAATTGTTTTTGGTGCAATTACCTTGAAAGTTCCTCATAAATCATTGCTTTTTAAATTTTGTTTTGTTTTGTGGCCTAAATGGTGACATTTGGGGTCCTTTGACTTCATCATCAATCAGTGCAGCAGGTGTGGAAGTCGCTGCTCGGGGTTTTGGGGGTGTCATGAAGGATGTAAGAATAAACATTGCAATGGAAAATCAAATGATTAGTTGGTCCTTCATGTTGCAATGAAGCATTACACTAAACATTTGTTAATGATTCTGTTCTATAAAAGACAAACCCCTTTACATATTTCTCCCCAGCAATTTTTCAAATTCATTGTAGTTCTTGGAGCATTTTCCATTTAATTTTTTTGTTTCATAGAGCCACAATATACAATCTGTGACATATAGCAAAGCGGTTCCAAGGTTTTTGCGATTTCAGTCCAACATAAAAATGCACATGGTGAATCTTATACCCATTCATTTTTTGGATTGGTGACTCTGAGGTCTGGGATTTGTGCCAGCAACTGGAAGGGTGCTGGTTCAAATCCTGTGAATGCCCAGAGTAATTCTACTCCATTGGGCCCTTGGGCATGGCTCTTAACCTGCAGTTGCTTTGTCCTCGGTATGATGTTAATCTACATCCAGCCCTTTAAGAAGGTCCTCCAACTTACAGGGAAAAACTTGGTGGTTAGTGGCAGGAATGACACTAGATTAGTGTGGTGCTGAGGTACCTCCTGCCACATGGCTGCAGTAAAGTTCTCACCCATGAGGTGGTTTGTCATGTGATGGGTTAGGATTGGGTTAACACTTAGGGTTAGGTTTATGATTGGGGTTAGGGTTAGGGTTAGGTTTATGATTGTGGTTAGGGTTAGGGTTAGGGTAGTCAGGTAGAGCTATAGTCAGTTCATGCTCCTTACCTACTTCAGGGATCTAAAATGCAAACTTTTCTCTTTCTGTGGCCACAGATTCTAATTTCTGGGGAAGTCCCCAAACATTCCCAAACCACCCTGGAGATATATTCCCCACAACATGTCTTAGGCCTGCTCCAAGTCCCCTCTCCAGGGGGAAGTGGCCGGAAAACCTCCCATGGGAACCAGGCCGTTTCCTTATAAGATGCCTCAGCTGACTCCTTTTAATCCAATGCAGCAGTGGCTTAATTTGGGTACCCATCCATCCATCCATCCATCCATCTTCCATAACCATGCCATGCAAGGCCACAATAAACTTGGATTCTATCCCACAAAATATAACCATCTGACAGCCCCCCTCCCCATTGGAAAATCTGGTGAGGGAGACTCCCTGGTTTGCAAAATATACAGTAGCTCCCCATGTTATTTTCTTTGTAGAAGTAGAATTCATCGTGATGAAGGCGGGAGACCACTGATCTGTAGCATGATGCTCTGTGGTTCTGCAGGTTTGGGGTCTGTGTCCATATCGCTCTGAATCCTGCAGGGTTATCAAGTTACTCTTGGGTCTGCGAGAGCCACAAAAACTGAGCCAGGGCTGCTGGATAAATGACTGGACGTGAGCTCTGACCCCTTTGCTCTCACATGTACAGTGTATATGGAAAACAGAGAATTTCCACGTAGCTGCACTCAGACTTTCGTAAGTAGCTAATAAATGTGCCATTGTGTCATGGAGTTTGGGCAATTTCAGGAAGTCAATTCACCAAACCGGTTGGAAACGTGCAAACGCTATAGATAATGGATAACAGGTTGTTTTTCGTTTTCCCTTTAGGTCAGGAACATATTGAGTCTTTACTCCAAACTTCCTCTGGCATTAACCCCAGCACAAAGAACTGCATGCTGGGAGTTACATAGAACGGGCTTCCATGGTCGAGCAGCTGCATGCAAGCCTCACATCACTGAGCACAATGGCAAGCTTCGCATGCAGTGGTGTAAAGGACACCGCCACTGGACACTGGAGCAGTGGAATCGTGTTCTGCACAGTGATGAATCACACTTCTCTGTCTGGCAGTCTGATGGACACATCTGGGTTTGGCAGATGCCAGGAGAACGTTACCTGCTTCACTGCATTGTGCCAACTGTAATGTCTGGCGGAGGACGGATAATGGTACGGGGTTGTTTTCTCAGGGGTTGGGCTGGGCCCCTTAGTTCCAGTGAAGGGAGCTCTTAATGTTTCAGCATGCCATGACATTTTGGACAATTCTACGCTTTAACGTGGTGGGAACAGTTTGGGGAAGGCCTTTTTCAGTTCCAGCATGACTGTGTCCCAGTGCACAAAGCCAGGTCCATACAGACAAGGTTGGGCGAGGTTGGTATGGAAGGACTTGACTACCTGCACAGAGCCCTGATCTGAACCCCATCAAACACCTTTTGGATGAATTACAATACTTCTGGATATATATGCAGGGAAATATATTATCCACAAATAAACCATTTAAAAATGTTTCATAGGTAAATTAAATGTTATGTATTTGTTAAATTGCAATTATTTCAATTAATCACATTTGGGAAATTTTACATTTGGTGTAAAAAGCTCAGGCAATTTTTTTGACTTAGGGGAGTGATTTAAATGTTAAATTGCGTTCTGCCCTTTCGTGAAATATCACAGACATTAATTTACTGAAATTGTTGTGGCTGGATGTTAAAATGGCCTTGTCTAGTGACTCATTGCAGAGAATGAATGTGGCAGACTAGTGGACTATACAGGAAGCACTGACATTTTTACCGCTTCAAGGATATGCGATTGAGGTGACAATTGTAATTTGATATTGTTTCAGGCATCAGTAGTGCCTGAGCATAAAGCATTAGTTAAAGCACAATTGAATTGTTTTACTTTACCGGATAATCATTTTCAGATGTACAAACGTAGCACACGACGGCCTCATGTGTTCCCACGAGGCGTACATCTGCTAATGAGCACTCCTTCAATGGCTGTGAAAGTCAGCTCTGCCTTTGATACTGCAGATGAACCCGCCCCCGTGAGGGAAGAGTGGGCAGTGCAGCCATCACCATTGGGAGACAGTAATTCATGACCCGCAGCTGTTCACTGAGGGCGTCTGTAGAACGAAGCGCAGTCATCCGGCTTCCTCCCCTATGCAGAACCTGCAGGAGTTCCTAATCGCTTTCACCTTGGGAACAGGAATATATAAATGGATGGATTTCTCTGTGCATCGAATGGCCCTTAAATAACTGATCCACTCAGGACCACAGACCACCCTTTAGTTAGTGGGATAGTTCATTTAGGTTATTGAAGTAAATGACTCACAGCCTGAACTCCAGGACATTACAGCTTTTATTCTGTTGGCAGCATCCTCTGGTATGACAATGTATGCTACTGTTCTGCCTGTGACTTTTGCCCCTCAGGCCCAGAGGCACATTAACAGAGGTATTTGAATTGTAAGCTACTATTTTCTATGATGGTATAGTTAGGTGTTTTTCAATCCAGTCCATGGGGACCTGCAGACAAATCAAACCAATCCCAAATCCAGGCCTTGTTTTCCCAGGCAGTTATTTTAATAATCGCTGATTCTGATTGGTCACAGAGGCTTCACACCTGGCCCATGGGTACGGGAAGGCTGGGAAATCAGCAGGGCTCGGGCCTTGAGGACCGTGATCTGAATAGCCCTGTGTTAGACTGTCTAGCAGGGACCGGAAAGGAACCAAAAACATGGACCATCTGTGAGTCCTTGAGGACTGGCTTGGGGAACACTGGTAGTTTTAGACCAGGGGTCTAAACTGGTCATTTTACACCAGGGGTGTCCAATCATATCTGCAAAGGGCCAGTGTGTATGCAGGTTTTTGGGATAACTTGCAGGTCAGCTGTTCAATCCCAGGTGTGAGGACTCTTCAGCCAATCAGTCCTCTAATTAGTAATCTAATTAGGGAGTTGCAGCGAAAACCTGCATACACAATGGCCCTTTGTGGATAAGATTGGACACCCTTGTTTTAGACCAATGACTTTAAAAGGTCTGAATTAAAATGTCAGTCAAGAAACAAAAATATAGGACAAATTGTGTGGGATACAGAATTTCATTTCTCACAATGGGACAACCCCATAAAATACAGCTCATGTGGCAACTCTAGATTTAAAATGTTAAAGGTTATTTGTTGCCGCTTATTAGCAGAGGCCCCTGGGGTTCAGCCTGGGTAAACCTGTACATTAGAGTATCCCTAATCAGGCCCCAAGTTAGAAGAAGGCATATTCAAAAAAGTTTATTTGCATTGTTGTTTGTTTGTTTATTTGGTTGTGTATATAGACAACTGACCTACCAACTCTTGTTGTTCTACATTCCTTTTGTATAAGAGCTCTGTAACACCCAAATTTCGTGGGAGAATAGAGGTTAATTCTATTCTATTCTATTTGCATTGCTAGGGCATCCTTGTATGAATTTGAAAGATCTAACTTAATTGATTCCGGTAGTTTTTCAATGAAGGGCTTGAAAATTATCCCAAGAACTTTTTTGTTAAAAAGTTAAAAGCAATCTGAAGTAATAATATATGATTTTTAAACTATAAAAATAATTTCCATAGCAGTGATTAATCTACTAGCTAACGCAAACCTTACATTCAGTTAACGACTGTTGATACATAACTGTTGCCAGTAGTCAGGCCATACTTACAGTATAACTATGATAAATAAACATTTGACTTGGGTAATACTGAAAGGCATTTCAAGTACGCCACAGTAATGGTCTCTTTCCAGATCTGTTCACTGTTTTCTGTATGCAAAATGTAATGTAACAATCAGTGTAAATGTACATTATTTTTTTTCTTTAGCACTTGCAAAATATTTCCTGCTGTCCATGAGAGTCCTCGCGCATTTAATGAGGTTCATCACCTCGTTCAGCATTGTCTTCTCATGACAAGCCCACATGCGCATTCCTGTATCGCATTCTCTGTACCTAGCTTGTGTGATCTACCTACACTGTGAAATTCAAATGCACAGTAAATTCGACTGCCTTTGTAGGTGCTGTATCAGCATTACCGTCGGAACTGTCGTCCGCAAATTTGCGTATATAGATACGGGGTGTTTCTCATGACCAAAAATGCAAAGATGCTGCTTGTGGTCTTGGCAAGAACGGTCCTGCCAATCCGGCCTCCCAAGAGTGAACTTGGGGAGCAATGAATCATGGGATTGGTCTCGTTTGGCCAGGATGCAACCGATGTGTCCTTGGTGTTTGAGGTGGGGCAAGAACGATATCCAGGGACTTTTACTACCTTCTGTACTTGTTTTCTTAGTACTGGAACTAGCCTTTGGCAATAGGTGACGAAAAACGAATACACCAGAACACAAGTATGGTCAAGTATGCATGTTGAGAAAAGCCCACAGTCTTGGTACGACATTGTTTTGTTTGAAATATTGACAGTAGTGGGTTGCGCAGGACATCTCACAGGTCTAAGGCCCCGGACCCTGTAGAGCTGCGCCGACAAATCACATAAATAGACAGTCACCAGTTTGAATCCCCAGGCCAGCAAACTGATGCTGTTGTTAGGCTCTCGAGTAAGGAGTAAGGCCCTCACCTCCGACTCCAGATATGCTGCACGCTGGCTCACCCTGTGCTCTGACACCCCCGCCCCCGCCCCCCTCAAGCATGTATTTTTGTATATCATGCAAAGAAAGATTGGATATGCAAAAAGAAAAAAAAATTCCCCACGTGAATCAATAAAATTATCACCATTCTACCTTTTTTTTAAAGCCTTTATCATTTCTAGCACGCATGAATTACACAAGCAGGATATGTTGGATGTAGTGGAGCATTTTGCACAAAGACTGTATCACTATTTAATTCTAAATCAGCATATTGAAGGTTTTATTGATTATCCTCACAATGCATCAGCTTGGTTATATTTCCAATTTAGACTAATCATAAATGTTATTTGAGTCTCTTTTAATGCATTGTTTTTAACAAATCTTTAGAAAAAGCAATAGAAAACAAACATATTTAAGAATGTTATTTTGCGTGATATTAACATAAAATCAGTTGCATGTGTTTTTAACACTATATGACCTGCCTCGTGCCCAGTGCTTCCTAAGTAGACTTGGGTATGCCTCAAATCCAATCTGTTTTGGGTTATATATATAAATATATAAATTGACATACATAGCGCTGTTAAGTTAAATAAATGCTGTTATATTTTGTCAGGGACCGAGTTGCTCATTAATGTAATTTGCACCCTTGCGCCTCTTGGCTTTCAAATGCCGGTTTAATCCGCTAGGGGGCACAACAGGCGGGACTTTTTAGCGTTTGCAAGTGGTTTCCTGAGAAATGTTCTTACTTCTACCGCGCAGTTTCCAGTGCGAACCCAAGTTGCATTCGTAACTGTGCTTCGTAAATCTCTCTTGCATAGTAAATGGTTGTAGTGGCGGCGCCATAATTACCTAAGAGTGTAGTAAGTGTACAAAACGTGTGGGTATTGACCAGCAGAAGTCGAAGATTGACGGTGTGATTGCTTTTTGCAAAGGTGAGAGAGAGGAGGAGGAAGGAAAGGTGTTGGGTCGCGAAAACACATAACGGGCATCACCCGTATGTCGGACAACGACTTTGCCAACAGGTTTGTCATTTATTCCTGCTGCGTTTTTTTTCCACAATTGAGAAACATAAAAAAAAATAATGAAAGTTAAAATTCTACCTTAATGCACCACATTTTTAAGAGATATGCGATTATTGCTGTCAGCTTGGGACAAATTTGAAAACGCAGGTTTAAACGCTGCCGCTACAGCCGCTGTGTTGCGCTCATTCATGTTTGCCGTAAGATATTAGCGCGTGACTGCGTTTTTTGAGCGCTATTGAATGCCTTTGAATGCACATATATTTTTTGTTTGTTTTGAAGCAGGTGTTATTATTTGTTAATTGCGATAAAGGAGCCGGTGCTGCGAATTGGGCCGACATGGAGTGGAGGGAGCAGTCCACGGTCAGCTGCGAAGTCGCCTTCAGGGAAGCCCAGAGATGGGTCGAAGTAAGTTTTGAAACCAGTTAGAAATAAACCGAATTTATTATGAATCCATTTACTTATTGGGTTCTCCCCCTTGTTTTAAGACTTGTACGACACACGTGTTTTCCTGCCTTCAGTATCATTGCATCCTGACACTGGCGTGTTAGCAAAACCTTGATGTATTTTTAAGTCTGTGATGAAGACCGTATAAAACTTATTAGAAATCTGCTGACAGTGGCTCGTAAATTAGAACTGAAGGATGTAATGGACCGTTTCAGTCACTTTAGCATGTTAGATCCTGCAGGGCTTTAAGTACAGAAGTATTTCTTTAAACATTGAGCAACGCTTTATGATTCCATCTTTTTAAAAGGGATAAGGATTAACTTTTTCTTGGGCTGCTTAAACCTTGCCTTTTTAAAACTCCATGCTTTAAGCCTGATCCTTTAGAAAGTCCTGATTTGTGGGGTCATGTCTGGACCTGCTGGCTATACTCAAAGGGCTTTTTGGGGAGCAGGGGGTGAACACGTATGTTATTCTTCTGCATGGCTGTGGGTAGGTTAGCATTCAGACCCGAAAGACAAAAAAAAGATCTGTTATAGTGGATTTTGTGTCAGGCTTTCAAGGGTTTAACAATTATTGACAGACATTATCTATGGTAATCGGCATTAACTATATCAATTCTTGGTCTAATATCACCTGCTTTCCTATTTAATATGTGCATGATTTATAAAGCAAAAATTCATCCTTTTGGTTCCTTTATTTTCGTACAGGCCTATAAAAACTGATCGAAGCATTGCATGACAAAACCGTAGCGCAGTAATTAGCGTAAAGGCTGTATTGTTCGCGTCATTCATTGCTTAAATACATTAAGTCTTGTTGGTTCTTCTCTGTATACTAAGCTTATAAATGATCCCTCTCATGACATGAACAGATAAGGGTTTCTTAATCCGGTTGAAATGCCTGGTGTTAAATGCTTGTTCACGCTATGGGTTAGGAGGAAGTTACTAGACGGTGTGGTTTGTACCCTGGTACACACACTGATGTTGTCTTTGTGTGTAAAATATTTTCATATTGATCCTGTGTGCATGCACTCAACAGTGATCTTTAAGCCATATCATGATTGTCTTAAGCAGACTAGTTTGTTGCTGGTTGCGTTTTCCGTTTTCAATCTAAGTTTCGCTATCATTTCAACAGGGGTTTCCTGTTGTGTTCCAGCTGCTCTTCGTGTTGGTGATTTTAATCCTGAAGTAGCTGTTGTGCTCTATCCAGCCACTCACGCTTTTGTTAGTTGCAGATTGTAAGGAGCTGAATCTCATTTGAATCTGCGCTTGTCACAGTGTGTCTTTGCTGTTGCATCCGTATAAGCGGTGAGCTCGGTGCAGAGTGTTAATGAAACGTAAAGGTGTCGTCTTGCACATGGCAAGGAAACCTGCGCTCTTGGTTTGTTTAATCTGTAGTCATGGTGTATGGGAGTGAAAAAGAGGCCAGATTCTGTGCTCGCATTGCATTCCTATGTCCCGGTACACAAATGAAAAATTGGCAAGCGTTAGAAAACCATAATCTGCAAACCTCAGTTCTTTTTTTTTTTTTTTTTTTTTTTTTTTTAAATCCTTTTCAGACTTTGGGGGAGAGCTATTTCAGGAAAATCTCCCGTGCCAAGAACAGTAATTCCTTACAAAAGAGTACACTCTTGTAAAGCAAATTTGGTTATTAGTTAAGGATTCAGTCAAATGCGTTGATAGAATTTCTACTGAGTTTACCTATGAACATTAACCATATCTTCTATTCCTGTTGTGTGCCAAGATGTTCAGATTGAACTCTGCTTTTTCATGATACCTTAAATGTTTGGCTTTTTTGTTAATCTTCCGGCTTAAGCCTAATGTTACGGTTAATATTGTTACCACAAGAGGGTGTTGGTGTTAGAAGCTGATGTCCCCTAGCGTAGTGTATAAGGAACTTGTGATGAGTCCAAAACTTAAGGTATTCTTTCCCCTTGATCAATGTACTTGAACTAAATCCCTTCAGTCAAAATATCCTGCAGCATGAATGGCTGAAATACGAAATGCAAGCCCTGTAAGTCACGCTCCGTAACTAAAACATGCGCAGCTCGTACACGAAAACAAATCAGCCTGATAAGGTCTCACGTACTGTGCAGAATAATATAGATAAATGCAAATGATTTCGTAACCCTGGCTGAACATTGATCAACATTAACAATTTCTCCTGCTTTTTTTAAAACCCAGGCACTACAGTACGTGTTGCCCATTTGATACTCAATACTCATCTTTACCTGACAAAATGATGAGAGTTTTCCTGTCCTACTCATAGAATTGTCGTTGGAGCAGAACGTCCAAGCAGTGGCTGGAACTAAACAAATATTGTCTTTATTTCACGAATCCGAATGCCTTCCCTGTGACATCAGCCCGCTGTAGATGGACACTAGGTTATTGTCGTGTCCGCCGGCCCTCGGTTGGGAGCATTTCCCCCAGCTCTGCATGAGGGGTGCTGGGTAGCCACTGGTTGCCCTGGCAAATGATTAACTCATTCTTCGGCCTGGGGGGCACGTTTGCGCTGAGGTGGTAGCGTTCTGGGGGGGCTAAGTTGTTGGAGCAGGGAAAACGGGTCTGGAATGCGTCACGCGGAAACATTCCTCAGTTTGGTTTTATCGTTGTGAGCCTTGGGACCCCCCCCCCCCCCCGCACGACTGCCTTCTCCCCCTTGCCTCATGATACTTCTCGCGGCGAATTCTTATGCCCGCTCCCCCCGACTGCCACTCCCCTCCGCTATTGTAACTTATCTTCT
>JAABNY020000001.1:43065187-43081093 GCA_015164015.2 Brevimyrus niger
GAATGCAATAGTTTGGGAACCACTATAATGGATTTTAAGGTCATTTTGATATGTCTGTTAAGGTGAAACTTTTTTTTATTGACTTGTTTTATAACCCTAGTGTTTGTGATTTGCCCCAAACCTGTTGCCACATCTACCTGAAAACTCAGTGTTGTACTTTACAGATCCATTTAAAAGACTTTGGCGTGTGTGTCTCGCAGTCAGCTCTTCAGCTGCCGGTCACATGACACTCTGCAAACCCTTAATTAGGCAGATTCACATCAGTTTGTGGAATTAGACCTCCTGACCTTGCTGGTCTGACGTTTCTCAGGCAACCTGGGTGCTCTAGTTTGGAAGCCATGCGCATTACCTAGGATTAGAGCAAACGGAATGAGACGCGTTGCGAAGTTATGTGTGAATCACAGCTTGAGACTGTTAGGGAAGACCAGCACCTAATGATGTTGCATGCTTGTGCAATGAATACAGTAACCGAAGTTAGGGAAGAAAATGTTGAATAAAACCATAGATTTCAGTTCTCTTGAGTAATTGTTCAAATACATTTTGAAATGATTGACGTTGCGATAAGCGGTTGACGCGTATAATGAAAGCTCTTGTTTGTGAATTTGAAAAACAATACCGATTCTGATAATGGCATGCCAAGGATGACTTGGAGCTGCCTTTCATTGCACTTTTATAATATACAAAAATATTCTTTGCTCAGATCATGTTTGTAGAGATTCATATGGAAAAACATGCTTGACCCTTTTTATAGAATCCACTTTCCCCTATGGCTTTTCCCATTTCCTACTAACAAATGGATTTTTGAGTAAAAATGTTCTTGTAATGTTTAGTTTACTTTTTATGTAACTTGCAGGCCAATGATTGATAGCTGTACTCTGCTAGTTTGACAGTGTCAAGCATGTTTTAATTATTAAACATAAAAGTTCCGTTTTGGAAAAGTTGATCCTTTTTTCGTGAAAATTTGCTGCTTAGAGCTTCTTCTTTTTTTTTTTTTAATATATAACTTGGCAAAATGCTGTCCTGAAGCTGCCTGCTGTCCTGAAGCTGCCTGCTGTCTCAGTTGCGGTTCCCCTGTTCCCACAGGTTCCGTCTGACTGCGAGGTCACACTGCAATCGGTTCTCTGATATAACAGCAGGGGTCAGGATTTCATACAGCACAGCGGGTTCATACGCCGGCTGTCACACAAATGCAGCAGTGTTCATTTCCCTGGCTTATTTAATCCGTGCATCTCGTGCCCTGGCATTATGCTGAATAACCTTCACAGCAGGAAAACCCAGTTTCTGCTGCTTTCACCCTATGAAGAGAGCCGCTATATATCTGTCCAGATACTTTTATGTAATATTAATCTTATTGGTGACACTGTCTAGGTTTCAGACGATTATAGTAAAAAGCGGCGGTATAGTTTTGCTCGCTGGAAAGTATCTGTCAGAGTGGCTCATTTTTATCACACTGTTTTTTCTGGGGGGTTTTTTGCCAGATGAGTTGTGTGTCCTTCGGACGCTGCACTTCTAATGGGTCCTGAAGGATAACGTGCCCCTACAGCCTCAGGCCAACTGTTTCCTATTATGGCTCCATCCTGGGCTTCGGAAGATTCCCCGGGCACGTGGAGGATGGACTCCGCTGCCGACTGTGTGTGTTGATTGTGTGAAATTGCTGCCCCCCTAGATCAAGGGAAATTGGAGGGAAGTTGGTTGCCCGATTCAGCCCAGCGTATTTGGTCAGGTGGTGACCTCCGCAAGGGCAATGTCACAGCTGCAAAGGTTTCTCTGTGACGCAAAATAACCTTTCACCCTTTCACGTTAAAATCGTTCCGAGGGATACCGGCTGTGTTGCTTCGGCTATATTTGGGACAGACAAGTGACGTCCTTTGTCCGATCTTTACATTAAACGTCATCCTGGTCGTTGGCTTGATTCCGCATCGATGGTGGGGTTTCTTGCGGCTTCTCATTTGTGCTCGTCGTCGCCAAAAATAACGTTGGCGTAATGCGGCGTCTCTTCCCGGCATCCCCTGCCGACGGTTGGAGATGATTGAAAAGGCACGAGGCCCTAACCCGCTGGCGCATTCTGACGTTTCCTCGGATGGTCTCGGCCTCCGTGGTCTGCAGATCTTCTCCAGCGGTGTTCGGAAGAACGGCGCTCAAGAGTCGTAACGGAAGGAAGCTCCAAACGAGGGCTCCCTGATTTTTGGCATCTATCTATGGTTTCGGTCCTCTGAACAGTGGATGCTTTGAACCACTGCACTTTTCTCTAACGGTTCTTCTCCCTGTTTCACATAGGAGGTTTCCAAGAAGAAGTTCGGGCACCAGGACTTTCGATCGGCACTGGAGAATGGAGTCCTGTTGTGCGAGTAAGTCCGGCACGAGCTTGGGCGCATGGTTAACGTCAGCGTGAGCCAACCCGCATTTTCAGTCTCTCCCTCATAGCTTAACACATTACAGGTGTTTCTCAGAATGGCCCTTTCCGAAAGGAAACCTTTAATTAAACACTCTAAGTATTTAGCTACATTGTCATTGTTAACAAGCGACTGTCTCGCTTACTCCTTTTGTATTTTTTTTTTTGCGTGAGAACTTCTAAACGTCTGTTAGGAAATGCCGGTGTAGGGCGACAACAAGCTAGGATTTGTGTCACTGGAAACCGTGAAGCCAAGGCCTGCGTCTTTCCGTATCGTAAGCGATTTAACCTTCATTACGTTCCACTGGCGTTAAGCTTTAATGAAGACCAACCTGGCCGTAGCGTGTGGAAAGGCAGCTGTGTTCGGCGTGGGGCCCTTGCCAGGAACGGACACCTGACACCCGCCTTTAGCTCTTCAGGGAAATTGTTTCCATCTCCTCTCATGGTTCTGCCCGACCTGGATTGCTGCTGACCGGCTGTGGTTTGGGGAAGGAACGGTGGATTCCGGTAAACATGCTGCTAACGGGGATGGTTTCTACAGGGTTGAACCTTTTACCGACGCGCGTAGGCTGTGCATTTTGGACCGGAACAACGGGGCAATTTTACCAGTCATGCAGTTACCCTCCCACGGCTGGGCTGTATTGGCCCTGGTCCTTTCTTTAGGGGGGTGGCTTCCTGAATTTTTTCTTTTGCAGGAATAAAATGAACAGCTCCCATCTGAGACTGCTCCTAACAGCATGGTACACTTAGTTCAGGAGGGCTGGTCCCACAAAACTGCCTTTCTCAAATAGCACTTCAACATTAACTAAAATTATTGCATATGGGAATAGGCACAATAGAGTGACTCATTGCCACATTTAACTGTATAACACTCCCCATTGTGTCCTGCACTCTAATCGGCATTTGTTTCTGCGTTTTTATATATTAAGCCTAATAAAAGTCATTTAAGGTCTGAGGTGTTGTGCTGAACTGTTCGGTGCCCACTGGGAAAGTCATTTGCTTCTCTGTCGACATTTAATTGCGCTGTTTTGTGCCTTTATCGGACAGCATCAGCGTTAGTCCGATTTCAGATTAACTTTGCCGTTTCCAGTGACACTATAACACTGTGGGAACAGGCAGGGCAGGATGGCAACATGCAGGCAATTTTAAGAATATAATGAGCACAGATATGAGGTGGATTTCACTGAGCGGTGCCATACCCGTGATCCCGCTGAAATGTCACACTGCTCCAGATGTGACACCGGTGTCAGTCTGTCCGTGACTCATATTTCTTTGTTGTTCCCTGGATTCTCGCAGAGCTGTATAGGAGGCCGCTACGGCCCCAAGCCCATCGCTGTTGGCCCTCAGCGTTACATCACCGCTCTTTATCTTTTCAGTCTGATCAACCGAATAAAACCCGGCGTCATCAAGCGAGTCAACAGACTGTCCACACCGATCGCCGGCTTGGTAAGTGTGAGCTGATTCCGTTAGACTCCTGTTGCCAGATCCCTGCCGTAACAGTAGAACAGAAATATTGAGAACTGAAAGCAATACCGCAAATGACGGTTAGTCAGTTTGGGAGGGGGGATTGGAGAAGGCAACAGTGGGGAAAAACTCTTCTAGACAGTGACAAAATATCTCTTCCCCCTCTCCCAAATATTATCTGTTGTAAACATTTCTTCTCATGCTTGATGTTAAAAATAAAAATGGAACCCCCAACCAGCTGCAGTGAAGTCCGCAGTGTGTCGCAGGTATTAATTCCACTGTACCCTTTAACATGCTGGGAAAAACGGATTTAATAGGTTTTGCTCGGTGCATTTCCGTCTGCCCTGCTATTAAACAATTTAAGGTAAAGGTATGGTAAGCCATCCCTGTGTGTTTATAGGGTGTTTAGCAGGCTGAGTGGAGGCTGTGATTTCATTGCCAGTTGGTTTGGCTCCCAGACCATCAGGCAGGCAGGGTTTAATTGCGTGCAGCTGTTTGTAGAGGGAAAGACCTGTGTTGAGAAGCTTAACTTAAGTAGACGAGTAGGAGGGTACTGTAGCCTCTGCACTGGGGGACATGAGGATAAGATTGACCTCAGAGAATGCGTAAGTATGTATGTTTGATTTCAGATGAGACTGTATGGGGTTAATTGGCGGGTTGCTTTTATGTTCTAGGACTGGTCTTTAATTGAAATATTCTTTGATTTGCAAATTGATGTCTGGAGATTCCTGGTAGCATCAGAGAATTAAATTATTGTTTGCATTCATGTACATCTTGGAGTAAAAGATGAGTTAAGGAGTGTGTAGCTGTTTGTCATCTGTGCCTCTGGGTAAAAGAAAAGAACCTGCAAATGACAAGTCAGATGGTTGTTGAATTACTGAAAGCACCAATGAAATGAAAGCAATCCTTGGCCCTTGGGCTAACCTTTGAAGTCGTGGCCAATGTGGAGGGTGGTGTTTATCTCGATGGTCAAGTTTTTAATTTAAAACCTGATCGTCTTCTCCTGGAAGCTGCAGGTAGATCTTGGACAATAACCATAAGTAAAATCTGCTGATATTTTTTCTAGGTGGTGAATGTAGTTTCTTTAAATCTATACTGTAGCTATAGTTCATTTTTTATTTTTTTTTAATTGTCAAATATTTTTAAAAAAAATCTGTCCATATTCAACTTTTGGGGCATTGCTGCAGAACATCTAGCAGAATTAAAAACGGCACGTCGGAATCATCTGAGCTTGAAGATGTCTCATTAGCAAGGGGGAGGAAATGTCTGGTTTAGTGAGTTTCTTGGTGAGATGGATTTAGGGCAGCCCTGGACCTTTCTACCATTGCCAGCTTCAGCTGATCCACGTCTTCTGCTTTCCATGCCAGTGGGTCTCCATGTTCCATGAAGGCTCTACTGTGGCTGCATGGTGAAATTCCCTGGATGGTTGGAGCTGCTTTTTGCGCTGTGGCTATGAGAACATTCCCCTTGTGAGGTGGTCGGTCTTCCCACATAAGAAACGCGCATGACAGAGGAGTGTGCCGCAGAGAACGCATGATTACTTCATGGGGTTCAGCCCTCCATAAACCAGCTATAATTGACCCGAGTTGGGTAATTCAGAAAATGTCCTTTTTATATGCAACCTTCAATTACGTACGTTGCTGGATGTAAAATGAACTCGTCTGACAGGGTTGTTATCCAGTTTAACAAAGGTCTGTTCGGTGAGGTTGAATATCTTCAGTTTTGTTGTCAGTTATTGGTCAGCATCTGTTTTGTTTTATTTTACCTTACTTTCACAAACCGTTCTGAATGCCTAACTATTGGATGTTTAAACTTGATCTTAAATATGACCATAAGGGACAAGTTAAACTGAGGACAGAATTTTGATTCAGGTCTTAAGTAGCCTATCACATTTTGTTGCACTGCACAAAAAAAAAGATTGTAAAAAAAGTTGTCCATAAGCATGGATTATATTACGGCTTCAAGTAAATTTACATTTTTGATTGGCTTTTCATATTTTGCCTTGTGGTCTAATGTTTGGTAAGTTTCCAGAGACCAATGGTTCTGAAAATGGTCTTTAATTTAGGCTCCTTTTGAAGTCTAAGGGAGCTTTTCATTTGCACCGAACTCGTCTCCTGTGACTTTATGTAAAGACTTGCATTAAGCCGATTTTACAGTATCGTTTTTGAAACATAGAATGTTCCGTCATTCCCTTCCAAAGCGAGAATATGATGAAATTATGCCTAGAATTTGTCCAGGTTATGCTTTTGTGATATTAGTCTGTTGGAATATTGCTGTTTTTTTTGTTATAAGACTCTTTACTTCCCTTTGAAGTAATTTTAGTTCAGTCTGTAGTTTTCTATCATCTGGGTTTTAACCCTAAAGTTCACTATTACCCTTATTGCATTATTTAAAAGTGAAATCTGTTACTAAGGGTGAGGTTTGCTTGTTTCACTGTAGCAGATGATATCAGATTTGCAGCTTGACTGCTGTTTTTTTTCCATCAGGAAGGTGTAACAATAGGAACTCTGAATCTGCAGGATGCACGTTCTCGTGTCTCCCCAGCGTAGCCTGGAGCACTAAAGAGCACTTGACTTCCTTTCCAGGGTCAATTACCTGCTCTGTCCACTATGAATCACCATCGTAAAAATGCTGGAGGCAATTGGTAGCATTTCGCACAGACTGTGAGCTCAATCTGTTCCCATGTGGTGCTCATATGGTTAGTGAGTGTACGGAATGTTAGGTACTGTTAATGGACAGCGCTGGAATGTCGTTTTACAGGTAGACGCAAGTACTGAAGCCGTGGTACTTTTAGATCTTGTTGCAGCTGCTCAGAAGTTTGTCTGCTATGTAATACACTGGAAACCTCGCTGGATTATGTTGCTTTTGTTTTAGCAAAATGATGAGAAAGTGAGAGGCGCATATAACACTCCCAGAGCAGGTGCGTAGATGGAGTGCAGTGTGTAGAATCATACCTGAGCTTCCGTTCAGGGGGTAGTTTCCAGGTATTTAACATGGTCAGCTGTGAGCAGCCATTTCTTGTGGGATTCCAGGCTCGTCTGTAATAATCAATATTATTTACTTGGTCATATCAAATATCATTCATAATTTTTCATCAATAGTCTTGTCTTAAATTCATGATCTGATTGAGGACAATGCATAATTGTTTCCCTTTGAGATTTGTCACTTGTTTCTTTCTTGGGTGGCTTATTTGCTTGAAATTGTAATTTTTATCTTAAAATTTAAAAAGCTGTGCATGCATGTGTGTGTGAGATGCTTTTTGTTGTTGTTGTTGTTGCTGTTTATCCAGCCATACCTTTGTTTGTTTTGCCCTGCTGTTTTCATTATTAAAGTGAGCTCAGTCTTGTGATCTGCATCATTGCAGTAAAAGCACTAAGCAAATGCCTCTCAAGCGGAGGCTTGCCGTTAACCGTAAATTTGTATTTGAATAAGTACTGACAATTACTTTTAGTGTAATGGTTTGTGATTAGCAAGTATTTGAAGGGTTTTTTCATTAAGCAGCTAAACAGGGGATGCCACCTTTTGTCCAATGAGTATGAAGTATGGGGGGGGGGGATTAATATCTTCACAAATTAAATGGCAGGAATAGGATTATAATGGGGAAATATTTAATATACTGTCTCTTAATGACCCAGTCCCCCAATACACTATAATGCTATCATAGCAGTCTAAGTGTATACAGTACATGCATAGCAAAATGACATGCAGCAAATGAGAAATATTTTAGTACGTCTATCAAAAGAGAGCCTTTGGTCTCATGTAATAATTGTATTGCATACACAGCATAGACCTAACGGCTGTAAATAATTTCTGAATGTTATCCTACCAAAGGGCGTTTTTCTTGGTCCCCGAGGCCCCGCCCCTCTGTTCTGGGTGGGGTGGGGTGTGGGGGTGACATTTTAGGGCGAAGGGGGTGGGGTGTGGATGTTGCCTGCTAATGAACATGTGTGCATAATGCACTAATATATATGTGTATATATCCAAGAAGCCTATAATTATTATTGACCTACATAATGATGGGATGGAGATGTGATGGGTAGTGCAGCTGTTACACACACATGTTTTATGTCTTAAAAGTGCATCGGCCAAGTCTTGCTGCAGGATTAACTGTCTCTCTTGTACAGTATGTGGAGCCTATTGTATATTTTATGTGAAGCCGGCAATGTTTCACATGTTTTAGAACTGGATTAGCCTCTGAATAGCATTAATTCATTGAATCCTGAGGTTCGGGCAAAGGAAACGTAGGAGAACGTCACGGTTTTGAAAAATGGCGGTTATAAACACACAGCTGCTGTCGACGCTGTGGCTTCTGTTGTGGCTTCTGCTGGTCTCAGACCTACATGAGAGTTTTATAGGAGATGCATGTGGAATTTTTGTGACTTTCTCGAATGAAGCTGACCCGAAGATGTAACAGTGCATACAAATCAACATACTGTAGATGGGACTTGCTGGGGAAGGTTGTCCAAAGGTTTCTCTTCAAATAGCCTCTATAGCGTTAGTTTCTCTGCCCAGTTTTGTACTCTGTATATACATTTTTCAGTTATTCAGGCAGAGGTGCATGGGCTGGCATCTGGTTTCTGGGTGTGTGTGTGTGTGTGTGTGTGTGTCCACCCATTCTGCACTTTGCGTGGCTTACTGGGAGTGGCCTTGTGGCACTGACGTTTGTTTGCTAGGTCACTGCCCCCGGTCTGTAGCAGGTAGTGCTGGAAGATTATGTGACAGTTTGTCACAGAGGCCAGCCTGCATGACAGCAGTGCCTGTTTATTTTCTGGATACCCGCCGGCCGCCCTCTTATCCGCTCGGCGTAAAGGCGCAGGCTCGGAGACGCAGTTGTCTGCGATTCTGCAGGGTTTTCATCCCATTGACGCTCAGTGCGGGGAATCCCTTCTGACTCTTTTTAACAGGACAACGTGACCGTCTTCTTGAAGGCTTGTGGCAAGCTGGGACTAAAAGAAGCACAGCTGTTTGATCCGGGAGACCTGCAGGATCTGTCCACCAGAGTGACTGTAAAGTAAGTAGCTTCCTTCTGGTTGCCAGTGGTGTTGTTAATTTCACAAGAAGCAGTAAGTCTTATGATTTATTTTATATATATACAATGTGACAAATGTGTATACACATAATTTGTATTTTCTGTATATAACTTCTGGATCAGTTGCTTGTCTTGGACACCGTCTGCTTTTAACGATCACTTTTTCCAACAGATTTATTCATTGTCCCTGAAAATAGGGCACTTTACCATCATAATTTTACTACAGAATACATCACACACACTGCAGACACTATATTTGGCCTGATGAGTGTCAAGTTAACCTGTCAATTCTGGGGATTCACGGTGTCCACAAACATCAGTCCTGGCCTGTAACACTGATGGCTCAAAATATGAACTGTTAGAATGTGGGATTGGCTTTCATTGTGGTTTGCTCTCTGTATCTGGCCAAGACGGGAATTGCCGTTTACTACTTGTGTTTTTGCCAAGTCTTTGTTGGGGAGGGAAAGTAAGGTTCTGGAATAATGAGGGTAAACCTAAAATTCAGGATGGATGAACTTTGAGGTTATAAATGTGATCTTTTTGTAGTTGAGTAGCGTGATGGGTGTATCCAAAGGTCCTGCTAACGTGGCTAACGTGCTGCACAGGCTAACGTGCTGCACAGGCTAACGTGGCCCTCAAGAAGAGACGCGGGATCCCAGCCGTAAATGGCTCCGCCTGTCCAAAATCTTCCGATTTCGTTTGGCAGATGTGGTCTTTCGGTGGCTTACTTGGTGACTCATAGCAGTAACAATTTTAAAGTAATTAAACCGCTAAGTCAAATTTTTTACAATACTTTTGTGGAAGATTTAAGTGAAACTGGAGTGATGATCTGCTGAAGTCGACTGGTGATTCGGGTCATCGGGTGAAACGCTTTTGTCCTTCAGTGTAGACCTGCATGGCTTTTGTTTAATGTAAATATAATGTATCTGTGTGTGTGTGGCGTGTGCATATATATATATGTATGTGTGTGTGTGTGTGTGTGTGTGTGTGTGTGTATGTGTATGTGTATGTGCACACACACACAAAGCTAAATATTCCTTGCATTAAACTAAATGTATATTTAGATCCCCAAAAAAAGCTCCTATCAAGCATGAGGGGGAAAAAATTATATATCTCTGTGGGGGAAATATTTGGTCAGTGCTCGTTCCTCTTTTAGCGCAGTGACGTTATTTGGCTTCCGCTGTGCAGGTGGGGGGCAGAGGTGCTTGGGAGCACTTAGGTCACATGCAGAGGTCGATGGGGGCTGGGGGCAGGTCCCTGAGGCCGGGGGTTTCCCCTCGACATTTCCCGTGCCGTCGCCCATTACAGACTCGCCTGTCTGAGTGCTCCCGTCTCTGCCTGGCTGGCATTGTGTAAAGCCCTCGCTGCTTCTGGACAGTAATACACCACACCCTTCCTTCCTTAGCAACTAGGCCTTGCTGTTTCTCTGGGCGGCAAACAAGCAGTTTCCAGGCCGTAAACGCCAACCTCCCTGGCCGTAACGCCAGCATTCACATGGGGCTTCGATGCAGGGGCTTCAGTCCTGCTAATTATAGAGCGAGAAGTCCTATTTGTGACATCGGTTTCTACGAATCTAAAGCATAGTCTTTTAATCTACTGAGAACATTTGTCTCTGGTATCTGTACAGCCCCCAGTGTGTTTGTGTGTTTAAGAAGTCCTTGTTTGTCTTGTGCTTTGGCAGTCAGAGATCTGTGCAAATTTAGTTTGAAATTTGAACCCCTGAGTCCCCACAGCTGTCACCCCGCTCAGCGTTTATGTTAATGTGACTCCCACGACGTGAACGCATGTCGTCTCCGGTGAGGTGCCAGTGAGCCATGAGGCCATTCAGAACATTTTTATGTAACGTTTACAGAACCCGGTGGCGTTTTTTTTTTTTTTTTTTTTTTTTTTTTTTTGTCAGAATGCTCGGATATTATGTCGCCACTGCATTATTCTGCACACGAAAGGAAATTGAAATCCTGCAAAGCATCAGGTGGCTGGAACAAAGAACACTGAACAATGAACACTAAATGCTGGTTTTTATTAAAAAAAAAAAAAAAAAGCAATACACAACAATTTAAGGTTCTTGTCACCAGGAGACCGAGTAGAGCCGACTTTTGCCTGAAGGTTATTCTTGAATGACTATTGTAATTTTGATGTTCTCTTCACTTTTGTTGTACGGTAATTAAAATCTTTTGTGCGTATGAGGACCAAAGATCCTTTTGTTGGGTAACCAGTTCAGAGACACTTGTACATAGCTTGCATGGAGAGGTATTTATGGTTTTTCCCCACTAAGCATCAGGGTCAGCGTTTCCCTTGGAAGTTCTTCTGACGTGTCGTTCATGCGCTGAGGGCCAAACGTTGCTCAAGTGACACTCTGAGACGGCAGCTCACCGGATTGGAAGATGCCCTTGAGAATGCAGCCGAAAATCCTGAGTCACTCGTATATCATTTTAAGGTCAAAGGAAGTATTACACAGGCAGAGACGTTGATGGCCAAGTTGGTAGCCAATCTAAGATGAGTTCTTTGTTGTGGTTCTGCATATTTCAAGGCCTTTGATACTTTATATTGTGACTCCCCATGTCGTGTTGGAGGAGGACACAGGCGTCAGTCACCGAGGAATGCGTCTGGGTGTTCTGCGCAGATCGCTATCACGTTGGGATTAACAATGACTCTGCTCTCCTCGAGTCATCAGACCGTTAGGGACAGGGTGAGCATCTCAGTCCCGAGCACCTCTGTCCTCATATCTATTTCTGCTGCTGACTTCATGTCCGGCCTTCACCTACGCTAGGCCTGTGTATTCATTTCCTGTTCCAGCCGCGTTTTGCAGTTCTGAGGTATAATAACGACTGTATTTCAGGTATTTTACCTACGGGTGAGCAGTTGCTCCAGGTTTTAAGTTATTCATGGTCATCGGTGACCCTGTTTGATGCGGACATTGAGTGTAGCTCTTCGCATCGTCTACGTCTCTAGACGTAAAACATCATCTTGCACAGTATGACAAACTTTGTGATATAACGTGTAATAGCCAAAAATATTTTGTATATTGTGTTATACATAGATATGTCTTGCTGACTGTATAAAGATCTTATTATACCACATTATTCCTTCTCTCTGTGGTATGTAGATATTGTTTATGTGTTAGTACTTTTTCTGATGAATTATTCTTTTGCTTAAATAGTTTGACAGTTGAAACGCGCTTATAAACATCTTCAGCGATAACTAGTGAATTAGTACATGAGTGTCTTTGGAAAGTCGAAGTTCCGATTTCCTACAGTAAAGTTGCTTGTTTTCTATCTTACACATGCTTGTCATTATTAGCCTTTTATGGAAAGTATTTGTGGAGGACATATTTGGTCTTCAAACCTTTTGTTCCATTTAACATTTTACCTTTACAAGAATTACTGTTCACCTATTCAATAGGCGTGTGCAGGTTTTTGGGGTAACCTTTAGGTCAGCTGTTCAAACGGAGGTGTGAGGAATGTTCAGCCACTCGGTCCCCTAATTAGTAATCTAATTAGGGAGTTGCAGCGAAAACCCGCACACACACCGGCCCTTTGTGGAAAAGATTTGTTTTCAAACTCGTATGCATACTATCCAAGTTGTTTTTTGTTTGTTATTGCTAATTGCTAGTGTCTCTCTAAGGAACGTTCTACTATATCTTGTGCTCTTATTCTGGACAAATAATACAGGTGGCCTTGTTTGCTCTGTGGGCGTGTGGTATTGTTTGGCTACATATTCTACAATGACGGCATGATATGCATGGCGGTGCTTTATCACGATGCATATCTCGCGCGGTTTTACCATACAAGGCAACGCTAACCTTGGGCTTCCGCCCTGAGACCTGCTGGGCTGGACGCTGGAAGGCCAGACTCGCCCTATTTGCCTGCTAACAGGAGTCTGTGTGAGAGGAGCTGATGTCATTGCTGATGTATCCATTTAATCATGTATTTGCATGTCAAGGCTATCCCACCCAACCCCCCCTTAAAATAACGCTTGCTTCTGAATTCATTGTCCTTCAGCGATCTAAACATTACTGTCAGTATTTGAAATGCTGCAGATTAGCAGAAAAATAAGCATTACTATTTAAAATAAAATTCTGTCTGTTTACTCGTACAGCTGCAGTTTAACATAGTCAGCTCTGTGATCCAGATATCTTTGCTCCTTACTGTGGGCAGTCCTCACAAGTTCTTTTTTCCAGTACCAGCAGCACTTTTTTCCCCCCACAAGCTACTACAGTATAGTGTGAGTAAAGTGTCTGTATAAAAACGTGACCTGTTCTATATGGTGACTGATATCCCCATAGCGTTCGGTCTCTCCCAGGTGTCAAGCAGAGCACTAAAGACTACGGATCATTTAATGCGTCTCTCAGGGACCTACCTATTAAGTGTAGACGTGCCCTGACAGACCGCCGCATTTTCCCTGCTAGTATGATGGAATGGTAATTGACCCCCCCCCCCCCCCCTGGCAACAGGGCACAGAGCATGAATCTGAGGTGTCATAATTGATTCCACTGGTTATGGCATCTGTGTGTGTGTGTGTGTGTGTGTACACATATATACAGTGCGATGCAAAAGTCTTAGGTAGTCAAAGAATATCTTCTTTAAATCTGGGGTAGGCTACCCTGATCCAGGAGTGTTGATATCCTGCAGCTTTTCCATCCTACTTGGTTTCTGAGGAACCACATCAGATCTCAGACGGATAGTAACTCGTCCAGTAGGATGGAAAGCCTGCTGATTACTGGCAATCCAGGATCAGGGCTGATCATCATGTCTAAGGCTGTGACATTATGTCTGTCAGAACTTCTCCTAATATCACCCCAGCAGGTGTGTAATGTGCACATGTATTTTTTTGACGTGGCCAATAGCACAGCTTGTATGGCTAATCAATACCTCACCGACTTCTTAAACTATGAGTTAAACTGCGCAAATTAACTAAGGAAAGCATGGAATGGCTGCCCTGGCCTTTGAAAGGAGTTTTGGGAACTGAAGTGGTGTTAATTTGTTCACCTCGTGTTCACCTGACTCTGACAAGATATCAGTAACTTTTAGAGGGCAGACGACATTCTTGTTTGTTTCTATTTTTGATCTTAATTTGCACATATTCTCATCTATTTTTGTAATAAGCACATATACCCAGTACCCAGGTAAACAGCCTTTTCCTTTGACTGCCTTCTGCACTGTACTGTTTTTTTAAAACGTTTACATATTACCAGCCTGTTAGTTACATGACATCACTATAGTATGAAATTATGACCATTTTTCATACTTGCTTACTAATTTATATTTTTAAAAAAGCAGTTTTTTTTTTTTACTTTTATATTTTAAACTCTGGAGGTGCTGCAGGTGGTTTTATTTTCCAGAGGAACACGTATAGGGACGGCGTGCGCCGTGGGTCCGGAGCGCCGGCCCTGCCCGCCAGCTGTGTTACGGTCAAAGGTTTGTTTGGTTGCCACCTCCAAGCTTTGCTGGAAAACAAAACTAGCTTTTCGGTGCTTTTAGAAGTCAGAGGCTTTTGAATCGCTAACAGGCAGATTTCGCCATTTCTGTGAACACAGTGTGCCAGACAGAATGGGTGTTTTGGACAGAAATCGGAATGCCCGGAATCCTCTGGAATTATTTCCCCTCTGAGTTGTGGGAAGATGACCACCAACTCTTCAGCGAGCTCAGTCTGGCTTTCTAGCTACTCCCTGTACTCAGGAGAGTAAAGCGATGTGTGGTAGCACTGAGTATCTCTGTCCTCAGACTGGTATTATTTGGGAAGCTCTGGACCCCAACGATGTGCACGCTGCTTAGCATTTTGTTCCAAACCTGAGTGCTCAGGCTTAGATACTTTCAGGTTTTGCTGACATACACTGTAATTTAAGATATTCTATAACTGAAACAATATTTTTCCGCAAGAATTTGGAGTCATAACCCTGAGCCCAACGTCTTGGTTGTAGTACATTTTGGCAGCCGTCACAAGCCAGGCCGTTCTGGGTAAGTGTGGTAAGTTTGTACACCAGCCTTGCTGTGGTTCTGATGTTTTTTCTGGGAGGCTCTCATTGCTGTTGGGGCTTGGTGTCCCAGCTAAGATGGCATGGCCAGGATCATATGACTTAGCTAGTGTCATCCCAGGTGTCACAAAAGATAGCTTCTTAGTACACAGATGCATTTCCCCAGGAAGAATTGAAGATTTTGTTCGGACACAAGGAAAAAAAAAAGCTATCAACAGAGTGTACACTCTCAAAAAAAAAAAGGTAAAAATTTGTACTTTTCCTTGTTACTGGGGCTGTACCCTCAAGAGTCTGCCAATTATACCCTTACCTGTAAGTAATTGTACCTTTAAGGTACAGATATGGACCCTGGAACGTTTCTGAACTATTAATGGTACATTAATGCTGTTTGTACCTTTTTGATGTTCCATTTCTGTACCTTAAAAGGTACAATTACAAATGTACAGCTGCAGTGACAAGCAATGGTATAAATATTTACCTTTCTGATGCAAATTCTGGAGGAACAACTATATCTTACTGAAACAAAGAATCTGGTTCAAAAGATTCGATAAAATTTCACCCCCCTTCCCCAGTAGTTCTTATTAGAAGTTATAGCACAAGTCTTTCATAATGTTGATTACAAAAATCTTTTGCAACCCTATATGGGCCAAAAGTTACTTGGGGAAACAGTGATACCTGCCAAAATTTGCCATTAACTAACTCGCCACCTGTGGGAGTTTATTAATAGTGCCCTCTTTCCAGCCAGAATGCTAATATAATCTCTGTTGTGACATCAGACGGATTTGTTTTTGCACAGATACCTGTAAGAGCTGGCCACTAATGAAGACTGGTATCCCAGAATGCAAAAGTGAGACCCAGTCGGAGTGTCTGATGCGGTTTAATTTAGTGTTACGGTGCCGCCGGTGATAGCGGATTGAAACCCATCCGTGGGTCGCAGGCAAAACTGAAACTCGGGTGTCAGAAGAGAATGTTCTCCTTATCCCGGGCAGGTGTCGCTGTCTTTGACACAGAATATCACTCAGAGCGTGGAATGTTGGGGGAGGGGGG
>JAABNY020000001.1:43088332-43113505 GCA_015164015.2 Brevimyrus niger
TGCATCCCTCTCTTTTTGTGCTTACTGTGAGTGAGGCCTAACCTCCGTAGCTCTACGCTTCCCCAGCAGGCATGTGAATGTTGAAAATGGAATGGCGATACACGCTACATGTGTGGACCGTCGAGGGCACAGCCGCTTAGTTGAGTCCTCCGAAGCAACAAAGTGTTTAGATCATGTCTTGCGTCTTATGGGTGACATCGACCAAAGACGATTCTGTGCTGAAATGCTTACTAGTACTTAAATGTGTTCTGATCTTACTATACGATATACAAATGAAGCCCCAGCTCGTATGAAAATGTAGTATATATATTCAAGAGTGGTGGGAAATTGGGGACAATTCTGTCTGACTATTGTTCATAACTATTAATATTTATTAAAATTGGGAACTGAATGCTTCTACCCTGCAGTCACTGCCATGGCCAAAGAAGAGAAATGCAGGTTCTTGCATCTGGTGTTTTTGCGGCATTGTACAAGGTTGACATTCGTCTGACTGTGCTTATGACCAATAAAGACAACGCAGTGTGAAGCATGTGTAATTGGTGCATTGGGAGACCCTCGCTTTCAGGTCACTGCCGTTTCGGAAGGGGGAATGCTCTTGGGCTAGCTTAGACTTCACATGGAGCCAACGGCTGCATTGAGCGGCGGAATTAGTGTTTTGACCATTGTGTGAGATCCAAATATAAGACGGAGAGGTAACGAACGAGTGCATGGTGCGAGTTAGCGTTGCATGAAATTTCTCATCCCTGTCACCACATCAACTGGACTCTGTGTCTAGGACCAATTTGAACTCATTCAAACAGTGCTTTTAAAATATAATTTTTCCTATAATTCACTACAGAGGAGCATCATTTACAAAAAAAAAAAAAAAGAAAGAAAAAACACTGAAAATGTCTGCTGTAAATGCCTAATTTTAGAAGTAGACACACAACCAAGTCCTTTTTCTTTTGTGTGGGGAAATTACCTAAGCGTTTCCAATGACGTCATCTTCCTTACTGCTGTCTCCATCTAAAAAAGTGAGTTGTTAAATATATGGTGTGTGTGTTTTTTTTTTTTTTTTTTTTTGTCCACCTCGGAGACTGACTCCATTGTGTTACACGCAAATTCTGTCCCTCGTGATTCAAAGGCAAGCGGAAAAGGGAAAAGCCATGCTTGTGTTTTTCCTGGACTGCTTAGACTTTTGTTTTTTTGTGCGGCATTAAGTCGTAAGACTGCCTTGACTGTGTCATGCACGTGTGTGTGTGTGTGTGTGTGTACACGTATGCACGTGTGTGTCCAGTGATGAAACTGGGAGACTAGTGCTCTGGTGTGACCCAGTCTGTGGTTCTCTCTTGGTCTCCTAGACTGCTCCAGAAGGGCTCTGGTTTTAATGGGTGAGTTCGTTGTTGCATCGAGGCATGCCTCACCTGAGCTCCCATAATGCTTTGTGTTCATCCCCCACCATTGATGCTACTCTGCATGTTGCTAAGTTTGCATTGTGCTGCTTTGAATCCTATTCCACACATTTATGTTGTGGTGGGATTTTATGTCTATTAATACCAAGCGGTCAAGTCAAAATCATTGTCATTGAAGTGTGATTGGCGCTCTTGTGCTTTTGAGAGCTTTGGATTGTGATAATTCCTCTTTGTATCTATAATAAGCAAGTCGACTGTATAAAGATTCAGTGTCAAGGGCTTTAAAAATAAGGATTGCTTGAAAACTGTTTGGTACCTGCTTAGTATCATATTGCTGTCTAACTTGTCATGTGCATGTGCTTGCAAATTGCCTGTTATGTGACAATTTCCTTTATTCTAAGGCCCTTGGGTTTCAGGGTTCATATTCTTGTGCATTTGCTGTTATCAAGATGGAAATTTCGCTTCGTCGGTGCCTTTTGAATCCCGTGCTCGGCTCGTCCAATCTTTTCGTATGCCCACAGGAATCCTGTTTGTGGGAGAGGAGGGGCTCGGGTGGGGGGGGCGAGAATATCTCCGGAATGATTACACTAGAAATTCTTCTTTGTAGGTGATGAAATTGTAGGTAAATTAGAAATGCCTCAGTACTGGCAAGTATCAAGAATGTGATTGTATGACTGCAGAGGTAATTTTGAAAAGCTTAGGTAAGTGTTTGAGAACTGCTCGCTGAAAATTTATATCGCTGGTAGAGTTGCCTTGTCAGGGTTTTTGTGTAACGTTCTCCATCTGTCCCAAAGATTTCTTATATCCAGTACTTAGTTAAACTGTTGGTAGTTTAGCATGGTCAGGTCCTTGTGGATGGACTGTAGCTCCTGCTTCTCTCCCCAAACGAGCAAGGAGAGAGCGAGAGAGAAGGCTGTGCACATTAGCTTTGACGTCTTGTTGTTCCGTGGCCAAAACAGGAGCAAATCTGTGAGCGAGATCCCAGAAGAGCCGCCTGTGCTGCGGCAGGTCCGCTACGAAGATCTGCAGAAGATCCGGGCCCAGGTGAAGGAGTGTGAGGACAAGTGGCAGGAAGTGAGTATGCAGGCCGTCAGGGGCACACGGCCGCGGGGGTGTGGGCGGGCAGATGATCTCAGAACCTCAGGCAGAACAGGGTGCTGTACAGAAACATCAACCTGTAAAAAGATTAAACTGTAAAAAAAAAAAAAAATAAACAAAATTCCAAATTCCTCCAGAACTCTGTAAATAGAATAGCCTTTTTATATATATAAATTTTTGAACTTTTTTTTTTTTCTCCTTCCTTATTCTCTACTCCCCTTTTTGGTATTGCTTTTTTAGTGCCGCAAAGTCAAAAAAGCCGGTTATTTTTGGGCAACGTCCAAAAGCCCGTCTGTGTTTGCTCACAGAAAGGAGGTTCTTTGTTTGCCTGATGGCCATGCAAAGAGCTAAAGATAAAACGGCCACTGGAGAGACCGACCCCCCCCCCCCAGTGCGTCCTCTGTGAACGAGTCTCCGGCATGGCCGTGTTCCTCGCGCTTCCCCTCCTCTGCCGAGACTCGGCTCGGCTCTCGACGTTCCTTCGGCGATGTGGAGCAGCCGGATGTGTGTTAGTGTGGATCTCCGTGCGCGCGGCTCTCGTGCCACATGTAGGTCACGCCGATGGCCCGATGCACGTGGGACGGCAGGCGGGTGGAGTTAGACGCAGAAGTAGGCCACCTGAAAATGTAGCGCTCTCTCCTTTGCCGCCCTCCACTCACTCCCCACCCCGCCCCGTGGCCACGCATCTCTCCCCACGGAAGGGTTGAGCTCTCCTGCAGTCTCTCACCCGCCCCTCTTCTGGCCAGGACCTGACCAAGTGGAAGAACCGGCGCAGGAGCATAAACTTCGACATCGTGAAGAAAAAGGAGGAGCGTGAGCAGATAGAGCAAACTGATAGTGGGAGAAGCACCAGGGGGTACAAGACCTTCAGGGAGATGCAGGAGGAAAGGTAATGGCGGCTGACCCCCGGAGAGGGTCCTCGTTGGGTCCGAAACTGCAGCTTCGCAGTCCTCTGCTGAACCGATTTGCGTATCTCTCTGCCGTGGTTTGGGAATCGGTTTCAAGATGTAAATTTTCTCAGCCGACGTGTACAAATGTTCTCGAAAGCTTGTTATCGGGTGGCAACTGACTGCGATGTAGCGTCGTGCGGATTAGCTAATCTACTGGGCTCCAATTTGAATAGGTGAAGGTCTGCATGTCAGATTCATACACCACTGAGGATTTTTATTGCTGATTTTCTTGCTGGGTGTTTTACATGGTGTGGTAGTTGCATCGCGTGGATGCTGTCACACAGCACAGGGGGCTGCCTCTTACTGAGTGTATGTTTACCCTCTGGGATGGCGTGTAATAGTGTAAGCCAATAGCATCTCGCTAGTCATTGGCACCCCTCTTCCTTTCTCCTGGCAGGGAAAGCGGAGAGCAGGTCGCACCCAGCATGGACGCCGGTACCCTATATTCAGCCTCGCAAAGAGAACTCCCATCCCGGAGGCTGCCAGGGCAGGGCAGCGCTAGCGATTCCCTCTGCGCGGCAGCCGACGGAGCCGCCGTCCCGCCTGCGGTCCCCTCGCAAGAGAACGACCGGCAAGCTCGCTCGTCATCGTCCGACGGCCCAGCCCACGTCAGTCAGGGTGACCCAGGTCGCGGTCCTGCCAACCCGATCCGGGCTGCTCTCGGCAACCAGGCCGGTACGACGCAGGAGAGCTCTGCCGTCTCATCCAACAGCAAGCCCGAAGAGCTTCAGCCCCTCAGCTCCGGCCCTTTGTACACCAGCCATTCAATGGATACAAAACCTGGGACGGCTCGAGTTTCCGTGTCCCTCCCCAGGAGTTACCGTCGATCGGACAGCGCGCGGCTCACCTCTGTGGTCACGCCCCGGCCTTTCGGGACCCAATCCACCAAGGTCTCCTCCCTGCCGCGGACCTTCATCGTGAGTCGCTCCACCTTTCTTACCGTGTGTTCTTCTCTTTCCTCTTTTCCCCCGTGATCCGGAAAGCAATCGCTAAGGGGCAAAGGACGAGGGCGGCGTTGTGTGCTTCTCCCGGAGAAGCCTTATGTTACCTGTTGCTACCAGATCTCTTTACAGTTCTGCTGAATAATGAAAAGACCTTAAGATTAATCTCTTCTACTTGCTTTGCAGTGAAAAACATCTTTAAAAAAAACTGTTTAAAGCGAATAAAAAAAAATAAAATAAAATTGCAATTCAACAATCGATGGTAAGCCTGCGAGTTGTGTGGTGTTTATGAAATAATCAGTTAAATAGTAGTAGATGATTGTTTTCTCCAGAGGGAAGACTCGCACAAGCGTTTCAACGGCGAGATGGAGAGCCACAAATCCTCCGTTCCCAGCCGCTACAGCCAGTTCATAACATCCGAAGACGAAACTCGTTCCCAGTCCAGCTCCGTGCAGAGTAGCAATGAGGATGAGGATGAGGAAGAGCGCCAGGTGGACCAGAGGAACTCCTTTTCTGCGCCCCAAACAGGTCGGAATGCCCTACAGCCAGATTCGGCGCCCAAGCTGAACCCTGAGAGTAATGCTGTACAGGTGAGATTTCCCACAATTCCGCTACACACCCAGCACACACTTTAACTAATTTATGCTCAGAAATGCATTATTCAGCATTCCTGCTGTTTGAGAACAGTCTGGTTTAGCACAAACAAATGAATTAGGTTCATCATAGAGTATATAAAAAATTCTAGTCATTAAATCCAGTCGAGCGTGCTTTATTTAATGTGCTGGGTTGTCAGGCTGTCCTGGAGGCTTATCCAATCGTTCAATCTGAAACAATTCAGTGTCCTCTGGATTGCAGCCAGCTATTTGCAGTGGTCTTTGCGTAGTACCTTTTCATGTAACTTAATCTGCTATTTCTAAGTGTGCCCCTTCTCACTGGGAGCAGTGCATGGGCCGGTTTTTGCACTAATCTCACCGTAGCTGGTTGCGGGCGCGCACGAGGCAAGGGGATCGGTTTCCCGTGGAAATGCGTGACACTGGATCCGCAGGTGTCGCCTTCTGTGTTTCAGGAGCATTACAGCGACATGAGACTCAGCCTGAACCAGAAACCCAACAGCAGTCAGGACTTCGGCTTCCAGACGGACTGGGATTCTACCGGAGCCCACGTCAAGTCCATCCGGCAAGGTAAAGCAAACCCAACTTTTCCCAAAACTGGGCCAAATAAGCTAAAATGTCGCCTGGCACAGGCAGGAAAGGGAGACGCCAAGACCGTCCGTTTATACAGTTCTCTACTAGTTTATTTCCGCTAGACGGTATAATGTTTTTTGACAGCCGTAAATCCATGAGAATGTGATTTTAAATGTTTCAAAACTGTATGTGCGTAAGTTGAGTCTACAGAGTATTGTTAGACAAGAACATCATAAATCATCAGTTTATTCGATCCTGTTGTGCATCCTTAATTTGACTTTCAAAACTGTGTGCTCTTGAGTGTCTGTGTAGAAGCTGAATTGGGAAAAGATTGCAGTCTGTCTGGCTTTTTTGCTGTTAGGATAGTGTGACGTGTGCGGGGAGCAGTCGCCGTGCCTGTTTGGTGATACGGCCATGAATGATTCATTTAGAGAGGTTCTCCTTGCGCCTGAAGCTTACAAGCCGATTGTCTGGATTCTACTGAATGAATGTGACTTACCACAGGGTTTGTAGGTAGAATGGGTTTCGTTTGGCTCTTTCTGCAGTAGCATACAAAATGGGGGGGGGGGGATTCAGACGGTAGCTGCACCGTCTACAGCCTGCCAGCTAGTAACTGATTATTTTCACAGCATATGCCAAGGTTATGTAGGACGTATCTTTTCTAGGTCATATCTCTTCAGCACAATAGCTTTGGAGAGCCATTGCTGGAACATATGCAGTTAAATGTTGGACACCTGCCTAGCGCTTAAAGTAATGTTTCTGGGTTGGATTTGAATTTGATGAGTCTATAAAGCATCTGTGAGCAGCCTGTCGAGGGGTTGGGGTTGAGTGGGCGGGACTGAGCCTTATTGACTGGAGGGATGGGTTCAATAGTGGGAGGGGCTTGGCTGAGTGGGAAGTGATTGGTGGGTGGGGTGGGTCTGAAGTAGGAGGGGCCTGAGTGAATGGGAGGTGTCAGACTTCATAAGTGGGTGGGGCCAAGCCGGGTGAACGGGGCCCGCTGCTCTGGATTTGTGGGGTCTCCTTTGCTTGTCTGTGCTCCGGAGAAGCACCATGTTGAAAGGCAGCTGGCTTTGTCATTGCAGGCAGCCCTTCGGAGCTTTGTCAGCTGCAGGTTGGCGATGAGATCCTGGCAGTAGGTGGCAGGCTTGTATCAAAGATGAGCTATGAAGAGTGGAAAAGCAGCTTGGACGCCGCGCTGCAGCAGGGCAGCCTTGTGATGGACGTCCGCCGTCATGGCAAGAACAGTAAGTTGGCCGGGCCTAACCCCTCTGCCTCTCCGCTTGGTAGCCCCCAGGTAAAGCACCCACCCCAATAGGAAACTAGATCCATAGAGCCGCTCCCCCATGCTGTGAATATGGATTTGTCCGATAGGTAATCCTCTAGCCGAAATGCATTTTGGGTCTTTGTGTCGTCATCAGTAAACTTCGAGTAGTTCAGTGAATCTCGAACCACAGTTGCATCCTAAGGGCCTCTCGCAATGTATTGGTTTTATGTTTCCTTTCTAAAAGTTTTCCCACTCGATAAGCTGTTAAGACCTGCCTGCCTTTATATTTAGGTGTTTGCCAGTTACTAATTCGCTGATACTAATCCACTCTAACGTCAATTTGCTTTGATAATGGCTTACAGCAGCTATCGCTTTTAGATGTACAACAGTCTGCACTTAAAGCAATTGCCAACAATCTTACAAATACAGCTGAACATCTAAATAAATGATGAATTTACCTGTTGATGACTAATAGTGAAAATAGTTTAGCATACTGGAACTGGAAATGACACATTGAACAGAATCCGGTCAAGACTGTAATCCTGTTAAAATGGGTGTCCTACGCTCAGTTGTAGACTGCATGACTGGGGAAGGTGGTCTGCCTGTTATGTCCACTCAAACTTCTCTAACAGCAGCTGCAATACATCTCCTACCTACCACTTGTGATGGGGGTGCAGGAATGATGTTCTGAAATCTGGAGTGGGTGGAGTTTTCCAGTCAGTTCATGGTTTAGTGCATTGGGAGCCAATTAGATCTCACCAGAAATTGGGTTAACCTATTAATTGGTCACCGACAGACTCCTCCCACTGTGGATCTCACTCGCTGTCACTTCTATGGCAATGTGTCAAACACTTTGTTAATGTTGTTGTGTTTTCAATTGGACAACCATTCAGACTGGGACAAAGATCTACCTTCCCTACCATATAAAAGCCATAAAACCATCAATCTGACCAGTATGGATACAACGCTTGTAGGTGGCCCAGAAAAATATGTCAGCTCCAGCGGGACGTTTGCCTCCATTCCAGCAACAGAGACGGTAACAAACACAGAGGTCAGCAGCCAGCCGATCAAAGTGAGTATCCAATACAAAGGGGAAATTTATGATGTGTTCCAGTTACCTTGGAAGTCGGGGCTGCGAATGACGCCACACTCAATTATGTGTATTGCAGTACTAGTCAGAAAGGCATTAGCAATATCAGTTTTAGCCAGGTTCATTATTAGCTATGAGTTAACGCATAATTATATACTCGTATATAAGTATATTTTGCACATACACCGTAGCAACATATCCATAGATGGAAATTGGACAATACTGTGTGTGCAACCAATTGAATGAGACACAAATAAGATGCAACTGCTAATAAAACCGTATATGACTGTAGCTTACACTTCTGGTGATGTGAGGGGCAGCCATCTTGGATTCTGAGGTCGGGATGAAAGAGGCTCCTCTGACTTTAAAGTTGGAAATTTGACTTCAGGAGGCATGCTTATTGTATAGGGGCTTTGTTAATGTAGTGAACCATTCAGCAAAGGTGGATTTTAATGGATGGATTTGTTCTGTATTTCTTCTGTTCTGAAATAGTATGTAATATTTTCCTTTCGGCCATCTAAGCTTATAAAATATCAAAGGTAACTTGAAATATTAGACTAAATAAAATAAATGTCTATGTTTGTCTTCTCCCTGTAGGATCAGGCATCTAAAGGAATTAACGGTGGTTTCCGTGATGGACCAATGGCCATGAGAAACCAAGGTAAGGAGCATATGGGTCTGCTGATTTAACTTGCTTATATCCGTATGAAATGATTTTGAGTCTTTTCTCTGTTTGATTATAACCTTGTCTAACACTGGCAAGTTTGTGATTTGAATCTGAACAGCCCTTTGCTTTTGCATCATGTGACGAGGGTATACCTGCGGGTGGTGTGCTATATGTTGGAAGAAAGCTTCCACCACAGTGAATAAATCGTAATCGTATCATTTCCAGTGCTCGCTGTAACGGTTCTCGGTTTGTATGATGTTGAGTCAAATGGAAGCCCCCTTATGGTCCGCCTGCATCTTACCCCTTCTATTCCCATGTTTTTCCTGTTTAGAATATGAACCCATAGCTTTGCGAAACTTTAAACGGAGGTCAGAGTTTTTTGAGCAACAAGGTAAACGCTTTGCAGATGGTTTTTACTCCTCGCGAGCTTCGGGCTGATGGGCGCTTTGGCCGCCGGGCGCTCGTATCCTAGGCCTTCATTTCTGCCATCCTCTCATGTAACTGCATCATAACACACCCCCTGTTCTTCCTTCAGCCTCTTCAGAATCTGCGTCCAGCTCGCTGGTCTACCTCTGTGGTAAATTGATAGTTGCGTTGTGCAGTGTGCCGCACTCTCTCCCCTTCACTTTACTGACATTTAAGCGTAGGTTTCAGATGGAAATCCAGCTGTGCATTTTACGGCAGTGCTTCCCACTCCAGTGCTCGGGGATCCACAGACAGTCAGTGTTTTTGCTCCCACGTTTTGGACTGTGTTAGCGGGCCAAAAACATCCTTTTTTTGGACTGTTGGATTGGCTAACAGTTTTAGATCTTTTTGAAACATTACACAGTGCAGCAATTAATGGCTATGCTCTGCTGTATTTGCTCCTCGTACTAGGCAGCTGTGTGTGGTACGTAATGCACACCAGTGAGGCTGCATGTATTAACTTGAGTTAGCAAGATATCTACTGTAACGAAGCACGTGCGGCGTAAAGACGGTGGCTGCATTGCCTAAGATGGTGCAGCTAGCTGCAGCGCTGGTCCAGGCACCAGTTGAAAAGTTGCTGGCTTTGTGTAACAGTACGTAGTCATGCAGATGTCAAAGGCAATGGAGAAAGCACCAATACTCTGTAACTGTACAGTGATGCCCAAAAGTAAATGCCATAAGCCGGCAGTGAAGTGGGTCAGTTTGATTAAACCGGGATTACTTTGTACCATGACAGACGACGAATCTGGTCACCAATTGCCTGACATGTAGCTCTTCATAATTTCAGTTAGACTGAGTTGTTTCTACTTGAATCCAAAGATGTTGCTTTTTATTCAGTCATGTGGAGTGCGAATACTTACATTTGCATTTTTTTTTTTTTTTTATTAATCTTTCTGAAAAATTAAAGGGAAAAAAAAAAACCCTCAAGTTAAACTTTTATCCCAGGGAATGACCCCCTTTCATAACCATTCTGAGTGGTGGCTTGGTTTGGTGTCTGGCTTTGTGAAGTGCTCTCCCTGTCTTGCATGCTCTGCCTGCTGTGATTGTGGTGGTCATGTTCTCACTAATGGCCAGTGCTTCTGCATGCGTCTGTGAACGATGGCATTGTGATTTTCTCGCCTTGAACGGTATCGTTTTACGCCGGTTCCATAGTAGTACTCATGTCTACCTGTTTTCGCATGTTCCTCAAGCGAATTTGTGTGGAGACCAAATTTTGGGTACGACTTTTTTTTTTTTTTTTGACTAAGGTGTTCAGTGTCTTATGCAGCCTGTTCTAACATCTAGGTAACAAAAACATTGTGAAAACTGTATATATATATATATATATATATATATATATATTCAAACTTAATGAATTGTGAAATTTCTCAGCAGTATTCCATTGAAAACCTTTGTCTCCCCACAGGCGGCTCAGACTCTGCAATATCTGATGTAAGTCCTTCATAATCTCTTCATTCTTGGATCATTAGTTTCTTATTGGTGATTTTTGAAGACATGGGGTTAGAATTTGACTTGCATGTTATGACGTCCAGCCATTGCAAACCATTACTTTTTGGTGAGTTTTTATTGGTGAATGCGATTAGTAGTGCTTGTGTCACAACTGGTGATTTTGTTTGGTCTCTCCTCCCTCAGCTTCCAGTACCTTCTATCAGCATGCCCTCCAACCGCTGGTCCTGGGACCCCGAGGAGGAGCGTCGCAGACAGGAGAAGTGGCAGAAGGAACAGGAACGACAGCTGCAGGTTCTCAAAGGAAATCCTCAGTTTTTCTGCTGTTGTACCAGTCTGAAGACGTCCCTCGTACCTTAAGTGGCATCATGTTTAGCCTGAGAGTTTCCAGCAGTTTGCTTTCCCGGGAAATCTTAAGGGTGGAATGGAGACTGTCGGTCCGCAAGCTTCAAGGTTTTGTCAGTTTAAATCTCAAAAGTGGGAAAAAAAAAAATTATAATTTAAACGGTACCTATCGAACTTTGGTATTGTAATTCAGTTATCTGCCTTGATTTATCATGGATACCTGCTTTTCATTAAAATGAAAATCACAACTACTGCTGTGATGTGAATACGAGTGCTTGATGTTCGATATTTCTGAAAGAGGCTGCTTGACAAGGCGTGTAGCCCGTCCGGGGTGCGAAACACGATTCGCCCGCAGAGGTCAGCACCACATGCTGCCAGCAGAAGTGGAAGGTTCGGGTCCAGAAAGCACAAATCCAGCCCGAGGTTTTGTTTTGACCAATCACGGCTGAGTACTCTGACTGTATACACAGCCGGTCGGTTTAAAACGCAACCTTGGTCTGGATCTGTACTCTCTGGACCTACACCTTCCACCTTTGGCTGCCAGGGCTTTTATACCCAACGCTGTTGTGTGCAGGAGAAATACAAACGTGACCAGGAGAGGCTGGAGGAGACGTGGCGTCGTGCCCAGCTGGATGCCATGAAGAATCACGCCGTCCGTAATGAGGTGGGGTCGCTGTCTCGCTTTTATTCCCGCCCCCCACATGGCTGCCACTTGCTCATATTTAGCTACTAGTTCCATGTTACTTTCCAGCAGTATAACTCGGTGGTTTGTGCAGAGTATAGGGGTTCAACTGTTGATTTCTAGTTTCTAGAATTTCATCGTAATGATCCTGGGTGGGAGCGCCGGCTACGATAGTCAGCCCATCTGATTTCTGTAACTTTATCCAAGCTGGACTAGTGAGCGTCTTGAGCTTCTGCCAAGCTGCAGCAGACACCGTGGACGGGATGCCAGTCATCCGAAGTGCCAGTCACACCAACAAGGACTCGCACGACTAATTTAGACACCTAAAGCCGCATAAAGGCCATATTCAGAGGTGTATAAATATGAATTTATAGTTTCTTTGTGCTAGTTTGATATGTACTCCTTAAATGAGGTATGGGTGATGCTGTATGGCTGGTATGAATAGAGGCAGTAGACTGAGACGTATCGTGAATATAATATAAAACCCAGAGTCTACGAATATTCTGTACATCTATATTAATATCATTGACAATCTTGTGTAATAAAATTTTAATTAAGATATTAATTTAAATATTGAGCTGCAATAAATGATTGTAGTCCTTAGGGAGAACTTTTGTTATTATTGTTTAGTATCTGGTGTAGCCCAAAACCAAAGCGACTGGCTGTCTGTGATGACTTTATGGCGCTAACTAGCTAACAGCTATAGACCATTTTTACATATTCATATATTCGTTCGCTGTGCTGAACAGCAGAATCCTGATTTTATTTAGAACATGTTCTGATCAATGTCCAGTAAGTTGTTTTACTCATTCTGCTTTTGTGCCGTAATACTTATTTATATATTTATATAAATAGTATAGGTACTCTGCTCTATTGTTAATACATATACATCATCTCTAGAATGTTGTGTGGAGTCGCTCTTTTGTTTCTCCTGATAGGAGCAGGTGATTTCAGAGGAGGAGGCCAGGAGCGTTGTGACTCCTCCAAGCGAGCACGTCCTCCCTCCTCTCGAGAAGGACGGGCAAGAGGCAGCAGGGCCCCAGGAGGAGGAGGAGGAGGAGAGACTTCAGAGGGAGGAACGTCAGCAAGAGGCAACGTGGCTGCCAGAGCAGCAGAGGAAGCAAGAGAAGCAGGAGGCGGAGCGACGTCAGCAGGAGGCGGAGCAAAGACAGCAGGAAGTCCACGAGTGGCCGAATAACCAGGAGGTGGATGAGGAGCAGCACAAGGAGAGCAGGAATCTACAGGAGGAGCAGTGGTAAGGCAGATAGGTGGGGAGCACAGTCACTGCACAGTCACTGCAATCCATCCCATGAGGCTTTGCACTCAACTGGGCACGATACCGCTTCCCCCAGAGAAAGCCCTGCCTCTGATTGTGCCTGCAGCTTTATGCCGTGGCTGACCTTCTGCCTGGCCTCCTTCCTGTCATGTCTGCCTGCTCTAAAGCGCTGCTTCCCTGTGCTGTTCTCTCTGCTGCTGTGACACAGGTCAGGGCCTTCCTTCGGGTTCACCAAAGTGCTTCCTGAGATTTCCATCTCAGACAGGTCAGTAGGAGCTTGTCTGTCTCCATGTCCATAATGAGCTCCATCTCCAGTCAGACCTTTCTTCATACAGAGAAGCAATTTTCAGTGCTTTATAGCCCTGGTATTCCTCTCCATGGCGCTTCACTTTGTATGTTCTGTGCATTGCCAGCTGAGCTGCTTGGTAAATTACGTTAAGTGATATTGTAAACAAAGCAGATCATTAAATACACCTCTGCACCAACAACTCTGTAATTTTTGAACTGGTTAAACTTAATTTCATTCGGTTTGGAAATAACATGCATAAATATCAGGACTATTTTCTTTCCCCCTTAAGCAGTTGCATTTAATTTCAGGTAATTCTCTAATTCGATTTGGTCAACAAAATGCTGTTCCTTCCTTTTGTGATTAGTATTGAACATTCAAAATGACTCGAGTTTGGTTTGGTGTAGTATGAATAATGAGACTTATTAATATCTCAGTGAATCACAACTGAGTACATCTGAAGCCATCATGCACTGTGTAATAATTTGGATTGTTAGGGATAAAATGCTGATTTACAGCAGCATGAAAGCACATGAATTATTTTTCAGCCTTCCAGAACTGTAGGCCCTTTATTTCAATGCTATTGTCTACTTGATGCAAAGGTCTGCGTTCCAGCACGTATTTCGTCTTAACCGAATCCAGGTGCTTCCTCATAATCCGTCATTGTTTTACAGGACAAAATCCAAATCCACTTCAGAGCTTGATGATGTGGACAAACCCAGTGCAAAAGGTGAGTTTTGGCGAACTTTTACAGTGAGCGAGTTGAATCCTAGGGCTACGCGATTGTTTTTTGATTCACGACCTCGATCAGTACGCAGTGTGTGATTCGTACGCAGTGCGTGATTCGTACGCAGTGCATGCTGTCTCATGTTTCGCTGAAACATTTACTCTGTCATAGGAAACAAAACTCGGAAAGCTTTGCCATTTTAGGATTGTTCCGTTTGAGGATTATCTAATACTGTATATGTTAGTTTAGTTACTACCATTACTAGATGAGTTCTGCATGTTTCTTCCAAGCCAGTTATGATTTTCATCTTTGCTGTTAAAATCACTCATACATGGGTTTTGAGAAATACATTTACAATCTTTTTTTTTTTACTATCACAAAAACTCATCACTATTTCAGATTTTTCTTATATGGTGCAGCTGTACTATTAAAAATACTACTACAAGATCTAACACCACTCAACATGAGGTAGAGTGATAAGTGGCAGGGCAGAGTGACAGAGGGTACAAATTTGAGAATACTGCAGCAGTTTTACAGAATTAGCAGTCATTTCTCACACTGCTCTCTGCTAGACATAACTTGTATTCTGCCAGATTTACATAAACTACACATACAAATATGAGCAGCAACACCACCTGCGTAGCACACGTAAGCGTACGCCTTACAAGCGTGAAATATAAGCTGAGGAAATCCCTTGTCCTTTATAGGTGGTGCAATTATCTCTATTTCACTTGTGAATTTTTGCTCTGGTACTGTTAACTTTTAAAATGTTGATTAAAGTTTGAATATCAACCGGCAGATTGACTCATTGGACAGTTAATTCCAGTTAAAACTGTAAGCCTCTAGGTGTGGAACAAATCCAACATTATGCAGTAGTACGTGTGATATCCAATGACAGAGCGGGAAAACCGTTTAAGCTAATGTAGAGATGCGAAGGGTGGGCATGACACTCAACACTTTGCAAGGTCAGTTTCAGGGTCTGTCAAACTTCGGCTTTGCAGCGCTGTGAGTCGCTCACTAACGCCAATACAGATGCTCCTCTACTTGCAGTGTGAATGGGATGTTCTGAATGGCCGTTCATAACTGGAAATGTTCGCAAGTCGTTATTCATCATAATTTTAAGGGTACATGCAAGTACAATAGGCAGGATGCTGGGAGTCCGCACGCTACGCTGCTACGCGGCGGGAGTAGGGCCCAGAAGTCGTACTGGGCGGAATTGGCGCGCCGAAATAAAAATTGATGGATGGGAAACGGGAGACCATTGAACACGATTTGGACTTAGTCCTCTTCGTCCGTATGTCTGAAAGTTCGTAAGTGGAGGAGCGTCTGTACCATGTAATTAAGTAGCTGAAGATGGATGAATTACTATACGTGTGTGGTTATCCAGCTATAAATGGCTAGCTTTGCAGAGTACCTCAGATCTCTTGACCAGCTGCTGTTACGGTGACCGTTGCCGTCGTCGTTCCCAGTGGCGAGTGGCGGCGCGGCTGAGACCCTCTGGAGCAGAGACAGCCAGAGGCGCAGGGGCCCCAGCTTCTCTCCGGCCGAGCAGGAGCGCCAGCAGATCCTGCAGGAGATGAGAAAGAAGACCCAGCTCCTGACCGACAGCAGCTGGATCCGCCAGCGCAGCACTAGCATTAACAAGGAGCCTGTGGCCCTCGTGGGGCCCATCCGGAGGTCAGCTTCCCCCCTTCCCAGGGGCACGACCTTACTGACATGTGCTGTCATAGTTGGCATTTAGAGCATAGATCTATGGCTTTTTGATGTCTAGAGTCGGCTGTGTAAGTCAGCATGGAGGCATCTGCTAGGCCCAGTCCTCATCCGGGGGTGACTGTATCCAGCAGCTTCTCCATCCTACTCGGTGTCTGAGGAACTGCACCTGATCTCAGACCGACAGAAACTCACCAGATAGGATAGCAAACCTGCTGGATACGGGCCCTCCAGGATCAGGGCTGCCTGCCCCTGTGCTTGATGTAGGACAGTGAAAATATAAGGTCTTGTACCCAGTCTGTGACCATTGAGCTTTGAATTCCATTGCAGCAAAACTCCAGTCACCGGTGTCTGAGTAAAGGTCTTCCAGAGTAGCATGATCTTGAGCCCACAAATATTGGTTATACCAAAATGGATATAGTTAATAGTAACAAACCTGGACTGTTGGGTCAGAGATTTGAAATCTGCTTGAATCGATTCTACTGATGTCATTCCGCTTCCTGCCTGCAGGGGGGAGTCTCTGGATAACCTCGATTCTGCCCGACCCTGGAGACCCTCTTCCTGGACCTCAGGACCGGCCAGCTACAGTCGGCCGCAGTCCTCCTTTTCCAGCTCTGGGTACAGCCGCTTTAGTGCCTCCACTTTGCCCACCTCGCTCTCCACCGGCTCCCTGAGGCAAAATCCCTGGCCGCCTGCCTCTTCCCCATCCCCGCCTGCAGGTGGCGCCAGCGATGAGTCACTTTATAAAAATCATCCCTCTTCACAGAAAAACAGGTATGAATAGAGGCTTATCGACACACCACCCCCAATGTATGTGTTTGTTCTACACTAGTATTTTATCATAGCCCAATGAGTTTTGCATATGCAACAGACTGCTTGTTAGGAGAGACTGGGGACAATTGTTGAACACTTTTAATGTACTTCAGCAACTAACCCTTGCTATATGTGGCTCCACGTCTGCTAGCCTAAGGCTCCTAGGAAGCCCTGACACTCATGAAACACGTCATACTAAAAGTACGCAGATTAACAAGGGAATGGATCCATCCAGGGTAATGAGCCCATCCCATAATAGATACCAGATTCAATTCAGCAGTTGTTCCCCTCTCCTGCTTTTCTGTAACTGTAACTGGTCTTAATAGTGTCACTGTGTTTGTGTAACCCCAGTCTGCATAAGGTGGGTTTCCTGACCTTTAGCAATTAGTGGAATCCCTCCTCTTACTGAGGGGAGCCATCGCCCCCCCCCCACCTTACGGTTGTCTTGCGTCATGCTCTGCCTGTAATCTGTGACCCAGGTCAGTCAGTGGGAGGAAAATGTGTACACACTGTGACCTCCCGCTGGGCAAAGGAGCCGCCATGGTCATCGAGTCCCTTGGGCTCTGTTATCATTTGAGTTGTTTCAAGGTGAGCGTGAGGTTCAGGACCAGCCCTGCCCGCAGCACCTACAAACTCTCCTCACCTTTCCCGCATCAACGCTAACCTGATCTGTGCGCCGTCCTCCGAATCCAAGCAGCTCTGGAAGACGCTCAAGGAAACGTGGTCTCCTCAATGACCTTTTACCCGTAAACTCAGACACATTACGGTATTTCAGGATGCACTGAGACCGGTGGAGTCGCAGCTAATCGACAGGCATGTCACCACCTACCGGTCTAATTTTAAAGCCGTAGGTGTCACTCAGCGTCGAGATGAATGCCAGGGCTTTTAGCAGAACCACATGATTTGTCACAAACTTTAAAGTTGCATTCCATACCTTGAGTTTGACAGCTTCCGTGGAGTAGCAGATGAGTTTCCAAGGTCTTCATGAGTTGCCTGTAGTCTGTCGTTTTCACTTCCGAATGCATTAGTGCCAAAATCTTCTCCCCAGAATGATCTCTGCACTGGCTGTGCTGTCTTCCCCTGCTTGTGCCTCATCTGGCTGTCCGTCACGGGGCTGCTGTTACTGCTGGGTTACCTTCACAGGGTGATACCTTGGCTTTCAATCATGGTGGTGATCCTTTCCTGCACTCCCTAACCTCGCCGGCCTGTGGGTAGCCTGAATGACCTCCTCCCTCCACACCGCTGCTGGTGTCGTACCTCCACAGGTTGTTTTCTGGGGCAATTGGCATGGCATCAATCTTACTGTTGTACCTCCCCCCCTCCCCACCAGTGCAACAGCTGCAAGTGTGATCTCGGCGGGTCCGAATTCGGAGCAGAGGTCCGAATACGGAATGGACAGCTCTACTGCAATGATTGTTACGTCAGATTCAAAAGTGAGTGTGTGTCTCATTAGCAAATACAGACATTTTTTTTTTGTTTTTCGTTTTAGCTTTTGTCGGAGCTTTAACTTTAGTTTTAGTTTTTTTCCCTCATAGGTGCTTGGTTATACCCAAATCTCAGCTGCCGAATGTGCTTTTCTCTTTCGAAGATCAAAAGCTGGACAACGCACTGTTTAAATGTATTTATCATCTTTTTAAATTTCCCGTTTAGCTGGACAGCCCACCTCCATGTGACCTGACCGCATTACAGCAGATCGAAGAGGAAACCGCTTAAGAAGACATTTAAACGCGTTTCTATAAGCGCTTCAAATATTGCAATACGAGTTTCCCTTATACTCATTCTACAGGCCCTGATGTGTGATGGATGTTTCGGTGTCACGTGTGTAAAGCCAAGTGGGAATATCAGAGATATGAGACTGTGGTGAATGTGCTGTACAGTGAATAACGGACATGCATGTACCTGTGTATATATAGGATGCTTTATTAGAAACATACAAGTTACATGTTCTGTCTATCGATAAGTGATTTTCTGCTGGTTTGACTGATTTCAGAGTAGCACTGTTGAACTGTTTATATTAAAGTATTTGAAACTTGCTATTTTAGTGCTTCCTCTAGTCCCACAGTATTTTCTTCCCTCTATTTCATCCTTCAAGGTCTGTTTCCTTAGACATGTATTTTGTTTTATATGTGCCTTTTTCTTTGTGATGGTGAAACACTACAGTAAAGCATTTACATTTAAAACCAGCATGGATGGTGACTTGCGTCATATGTGGAGTTGAACACAAACTAATCTTGTTCAGTAATGTTTGTAAATAAAAGAATCAGATCGGCGTTTATGAAGGTTCTGAGTGTGTGGCTTTGGGGTGGATTTTGAGAATGAAACTACATTGCAGTTTTTTTTTTTCCTTTGCATTTTTCATTTGGTTATTGTAGCTGGAAACAAATGCACATTATTTACAGTGTGGGGTTTAGCTGCTTGTTTATGATGTCATTTGTTGACATACCGATCAGCCTAAACATTAAATCCACTGACAGTGAATAACATTGATTTTCTAGTTACAGGGGCACCTGTGTAATTATATACGAGGCAAGTGAACTGTCGGTTCTTTTAGGCTATGTGAAGGAAGCGGGAAAAATGGACAAACGTAAGGATCTGACCGACTTTGACAAGGGCCAAAGTGTGATTGTTAGATAAGTGGGTCAGAGCATCTCCAAACAGCAGGTCGTGGGGGGTGTTCCTGGTATGCAGTGATCAGTATCTACCAAAAGGGGTCCAAGGAAGGCCAACCTGTGATGGGGTCATGGGCAGCCAAGGCTCATTGGTGTATGTGGGGAGCAAAGGCTAAGACCGTCTGTTCCGACCCTACAGTAGTGCTACTGCAGGACTAACTGCTGAAAAAGTTATATTATAATGCTGGCTATGATAAAAGCGTCAGGCCATACAGTGCATCGCAGCCTGCTGCATAACCACAGACCGGACAGAGTGCCCATCTTGACCCCTGTCCACTGCCAGAAGTGGCCAATGGGCACATGGGTGTCAGTGCTGGACCATGGAGGAATGAAGGCGGGTGGTCTGGTCTGATGAATCTCGTTTTCTGTTGCATGAAGTGGATGCCCCGGTGGGGGGGGGGGGGGTGTTAACCGGGGGTAGATATGGCACCAGCGTGCATTCTGGGAAGAAAGCAAGTGGGTGGAAGCAGTACGATGCTCTGGGCAATGTTCTGCTGGGAAATTCTGCTGGCATTCATGTGGATGTCGCTGCTACTTGTAACACCTACCTTAACATTGCTGCAGTCCAAGTACGCCCCTTCATGGCAACAGTATTCCCCAATGGCAGTGGCCTCTCTCAGGAAAGTCATGCACCCTGCAACACTGCAAGCATTGTTCAGTAATGGTTTGAGGAACATGAGAGTTTGAGGTGTGGACGTGGCCTCCAAATTCCCTAGATTTCCATCCAACCAAGTAAATGATGTGCTGGACAGGCAAGCCTGATCCATGGAGGCCCCACGTCTCCACTTGCTGAACTTACAGGATCTGCTGCTAATGTCTTTGTTACCACAGGACACCTGAAGGTCTTGTGGAGTCCATTCCTCAATGGGTCTGATAGTTTTGGCGACACAAGGGGGACCCGCACAATGTTAGGCAGGTGGTTTTAATGTTGCGGCTGATCGGCGTGTGATGCAGAAATGGTAACATCACCTCCCTTCTCCCTGCAATCCTGTTCCTCCTTCCTCCCCAGAAATACCTGCGAAAATCTGCTGCAATGCGGGAATCACAATGACCTGCGACTTGGCAGTCAATGACATTACATAGCAGTTGGAAAAACAATGAATCTACCTTTGCAGCTGTTGCTTGGAAACACAGTGACGGGTTTGATTTAAGATGGGGGGGAAAAAAAGAAAAGTCAGCTTTAGTGTTATTTGAGAAACTTGGGTGTAAGAAATGTTTTATAAGCATCTATTCTGTTCCATGAAGTTTGGGGTTATGTAGGCAATAAGTCGATATTGGTGATGGATAGCAAGCTTATTTTTTGGAAGTATGTGAGAGGCCGGTCCTGAGATCATGGGTCTGGTCGCTGTATTTATAACATGGATATCGTGACGGGTTTTATGGAAGCTTTTAACTGCATTACTTGGAATGTAGATTGAAATATATGCATTATCATAAATCTGATCCCTATGATGGAACACTCATACAAGAGAGGGAAACCATATATTTGCCCGAAGGGTCAATGGAAAATATTAGTAACTGTTTCTGAGTTCTGGATTTATTTTTTCCACCGAGTGGCGCTGGATGTTCACTTACCTTCAATGTTTCCTGTGCCTCTGTACTTTGCTATATATGTACTATATGAACTATGCTATATATACACATTCTCTGGTGTTATGTGTTTGGTGCAGTGTTTTTTGTGTGGTTTTTTTTTGTTAACTAATTTGGTGAAGAGTGAGAAATGGTCAAAGATGCGTAAAGCGCGGCATTGATCCATACGACAAAACGACGGTGTCATGAAGCATCAACGTGCGGCAGATTCTGGAAACGACACAGCTGAAGGTGTCCGGGGGATAATGAAGTTAGATGGACCGTTAGGACCGGATGGCGTGTTGAATGTTTACCCTTCATCGTTTCATTTTCAAAAGCAAGGTCTGTCTTTTCAAAGATACATACTAAGCTGCTAGTATGTAGTGATTTGGATCAAAAAGCAGCATGCAGTATGTGAAAAAAAATATGAAATTTGTAGTGCATAGATACTTAATGGCCACGATAATAGGTAACTCTACAAAGCTCATCCATCACAGGGCACACAATACACTGTGTGTGTGTGCGTGTGTGTGTGTGTGTGTGTGTGTGTTTTGGTCACAGGTCTGGTTTATGACAGCAATGATTTTCCCATGTCATAAAAAGTCAATTTTGTCTTGGAATGTGCAAATCCATATGAACACTAGGTGGCAGTATTAAGTCAGCTCATTCACAGGACATTACATTTTCTTGATTCTCAGCTCTGTATGTATGGAGTCTGCATATTCTCCCAGCTTTTATATAGGTGTCATTAAGCAATTATGGACGATGGACATAACTAGTTTAAGAAATGGTATTTCCCCATCAAATGCAATAATAATGAACTCAGAAGCTATTCATTTTTAACATCCCCTGATCATTCATCCAGTGCAGGGTCATGGGGGGGGGGGCTGAAGTCTACCCCATGCAGCTTAGAGCACATGGCAGTACAACGGCCTATGAGATTTCAGTCTGACACATGGCATTATGAGCAATTTAGAAGTACCAATTAGTCTACCTGCAGTTCTTTTCACCATGGGAGGAAACCAGAGTAGCTGGAAAAAACCTGTACAACACAGGAATAATATGCAAACTGCACGCCCACTGAGGTATGAACCAACTGAACCACCATGCAACCACCAAGTCACTCTCACTATTAAATCCATAAGGTAATTTTGTTATGCTACTATTGCTTGTATGGAAAACTTGCCTGTTTTGAAGAATTGAATTACAGGGTTACAGGGTGTAATAACTTTTTTTGCATAGAATCATGTCCTGTTGTATCAGCAAGGAGCATTTTGATAACTTGATAGATAATTTGTGCGTAAATCGATTTCTTAATTTTTCTCTTGGAGATGGTTACGAAATATTAAGTCTCCTGTTTGGACAAGTGTAGGTACTGAACCTTGAGGCAAACTAAGTATTTGAATATATTTGCATCTATTTGAATTTTTAGTCATGAGTGACGATTTAGAAGGTGTCAACATTGAACACACAAAAAAGTTGGGCAGTTCTTTTTCAGAGCAAGTCTTGCATAAACAGACATTTGTTGAATTGCCTATTGTTTACTGCTTATTATTTAGTGAACTGTTCTTTTTGTCTCTGCCCAAACAGGGTGTCGTTTTTTTCCCAGCCACATTCTGACTTTCAATTAAGTGTTTCAGAACATTCTGTCTCCTGAACCTTTTAAGGAAAGCAGGAACGAGCCTATTCAAATACAGTTTTCCCACTGTGCGTTTGACATGAAGTAAAAAGCCAAACAAACATTGTAAGGCTTTACCAGGGGTCTTGCTTTGTTTTCATTTTCAACAACAATCATTCACATCATCATCGACTCGGTTTTGTTTTCTCTCTTTCTGTTCTCCTCCTGTTGACTGACCAGTCCTTTCCACTCCTCACTGTTTTCAATACGGGTTTGTTTAAATCTCCATTTCTGTGTCAAAAAAGGTTCAGCGGAATTTAGGACTGAGAACCTGAAATAAAAACACTCGGGCCGGTTGCTCTCATTCTCTGCTTCCTTAAATATAATTAAGGTCTACAATACATATCTGCCAGTTAATTAATTTGACATTTAGCCCAGTTGTTTGGAATGACCAACATTATGAGGGCCGTGGTCAAGTGAGGTAAGTTGCTAATCAGGATTTTCGGAGAAAAGTTGTCCGTAAACAAAAAAAAAAAAAACTTTTTTTCTTTTTCAATGGCCAGCTGGCTTAACTTGGAGAAAGAGTACACACAGTCTAGCTGCTGTTTATTTGTGTGGGACTCCTCTGCTGTTCCCAAGCCAATGGATACAAAATAATATATTTTTTTAATTATGTAAAGCAATATTTTCAGCGGAAAGTCTCCTACCTACTGAAGCAGTAGGGACTGCAGAGTGTGCTGTCTGTACGTAACGTTTCCAGAGGAATATGTCAGGGTGGGGTTAGATTAGGTGCTAAGGATGTTCATTTACCTCACCTCTGCATCACTGACATCTTTTTTCTTGCACCCAGACCCTCTAAGGAATTATTTTGATTTATCTAATAAATGGCACGCCCAACATTTCAATTTATTCTGACATTTATATAAATACAGAGATTAATGAATATAATCATGCATGAGTAGTGTTCCCAGGGGTACTGCTATAATGTTACACATTTTTTATTTGTGAATTTTATATTTTTGCTGGTATTTCCTGAGATGTCACATGGTCTTGCCTGAATCAGCCTTTGGAAGGTACTATACCCAACAGTGCAAAAATCTATGGCAGTCACAGAAAAATGATGCTTAGATGATCTACATATTGATGTAAAACTAAAATATTTTGTCTGTCAAAATGTGTCAGCTTAGCCATTTTGAAACCTCTCCTAAAATCACCCACAATGCACCCATATATTTTTTGACTCAATCACAGCCCCACCATGTTTGAATAATCACTACCTGAATGAGTACTTTGTTAATTTTGCTGGTGGTGAAAAGATATGAATACTTGGAATGGCTGGGTTGCCCTTGAGGAGAGGTTTGGAGGATAGTAACTTTTTGGAGAACAGAAGATTTTTTGTTTTGTTTGTTTGTTTGTTTGTTTTTTTGCATGTTTTCATTTCAAATTGTGTTTTTTTTCTGAGCAAATACACACTACTGAGATAAATAGCCTTACACACTTTCTTTGACTGCCTAAGACCTTCGCGCATTACTGGACGTGCATCCACCATGCATGGCTGCTTATCTGCTGCGCGGTCGCATTGAAGCTGGCGCCTATCCCAGGATGCACTGCGACGGGGACCCCTTGAATGGCATACCGTCGCCTCACATTGCTAATCGCACGCGATTGGAGATGCGGCAAAGATGCCGGTTTACCTAACGAGGGCGGGGGGTGGGGGCAGGAACTCGCTGTCCTTTAGGTTTGAGGCCAAAGTGCCACCTACTCAACCAGTTATAGCGGATCCATTTGTCTCCCATGCCATTTATCCACTGCGGGGTAACAGTTAGCCTGGAGCTCATCCCAATCACCCTGGAGATGAGATGCAAGTCCATCGCTGACACACATTCATACACTCTGGGTCATCTGGAGATGCCAGTTCACCGAACCGCGTGTTTTTAGACTTGGGGGGTGGAACACAATACCAAACTGTACACAGAATCCTGGCTCGGGCATTTGGATGGCTACTCAGCTAGCCACTGTGCCACACTGGGTCTTTTATATGCATGGTTGGGCTTATTAGGAGCATATGTTGACGATACATGATAAAAAATAAACGCTGCTATATTAGCAGGTAAGATATTTCATTCTGTTGTCTCTATTAAGCTGCAAGTAAACGTCAAAATGATTTAGTTGGGTTGGTGATCGTGTAATCAGAAATTTGGCCTCCCTAATGAATATTTTACCATAAATTGGGCTCTTCGGAATGGCCAAGAGCAGCTCGTAAAAGTTGGTGCGAAACCCGGAAAGATATCCGGCTGAAATCCGAAACTGACCAGAAGCCATCCGATGTAAATAAAACTAAACAAAGCCCAAATCCCGACCAGACAAGCAGACAGGAAAACGGGTCACCCTTCTATGAATGTTTATACATGACAATGGCATACTTTTAAACATGTATAAAGGTCACACCTTTTAAAGTTATATTTTACAGGTCAGTGCGGCTTTTCAGATGGCAGCTATTTACAGTTATATTATTACACCATGAGAGGCGTCTGTGGGCTTTAAGATGACTGGTGCTTTGATGGATACTGGAGCTCACCATCAAATTACACTGGGGATGTCGCTACACTCATTTCAGAAATAAATATTTTATTCCTACCAACATGTGTCCCATGCCTTTTACTAGGATGGTATATGTTAATATCTTGTTCTGTGGATGTTTAAGTATTTAATACCTTATATATACTGAGAATTGTGTTTACATTTTTGGGTGAAACACACAAACTGTCTCTCAAATGCAAATAAATATAAATATTCAAACTGAACTGATTTGATTTTCAAACACACCAGGATCATAAGTCGGACGTGTTCCCAGTGAGGGTTGGGCTTTGCCAAGGCTGCCCTTTGTCATCGGTCCTGTTTCTAATATTTATGGACAGGATTTCTAGGCGCAGTCAGGGTGTTGAGGGTGTCCAGTTTGGTGGCCTCAGGATTGCCTCG
>JAABNY020000001.1:43122478-43132785 GCA_015164015.2 Brevimyrus niger
CCCCTGTCCAGGGTTGTTCCCTGCCTCGTGCCCGTTGCTTCCGGGATAGGCTCCGGATCCCCCGCGACCCAGTAGGACAAGCGGTTTGGAAAATGGATGGATGGATTGTTTCCACTCCTCGTGGGCCCTTTCTTTTCCAGTTCCCCCTTTGTGTTGTATTTTGTTAGTAACTCCCTTTTAGTGGGAGCGGTTCTGTGCATCATCCCTCTTTTTTTCCGCCTGCCACGACATTATTAGCTTATTGCTTTGTATAATGAAGTTTTCTTCATAACGTCTTTTCTCAGCAATGCTAATCCTCTCTTGGTTCCTTTTGAAAGGTTATCTGTGCAATTTCTGCACTCCAGAAGACCACAGTTGGCAAACAGAACACATGATTTTGTATGAGAAATGGTCCCATGTGTAATGACTCAACAGGGAAGTGTGGGAGCAATGGGTTTTTTTTTCCGGGATAGTGGTCTACAAACAGGCAATGAGTCAAAAACCAGTGAGGGGCAAACAATCCAAACTGATCCAAAAACCACAGTCAAAACACAGGCAGAAGCTCGAAAGTTTGATATGGGGTGTTTAAGGCAAATAGTCAAATCCAAATCTTAAAACAAGGAGCAAAAAAAAAAAAAAAAAAAAAAACAGGAAAAGCAAACAGGAACTAGACAGATAAACCACATCGTGAAACAGTCACTCAATACGGTGTTGTTTCTCAACATGGACCTCGGAGACCCCCCATACTGTCCACATTTTTGCTCTGGGAGCCAGGAGGGAGCAAAAATGTGTACTGGCTGGGGATCCCTGAGAACAACACTGCACTAAGGTGAGACATTCAACAGGAGATAAGTGACATCAAGACCCTTTTATACAATGATAATAAATCAGGTTGACAAGCGATTGGAGTTCTGGTCAGGTGGGTGGGGGACTGCTTAGGAGTGGCTGAAGGGATGCTTGGCTTGATGTGGTAAAAACATGGTAGGTTTTAATTATGTTAAAGTCGGGAAAATATGAAAAACAACCTTTTGAACAATGTCACAGCAAGAGGCTGTTCTGAGGTGAAGTAATTAAACTGCTGGATTGTGGGTAACAAATTGAAAATTCAGCTGAATATTTGTTCACCTCCTCGAGGAACAAAGAGCCTTGGCATTGATTGCCATAAAATTTGTGCAAAGCTCTGGTTTGTTTTTTACCTAAATGCACAGGAAAACTGGAATTTCATATTAGTAAGTCTACGACTTCCAGGGAAGGGGCAAAGGGAGATTGTATAACAAGGAGCTTTAGTCTAAATCCTATACAAATGTCATTATGGCACATGTCTGTGATGGGTCTGCTATCTGGGGCACCAATGGCTAGATTTCATTGACACCAATGAACACCCGTTCCTATAGTGTTCCTTTAGCCCATCCCTGCTTTCGGAAGACGAATGCGAAGCCTTTATGAGGTTTGGGAACCGTTTATAATTATTAGGTACAATCAATGTTGATTGCTAACAACCACATAGACAGCATTCCTCCAGAATATCCCGTCTTTTGTCTAATACTTCATGTTTCCCAGTTCTGTGTGCATTGTTATCATGAGCCCATCCATTTTGTTTCTGGTCATTAGACAAAAATGGCTTTTATGTCATCTGGGACAGACTCCAGGTCTGCAAGCTGTCTCATGCCAGAACATGTTCTTCAAAGATGGAAGACTTTCATGTTTGACTTTTCCAAGAATTAAGGTCCATGGTGCAGTTTTTCTCATAATAACCCTCCTAATTTTTCTCAAAATAAGATTTAGCAGTCTTTAGAAAGTTTTTATCAAGAATCTATTCATTCGCTTCCTTTGCGGTCTGCAGTGTTCTTTAAAGTCAACACCAAAGTTCCTGTTTCTCCATTATCCAGCTTTCACATCCAAAAAGTCACAAGAAATTACAATACTGAACAACCTTCAATCTTAGAAATATGTCAGTACTTTTGATTTTTTTTTCTAGGTCCCTTGGTTCAGCTCTGCAAAGTGCTAATTAGTGAGATTTATTTTTTGACTGCTGTTGTTCATGATTGTTCCATGGAGACAAAAACTGTCAGTGTTTTATTGGTTATTTTCATCACATTTAGCCATAGTCTGTCACGAATCGAGCGGGTGCGGACCGGGGAAGCAAGAGCAGGACTCAAAGCGTCAGGAGAATACAGGGTTTAATTGGGGAAACACAATGGACTAACGTTAATGACCGGACTGGGGAAACCAACTTAAAACGCAGATTTAAATAAACAAGACATATAACAAAAACTTGAAACAGCTGATCACACGAGGAGAGGATTCCACATGAGGTAACGAGGTGCCTCCCAAACAGCACTGCAAATTCAATTTCATCCATCGTCTAAAGCCACTTGTCCTGTTCAGGGTCATGGGGGCACGACCCAGGGAGGGATGCCAGCCCATCACATTCACACACCATTCATAGCTATGAGCAGTTTGGCAGCTCCAATTAGCCTCAGCCACAGAAAAACCCCATGACAACACAGGGAGATCATGTAAACACTACCCACATGGAAAAGTAGCAGAGGCTAAAACCCTGGTCCTGGAGGTGCGAGGCGACAGGGCTAACCACTGCATCACTGCACCACTGCATCACTGCACCACTGCAGCACCACATCCCCCCTTAAATTCCCTTTGGCTGTGGTGTAAAAAAATAGGCCTCAGTAGGCCATTTCAACACTCCCAAAGTCAATTACGATGAAATTAAATATAGAGTAATTTAGTATTTCATCTTATTCCACCCTATCACCTTAATTTCCCATTAAACTATTCCCAGAGAGTATTACCGCATTACAGATGACTTCCTTTTTTATTCATATAAAAATGTATCACAAAGTTCTTTAGTATGTCTTACATACATTTGAATTTGTTTTTGATTTTATTTTATTTGTTTGTTTCTTACTGTAATTGATTCTCTTTGGATCTTATGATAACACCTTGTTCTGCAATGAACTTTGAAATATCCTTCTTCTGCCTAACACACTTTTGCCACATGCCAAATAGTTGCCAAGTTTGTGTGTCTTTTTTATATGGGTCATTTTGAACGATAAGGGGGCCACATGCGCCACAGCAAACTACTAGTGTCTAGGTATGAATGTGGCACCTACTGTATGAGATAAGTTTGCGTCATAACAGCCTTGTGCAGGTGAATAACGCAGCCCCAGGAATTTCTTAATATCCCATAAACTCTTCAGTAATTTCCGATCTGGTGATTGAGAAGGTGACATTGTGCAGGTAACACCAGTGTTCTGCTCAGGAACTAGATGCATGTATGTAATTTCCCCATCACTCAATAGGCAATGCTTTACCCCAAATGTGACATTCTGCAGATGATAACTTACTAAGGCATGGCATCAGTTCTGTTTCCATTCTGTGTTTGTTTGCCTGTTTTTCCTTGCGCCTGGGGAATACCATGATTGTGTAGTATACGCTCCCTCTCAGTTGTTCATGAGTAATTATGCCGATCCCTCCGAATTTCCCCTCTGATCTTGCCTAAGAAACATCTGCTCAGTAATCTGTCTTGACCATAATTTCGTTACGTTCACGAAAGACTCCCTTTGCAGGCATGCTAGCCACAATTGCAGAGAGGCAGACCACGAGCAATGCTGGCAAGTTCTGCTAGTTGTATAACTGAAGGTCTTGCTGGACCTCTGTCCATTCAAGCTGTCCTGTTAAAATAAGCATTTGCTGAGCGTATTTAATCAATGCTGAGTTCAGCTCATTCATTTATTCTACTGCTCTGTAAATATATTTTCTGTATTCTCAAAATAACATATTGGGTATTTTATAATACATTTAATACACCATTATCCAACAATGAACATGAAGCAGTAAAACAGAATTGCTATTTTGTATTTAATATATGTGGATTACAGATTTTGTAGCCAGTGAAGCTGTTTGGTTATGTAGTGATAAATAAACAATAAAGTGTACAATAAAGTTTCCATTTTACAAGATGTTTTGGGTTGAGGTTCTTCGTAGGCCTGGAGCCTTTTGGAGCAAGGACAGGACAACAGTATACTGCTAATCAAACCCCACCAGACAAACTGGAAGGCAGTCACCCAGCACACATTTACAAGGCCTCGGGGATGTGGGATGAGCAAACTTAGTCCAGCAAAGTCCCATCACTCAGGAGACCAAAGCAGTATATTACTTCTGCATTATTTACCTCACGTGTCCATCCATTTTCTGTACCTGCTTGTCCTGCTGAGGGGTCACAGTGAGTCTGGGTGCAAACCCATCACAGGGCGCACTCATACATGCACACCTATAGACCATTTGGTAACTCCAGTTAGCTTCAGCAAGTAGTGGGCTTTGTGTGTGGGGGGGGGGGCACTGCAGCCCAAGGAGGGGATGCAAACTCCACACACACGGAACTCAAGCTGAGACTCGAACCCACCTCCCAGAGGTATGAGGCACCAATGCTAACCACTGTGCCCTCCACTCCATTACACCTCAGTACATCATTTTGGCCATTTATGAACAATTGGGTCACAGAAGAAATATATGTTTAGGAATCATTTCTTTGCTATGTTGTTCCATCCGTGGTGGTCAACATCCCCGGCCTGATGCCTTTGGTTTCCTAGATACAGGCTTCACGCTTATCAACACTCAATTTTTCTTTCCTTTTAAGTAACCGTTCAGTAACCATCCTTTACTGATATGACATTGAGGCTTAAGGACCATGAAATTAGTTAAAATCTTTAATATCTGAGGAAAGCGTTCGAGAAACGCTTTTGGCTATTTTGTCAAGGAAACTTCTTTTATGTTAAAGGTTTCTTGATGGGCTCACTTCAATATGAGCGCCATTACCCGAAGAAAGGATGTTAATAAATTCATGGGACGAAAATAGGACGACAATGATGCTTTAAATGCTTCACCTACAAATAAGGGGTTGTGAGCAGGTGCAGCAGTGCAAAGAGGTATAATACAGAGAAATGCGACAGAGCTGCGCGGCTGCCTGCATGCTGCTGCAATATTAATGGAGCGCAATGAAATTCTGTGTGTTGATTACCAATGTTTATGTGAACCTGCTGTTTCCTGTCCTTTATATACAAGGGAGCTTTTGAAAAGAATCGTGTGTTTATCCCAGTTGGTTGTCAGGATGTCGCATCTCCATCAAGGGCCTGCTCTTTGTTCGCGCGGCTGATTAATGCATGTGATCTTTTAAGGGGCGCGATCGCTTCCTGAAATGCGCAGGCAGCACCGAGAGGACTGGCACTGACCTCTGCTGCTCCGTGGAAACAGCACGAGACACAAGGCGGAGCACAGAGGCCTGTAGCGCGGTGATAGATCAATATTGAAAGAGGCGCAATTCACCCCTTTAATAAAACAAAATATGGTGTAGAGTATGTATTGCGCTTCTATAAAATATTGGTTTAGGTGTGTTGATTTTTCTGCAGTCACTATCCTTCGCTATTTTGGGTGGGCTCTTCAGCTGGAATGCAGACATTGCCTAATTTATTTAGTGATAATTATTACTACTAGTAATATTATTAATAATATTAGTAAGAACAGTAAGATGCAGAAATGATTACAAAAAAATATGAATATGGGTGTAAAACACTTTGAGGATGATATCAACATCCAGGTTTATATTACAACTTTAATGCCTCCCTAATGTCTTAGATGTGTGTATATTAAATATCTACTTCCTCCCCCATGCAAGACAGCAAAGCTGTTTTTTCCTGCTATATGGTTGCTTCTCGGAAAGAAAGAGTGATGTCTTTCTTCTTTCTACAACTGCATCCGGCTTGCAGTGTCTGCAAGCGCTAAGGGTGAGAGGATGTTGCTAGAACGACAAAGTGCGACAAGAATTCAAAGAACACCTACATGCATTCGTTGTTTGACTTGCTTGTTGTGCCGGAGAATAAGTAATTTAACACCAATCAGTTGCTGCCACATCCTTATTTTCAGTTGTGTTCATTAAATACTTATAGACATCCCAATTCTGTCTATTCATAATGGTATAGATGGTATAGATCTATTCAGGCCTGAGTATAGATTCTGACAAGCTGCCATGACACAACCCTGAAAATGCTTTCCTGACGTCATCTTACAGCCACCAAATTGCTACAGTCAAATAAAACAAGCGTGGAACAAACAAGAAAATACATTTTTCTATATTTTATACGTACACCGAATTTCAGCTTACTGCCGTTTCCTTTCCCACACATCTGCAAATGTCGCCTTTGCAAAACACAATATAAACACATTTGCTTCTCCATTCTATGTGGCCATATTTCTTGCCAGTTTCTCTTAAAAACAAACCACAGAGAACCAGAATAGAAGAACGGAGGCCACTCAGCTTTTTTTTAGTACATCTGTTATGCAGTAATGGCAAATTAAAATCAGATTACTCCTTGTCTCTGACTGGGACAAGATGATAACTTTCCGGAACACATCTGCCCAGCAAGTCTGGGAGGACAGTCACAATTTTAGTGCATTTATTATTTATTTAGTTATGTGTTTATTTATAAGACCCAAAACACACTTTTTATTGTTAATTTGTATGTACAGCTCCGCACTTCTGTTAGTTAAAACCCCGTCAGCAAGGTTTTGGGGGAGGTTTTTGTAAATAAACACTTCCACTAGCTTTTCATCACATCCCACAGATATACAGTGGGCCTGTTTGGGGGGCTGTTGACTTCCCTTGCTGATGCTAGAAAGAGTCATTGTGCCTCACAGTGGTGGTGTGGATGGCCGGGCCTGGGAAACGCTTCCAGCCAATATCACTGGCTTCAGCTGAACTGGAGAGACCCTGAACAGGCCCTGACTGTCCTTGGGAGCACGTGAGGTCCCGCGCATTCAGCCTTTTGCCGAAGTGAGACGTCTCCTTTCGAATACTGACATAGAGACACGGCCATAGCATCTTTGATCATTTTCTTTGAACGGAATTTAAATAGTAAATAGAGTTCTTTTCAGAATGCTTTCTCACATCAAATTCCCTGACATTATTCTAAGGTTATTAATAGAATATCTTTTTTTTTTAAGCATCCAGAAATATGAACAATTTCCCACATTATTAAATTATGTAACGGCACACAAAGATGGAGGAGATTTTCTTCAGTTTGTGTGAGGATTGTGTGGGATGTGGATTAATGACAGCATATAAATAACCGTATATGCCAGGAAACCTGGTTTGCAAACTTAAAAAGGTGCATGTCCCTTTTGCAGTGAAAGCCACACTGTAATTCCGGTGCTTGATGTGTTCCCTGTAGCAGTTCTGTTGGGGAAGCAGCCAGTGCTTAGATTTGAGGTGTAGTCTGCCAAGCTGAAGATTGAGCTAGAATGAAGGACAGGTGGAACAAATCAATATGGATAATCCTAGTCACATGACCGCCCCTCCTGAGAATATGTCAATATGCTTATCACCATGGCAAATGTCAGTCATGCAGTGAAGAAGCTGACCAAACCGTCTGCAACGCTTTTTCATTGACTATTACAATCATGCAATGATCGTACAAAATTTTCATTTTCAAGATAGAGACAGGGCAAAACCTTTTACAGCATTTGCAACTAAACTAATTACAGATATTTGCCGTCAAAAATTATAATGCTCTTCTATATATAATATCCTGAAACCCTCTCACTCAAATTTAGTCGTTCCGCTATGACAGCGCTGTCTGTAGCAAACTCACCAAAGCCACCCTGATGGCAGCGAGCGGCTGCATTGTGACGCTGTCCTGTTCCAGTTCTGGTATCTGGTTCAGCCATCTCCTATTCCCACAAGAGAAAGGGATAGAAAGCCTCTTCCACTTCAGAGTGAGGAGGGGGGGACAGGTGGGATCATCTACACCAGTGTTTCCCAACTCAGTCCTCAGGGAACCCGGACGGATGTGGACTCCCAGGCAGGAAGCTGGGGGGAAGCAGAAACGCAGACTCTCTGGGGTCCCCAAGGGCCGGGTAGGGAAACGCTGTCCTACACTGGTCGGCTACAATTTACTTGATGGGGCAAAAATAATGTAGTATTATGCTACCGCTTATGTATTAATTAACCGCAAACTAAATCTTACTTACATACTGCTCCGTAAGCCTTTCTGAACTACTGAAGGAACTACCAACAAATAATGAGTAACACATGTAAAGTACTGATGTTGTTTTTGATCATTAATGAATCGTGGCGCATCATGTAGGCCAAGCAGATACTCTGTTATTCTATCTGTTAATTCTGTAAACCTTTGTGGAACTACTGAAGGAACTACTGAAGGAACTACTAATGGATAACACAAATGAATTACTGATCTCATGTTTGTTCACCATTAATGGATTACGATGCACTTTTTACCTTAATTTGCTACTGTGTTTGTACATGATTTGTACTTCAGTAGTAATTGAGTTGCTACTAAGCATTTGCGGCCCCTCAAGTAAAGTGTTACCCACTTATCTCTAACTTTTGGAAGAGCAAATTACACATGGGAGTGAATAACAATTTCACGTAGGGAGGAATTGTCCTTAAATGTTGTCGATAAGGGTTCATGTCATGGGCCCCTTATGAGAAGGCAGTGGCGTAAATAACGCGTAAGTCAAGATACCAGCTCCACTCTCTACTTCACCCTGCTCTGCCTTGTATTCAGTGAGAACGACGTGTTGTTAAGCACATGTTACACTCACCAAGAATTCTTTTCCCTTCCCCTATCTAGCCTTGATGTCCTCCTGCCTGCTTTCTCTGCTCCCGTTCCATCTCAACCCTGTTCTCCTCGCCCTTTTTCCGTTTGCCTCCCTCCAGTCTGTTCAGCGTAGGGCCCCCCCCCCCCCCCCCAGCTTCTGACTCCCTTTGCAGGCCCCTATCTCTCATCCTGTCGACTGATTGCTGTTTTGTTCACTTGGGCCCCCGAGTTTCTGGGTTTCTTTAAAAAGTTTAACGCAAACGAAATGCATACAGAGCATAAATAACTGCAGGTGAGAAAAATATGTGGAATGGAGATTCGTCATTCATCCCATCCTGCTCTCCATGAGACAAACAAGAGCTAATTTCGGGGGGGGGGGTCACAGTACAGGGACAGCCTACATCTGCCCCCCCTGGAGGCATTGGGCTTTGCTCAAGGGCCCAACAGCACCAAAACTCTGCCAGGGGATTTAAACCAGCAACCTTCCAACTATGGACACAGAGTCCTAACCCACAGAGCCACACAATACCCCCCATAGAAAAACTGGCAAAGGGAAAAAGTGACATCATCCTCATTACTCTCAGAAAACCTGCTTCCTGAATTCAGTGTACAAAAATACATTTTTCTGAATATGTAGAACTACTAATTAAAAAAAATGTACTTTTTAAAATAACGTTTCCCATTTATTATTCGATAAGCGTCACACCATGTGTGCCTATGATTTGTTTATTTTTCTCCAGACATAAATAAGGAATGCTGCTGTTCTTTTTTTTTCTTTTTTGCTTTCACATTCTTTCATGCAGTATTTTAATGACTGGTCTAGCTCATTATTACTTTACAACTGCCTTCAGCCATGTTCAAAGTAGATATCCAGAAATTCTTGTCCTATTAAACAAAGGCTTCTTGTCCTATAAAACAAAGGTTTACTGTGCAGAGTTGTGTGCTGGTAGAATCGAACCAGTTTTCGGTATATTCGAGTTCTCTCTTTGGTTTAGCCTTTCCCATGTTCTCAACATCTCTGACAGACACAGTTAAGACTAGATCCTTAGACAATCTTCTGTAAAACTAACAAATTTTCCTTTAGGTAATGGTTCTGACCATTTTCATCCATCAATCCATCCATCTTCCAGTTTATCCAGTACAGAGTGCTGGAGGTGCCAGAGCCTGTCCCAAGCAGGACTGGGTACAAGGTATTTCCTGGGCAGGATTTCAGTCTATTCCAGTCTCATGGAGGGATGACATCATGGGTGTGATTTGCGAAATGTAACACCAGCCGGCGTGGAGGCCTGACTCATTGATGGACTTTGGATTTGACCTTGATCACAGTTTGCACCTTGCTCTTAGAGGACAGGCCTGGTCTTTTTTCTCCTACAATGTCAGCACACCCAGGTAGGGTTAGGCAGTCAGTTGACTTTGAACCCCAGAGGTTTTTTTTCCCTACTTGGGACTTTTTGGTTCCTCTCCTCCATTGTCTTCTGGGGCTCTCTCTTTAACATTTTACCTTCTTTTTCCCCTTTTTTTTTAGTTATTCTGCCTAAATAATGCAAGTATGTATCACAACACACCCATGTAAAGCATTTTGGGGCAACACTGTTGTGAAAGGCGCTACACTGTATAAAATTGAATTGAATTGAATTGAATTGAATTGAATTGAATTGAATTGAATTGATGGGTGTAGATTTGGGTATGACTAAT
>JAABNY020000001.1:43147678-43173557 GCA_015164015.2 Brevimyrus niger
TTGGGACAATGTCCATTGTTAAAAGCGCTATATAAATAAAAATGAATTGAATTGAATTGAATTGAATTGAATTGAATGTACAAACATACCAGAATTGTTTGTGCTCCAACGCCAACCATGAAGTACATAGCAACATTACAGAAGACACATACAGGTGTAAGACTTCTTAAACCAATAACATAACTAGTGCAAGAACCAAGAATGGTTTTACAATGTAGTGCAAGTTGAAATGATATTGCGCATATACCATGAGGGAAGATGTCAGACCAAGGAAAGAGGGGCATTGTCTTTGGGAGAGTGGATGGCACCTTGGCGACGGATTACTGAGGCACTAGGCAAGTTTGTTTAGGAGCTGAACAGCTACGGAGAAGAACCTGCAGAGATGATGTGAGGTCCAGGTTGTGATACACTTCTAGCTCCTCTGTAATGGCAGTTTGGTGATGAGTTGACTACCTGGGTGGATGGAATCAACAGAAATCTTCCCAGCTCCCCTCTTGGCCCCGGCAGTGAACAGGTCTTCTTGTGTAGGCAGCTGGCTGCCTGGGATTTTCTCAACTGATCAGACCACACATCGTAATCTGGTCTTGGAGGCAGCGAGAAACTTGGAGGTGATGGAGGATCTCGTGACACTCCCAGCTACACTGGGAGATGTTGAGCTTCTTGAGTTGGTGTAGGAGGAACAGTCATTTCTGGGCCTTCTTGGTGATGCAGGAGACTTGCACATCCCACATCAATGTCCTGGTGATGCTGTTCCCCAGGAATGTGAATGACTCGACCATAGATACGGCCGGGCCATTAATATCCAGGGGAAGGCAGGCCGGGGAAGGCAGGCCGGGGAAGGCAGGCCGGGGCTGGGCGGCGGTATTTGACTCTCATTTCCCTGTCTTGACCACATTGAGTTTCTGCAAGATGGCACATTTTGCTTCAGTATAATACCCATGATTGTCTTGAGATAGTCACCTTTTTGTATATACATTTTTTATATATGCAATCCTAAAAACATAAATAGACTGTTTAAGAAATGGACTTTTTACCCATCATATTCCATTATACAGTACTGATGTGATTAGTCTCTTTATGATAAAAATATAGCAGTGGTTTTCCTGCCAGATTTAGAGCGAAGTAATTCTTTGAGAATTCATGAAGGTTGTAAACAAAGATTCTGTATTCATACATTGGAAATGACGTTTACAGATCTGAAGAAAATCTGTAAATCTGTAACAGTTATATAAAGTGGCAGTAGGGAAATTCCTGCCATGATGTAATATTGGTCATGTTTAATAACAGCAGGGTTGATCATATTGTGACTCAGTGAATAGCACTGTTGCCTAGTGCCCCACACCTTTCCTGTGTGTGTGTGTGTGTGTGTGTGTGTGTGTGTGTGTGTGTGTTATGTATGTATTATGTGGTTGGAACCTAATGTCCCCACAAGGTGATAAACACCTGTTATTCTGACATTGTGGGGACTATTTTGTCTCGTATTTTGTTTGGTTACTTATGGTTAAAGTTAGGGCTGGGTAGGGGTTCAGGTTGTCATAGTTGGGATTAGAGTTTTCCCCATAGAAATGAATGGAGAGTCCCCACAAAGATATAATCACAAACCTGTGTGATGTGTGTGTGTGTGTGTGTGTGTGTGGGGGGGGAGGGGGGCAGAGTTTAGATGTTCTGTCTATGTTGCAACCATTTCCAAAACATATTCCAAGTTCCCCAGCAGTCTAAAGACAAACTGAACAGACTGCCATTCAGCTCGGGGTTTAATGTTTTAGTCTATAAAAGGTAACAAAAAATGGAAAAGAGTCATTCTTCAAAGGTTTTATTATTATTCCTTAAATTATATGTTTAGCATGTATTCTCCTCATTTTACATGAAGGTAAAATTGTTTTGTCTTGCTGTTGAGTTTCAAAATTCTGGCAAGAAGCATACGGCACGAACCACGTTACAATTGTCATTGAATTTAACTGTTGAGCTTCTGATGCGATTTAATTACATAGCAGGCATTCAATTTAAAATCATGGTTTTCTGTTGATGATGTTCCTGTTCTGGGATCCCATTTTTTAATATTGAATCTGCTTGATTAATAAACACCATGTATTCCTCTGCTAGCAGGGCAGACTTCCAAACTAGTATCAGCAAAAACATTTACAGGAAAGAAAATACCATTCTTAATGGTTATAAATGCATAAAAATGCAAGCCACAATGAAAGAAAACCAGTTTTCAGAGTGATGTGTTAACATTTGGACCAAAACTCTTCCTCCAGTCCTGTTTCCCTCTGGTTTCCGGATTGTGTGCGAGTTCACGCGAATCTCACTGCAGAACCTCATGCCTTTGGGTCTTAATGTCATTCTCCCATCCCCCTCCAACTTAAAATGTCTCCCACGCTGTTGAATTACTTTCCATTCTGCAAGTAATTCCCATATGGCTTGTAGGCTTGTTCTTTAATTGGACGATAAACAATGTTCAAATTCAGGCAGTTCAACTCCGAAGTTCAACTGAACCGTGACCAGTCAAAATGGTTTCCATGACGGTCAGCTTGTTTCATTTCCCCATGTTTCAAAAAGTAAAAAAGAAATAGCGTAGTATTGCGTCCTTTTTTCCTGAAATACTGAAATTACACAAACATACATATCTTTTATGACCACGTTACTCAATTCTATTTTTTCCCCGATATGACATTAATGGAGTATCCATGTTTCCCTGAACCAAAACAATTTACTATATGACTGGGAAATAACCAGTCTTGTAGCAAATGTGTATTGGAAATCCAGTTACCCAATTTCCATACCAATAATCCAGGATAGCACTACAGCATGCCGAGAGCCTATTCCGGGACGCACAGGGCCTGGGATTCCTGGAAATCATGCAATCCTGGATACGGGATTCCAGCCCATTACAGCCCATTACTGTGGACACCCACCCTTACAAAAGTGCATAATTATTACTGTTGGTATCTATGAATTTCAACTCACTATTTGATGTTACTTGTAAGTTGACTTCATCGTGCAATGCTTCACTGTACGCCATTCTGTGCTCTGTAAATGTGAGTCAAAAAACACAACCTTGCTCTGCATAGAATGAAACCTACATGAACAGAGAGAGAACAGAAACACAAATATGTGGTGTTTCAATATACTTGGTGTATTAATTACGAAAAAAAAAAAAGGCCACCGTATGACTGACTTTGCACTTTACAGGATGTAATCATCTGGTGTCACTTTCGGGATGACTTGGTTTTTCCTTATCCTTTCATGTGGTCTTGGGTTACTTTGGAAATCCCAGCTTTGAAACATGCCATAGAGGTTTATAAGGCAGAAAAATCAATCCTTCCCCAAGTCTTTGAACCGACATTTGAGCAAGAAGGACACCATGCTCCGCAAGGTTATTTATCTTAAACTCTTGATATTCTAAACAAAATAGCATCACTTATTGGAGAGTTTCTCCGTTATTTTTTAAAGATCCTCGATGAATTTTCTAAAACAAAAAGAACAAATAAACATGCGATGGTAAAAAATGCGCTGAAGTGTAATTTTTAAATAGTGACTAAAACTTAAAGTCATTTCATACTGGAAGCTGTTCTATGATGTTCTTTTTGTGGAAGGTGACCTAACCCCTCTTCTGATGGTGTCGGTGTTAATTGTTCACTTTTCTACTGGCACAGAGTGTCACTCAGAGTTTTGGGGCGGCGATCTCTGGCTGGACCGCCGACCACCTGACTGACACTGTGGTCCGCAGAAGTAAGCGGATGATGCTGGACACCCTGGGAGTGGGCCTTCTGGGAACCAGTACCCCAGTCTTCCAGACGGCCCTCCAATACAGCAGGGTACGTGGCTTAACTTGTGGAGTTTTTTGGCAGCCCAAACCTGACAGCTGTTTCCTTGGTCCATATTAACCAGCATCACATTCTGGAAACATTTTAACGCTCGGAATTCATTGGCAACTGCGACTGTCACCGGGTGAAAGCAGCCCGAAGTTGAATGGAACCATCGCAATAGCAAATGTAAGCAGTGGGCGATGTTTACAGAATTCTGTTATTGCAGAAATATGAAGCCAAGGAGAAAAGTTCTGTTTGGGGAAGACCAGGACTCACTCTGCCAGCCCAGTATTCTGCTTTCGTCAATGGAATCGCAGTAAGTCATCTGCTAGCAAAAATATTCTTCTTTCACGTGGCAAATCTACTCAGGAAACTACATTTGAAGAAACTGTTAGAAAACGTTTGTTGAATAAAACATCTCAGTGCAATAATATTCTGATTTGTAATCTCTGCATGTTTTTCTAATCATAATCGTACAGAAAAGTCATAATAATGGGTTTATGTATATCTGGGTTGGTGCAGCTTTGCGTAAAATAAAGCGATAAAGTAAAATGGTAAAAAATAAGCCGACAACAGGGAGAGAATAAAGACTAATAAAATAAAGACTAGATGCAATAGGGAGCAATAATAATAATAGCTAAAATAACAAAATAAATAGCACATGAACGTGAATACTAAGATTCTGAGAAAGCTAGTTTAAATACGTGACTCCTGAGTTGTTTCTTGAAAACTTCCAGACTGGGTGCTGTTTTTAAATCCGCTTTATCATCCCTTTGGCAGATTCGCCCCGGGAAGTTTAGCTTGGCACATGCCGACTATAAGTGTTAAACATCTCCGATCTTCTCAGCGGGGTTTAACATCAGCGCTCATTCACCTTTTATTCTTCATCCGCTCCGATCTCACTGTGATCGAGCACCTTTTCCAAACGCAGGTGATGCTTTCTGCTCTGCTGCTTTCTTCCACATGGTTTTCCTTCTTCTTGTAAGAAGATGCGCAGCCCCCGTTGTTGGGGACTCTCCCCATGGCCTCATTCTGCCATGATCAGTCTTTTGCACTTTGCCCGGATTTTAACTAGACCTCTCACGGGGTTTCCAGGAAAGTCTGTGTATTTTGAGGTGGTTCTTCTTTTCCAACCCCCCCATACAAGCTATGCTTGTGAAATGTTGCTGATTGCTGGGCTGTCAGGCCATTCTCAGGCATTGAACTCTTTGAAGGCTTTTTCTTTGTGATCACCTGCCTTTCCTCAGCTCTCTCATCTTCTAGTTTGGACTTTTGTAGAACTGACTTTTCCGGCTTTCTGTTTATTTATCCAAATGCCATTTATCCAAAAATAAGGTTTTGGTTGAAAAAAAAAAATAGCCTGCTACTGCAATGGCTAAATAATTATATATTCATGAAATCATCCTTTAATAGTTTTTTTCCCTGCTTGATTTTGTTTGAGTGTGTTTGCAGTGGAATCGCGACCTAAAGCGCCTTGAATTGAAATTCAAAAGCTACAAGACATACAAATGCGAGTGTCTGAGCGCGTATATTTAGATTGCGCTTTTAATTTGTCGCTGATTCGATCGTCCTTCATCATTTATAGCGGCTGTCGTCTCTGATGCGGCTTGTCTCCATGGTTACGGGGGAAGTGCGTGTCCGTAAAGCAGGGCATGCGAATCGGAGTGGCAGAACTCATCTCCTGCTCCCTCCGCAGGTGCACGCCATGGACTTTGATGACACCTGGCATCCAGCCACACACCCCTCGGGGGCGGTGATGCCCGCTCTCCTCGCCCTGGCCGAGACGCTGCCGGACAAGCCCTCCGGATTACAGCTCCTGCTGGCCTTCAACGTCGGCATCGAGGTGCAGGGCCGCCTTATGAGGTTCTCCAAGGGGGCGCAGCACATCCCCAAACGGTACGCCGCTCGATCCCCTCCTGCGCCAAAGCCCTCCTGATGAGTGTGACGCCACGCTCCCACCACGCGTATGAAAAAAGCGGCATGTTTCATTTTTAAAGTATATATGACAAAACATATTTGGAAAGGCTTTACACGAAGTGCACCTTCATAATGCATTCATAATGCATTCATAGGACATTCATAAGCAGCATGCAAGTACACCATAACATCTCAACATCCCTTAACAGCTTTAATATACAAGAATAACAAACATTACATGATTATAGAATTATAATGGTATTATATAATGTTTATTAATGTATATTACAGCTGTTAAGTGGTGTTAGGATGTAAAGGTATACATGATGTTTATGAATGTTTTATGAATACTTAATGAATACATTATGAAGGTGCACTGAACTTTTTATGAATGCCATGTAAAAGCACTAGGAAGGTGAAGTATGAATGTAAAGCGTTACTATATATTTTCTATGATCACTTCAAATCAGTGTTGTATGATTATGGCCACATCCATACCAAATACATGCAAGACATTTAATGGAAAAGCTTATGGGAAAAATATAAAACTTTCACATGAACTTTACATTTTACAGTACATGATAACATATGGCGTTAGTAGGAAATTCACGGTTGTTGCTTGTTGTTTTTATATTATTCGATAGAAAGACATTTGATCCATCCACATTCAGTTGGTTTGACTAGACATGTCGACGATGTCTTTGTGGAGCACAAAGCAAAAGCACCGACTGAACGATTCCTTTTTAAAATACTCATCCTAGCTGTGTGGAGCCACTGCCCATGATTCAATTGAGTACATTCAAAGAATTCTGCATGGAAACAAATACTGACAAAACATGAATTTAATACGCATTATACATGAATGTGGCACCTATATGTTTGACATGAGGTTGATTTCATATGTCAAATGACACGTTAAGTTAATATGCATTGTATGTTTCAGTGTCATATAAAGAGCTTATATGATTTTGGGTAAAACATAGAGAGTCATGTTATTTTTAAAAAAATATTTCCATGTTGTATGTGTTCTAGGTTCCACCCTCCATCGGTGGTTGGTGTCATGGGCAGTACAGCGGCTACATCGAAGCTGCTGGGTCTCAGTGCGGCTCAGTGCGTGGAGGCGTTGGCCGTCGCCGCGTCCTACGCAGGAGCCCCCATGGCCAACGCCGCCACCCAGACCAAACCTCTGCACATCGGCAACGCCACTCGGAGGGGCCTCGAGGCCTCCCTGCTGGCCCTCTTCGGTTTGGAGGGCAACAAACACATTCTTGACATAGACTCGGGGTTCAGGGTGTTCTACGAAGATTATACGCCGACAGAGATAACCGATGGCATGCGAGGGGGGCCCTTCAGGTGGGTCCTAGAGGACCAAGACGTGGCCTTCAAACGTTTCCCGGCGCACCTGGGGATGCACTGGACGGCGGAGGCGGCGGCCGCCGTCCGGGAGAAGCTGCTCGGGGAAGACCCCAACTTCGATTTCGGTCAGGTCAGGAAGGTGACACTGCGGGTGCCGCAGTCCAAGTACATAGACTGTCCGTTCCCGAAGACTGAGCACGAAGCCAGGCACTCCTTTCAGTTCAACGGCTGCTCGGCGTTGCTGGACGGCCACGTGTCCACGGATTCCTTCACCGATGCCCAAATTGAGAGAAAGACCCTGAAGGACCTCCTCCTCGTGACGCAGATAGAGAACCCGGAGGACAATCCCGCAAACTTCGACAAGATGTACTGCGAGGTTCAAGTTCAAACAGCAGATGGAAGAATCCAGACTGCGAGGTGTGACACCTTCTATGGTCACTGGAGGAACCCGCTGAAGCAGGTGGACTTGGTGAGGAAGTTCAGAGCCAACGCCACCACTGTGCTCTCTCTAGAAGCGGCCGAGGACGTCGTCAGCATTATAGAGGACTTGGAGAACATCCCAGACTGCACGGTGCTCAGCTCATGCCTTCAAACGGTCGATCAATCAGCCCGTGGCGCCTTGGTCTTTGGTGCCTAAATTGCATTTTCCAAAAACCTGGAAAACTGAACTAAAAACACATTGTATACAAAAAAAATAATCTGTACAAAGATATATTGCTGAGCATTTTAGATTCAGTATTCTAGTTAGTGTTTAGTAAATGCTTTGATCCAAAGTGGCATACAGTTGAAATTGGGGTTAAGGTTCTTGCTCAAAAGCCCAACAATAACCTGACTGATATTTGAACCAACGACCTTCCAATCACAGGAACACTGCCCTCCCCCCCACTACTCCATGAGTAATGGCTAATACTGTATCATTTAATTCTGCATAATTATTTGAATGATCGTATAGTCTTTTTGTATATAAATCTTACCTTACAGACTAGTATATGCTCGGTGTTATTTTACATTGCTAAATTATGTTTGATCACTCTCACAAACCAATAAACAGTGTGTGCTTTCACAAAAGTCCAGTTCAGAAGAACCTGCACTGCTAATTGAGTTTATTTGTCAGAGTTGCTGTACACAGTACTCCGTAACCGCGAGTCAAAAAACCTGAAATATTCTCTATACAGGAAAAACCTACATGGACATAGAGTAAAATCCACACACACAGCAATAGTTTTTTTACTTTTACACTGATCTGGTTAACATCACAAAAATATTTTATGTTGCAATACATTTGGTGTATTACAAAGATGACATATCACTGGAGTGTGGGTTTCCCTCGCAGGGGTCTATGCGAGCTTGAGTATGTCCTGCACCATCACCCCGATCCCATCAAATATCTCATGGAGTGGAGCCTTGCACATGAAGGCGCAGGTGCTGATGATCTTGTTCTTCTCATCAACGTGGGTCTCATTCACCTTCTTGCAGATGTGCTTGGAGCCCAGCTGGGTAATAGCCTCCGCTGTGGCTGGGACGTCGGGCGACCTGGCAAATAACAGCAGGATGAGGCCCTGCCCTACACATTAAAATCACCTTTTATGGACTGTAGACCCCTAGCACTCCTGAATCATCTAAAAATGGTAAAGGGCTGACCACTATTATAAAGTAAATAACTGAAATAGATAAACTGGCATTTGCCCTGAAATGGATGCAATGTGTGCCACCTAGTGGCCACTGTTTGTTACTGCATGCAGACAGAGAGGCCCGAGCTTGCCTGTCATCCTGCTCGTGTCCCACGGTGACCTCACACCCTGGGAACACTTTGGCGGCCAGGACCGGGGAGATGCAGCAAAGGCCGATGGGCTTGTTCTGCTTACGGAACGATTCCAGCGTGCTTCTGACCTGATCGTTCACAGAGCAATCCTTCCCCTCCACAGCCCAGGTGCAAAGATTCTTCGCCACCCCAAAACCACCTGCCGAAGGTGTGAGAACATAGAGCGTGTGTCCGAGGTGATGATTACGCAAGGCAGATGGTACGTTACAGGCATACAGCAGTCAGGGGAGCCAGTCTGGCCTAAGAGTCCTAGGCTGAACTTTCAGGGAATTACCAGCAACAAGTGGAAGTCAGAACTGGAGCAAGAGCTGTACAAAACACAACAAATACAGCAAGAAGCTAAGAAGAGACACAAACAAGTGTAAAAAAAGCATTTAAGATACACCAGAGGTCACAGTTGAAGAGAGAATCGGTCAGTGGGTTGAGGGCTAGCTGTGGTGGTCCCAGGCTAGATACAGTACTGCACAAAAGTCTTTGGTAGTCAAAGAAAATGATGTTTAAATGACCATTGGATCGGGGTGAAACTATGACAATGTGTCTGTCAAAACGCCATTTCAAAACCACTCCTAAAGTCACCCCAGTCTTTGCAATAACCACCCAGCATATCCATTCACTTTTTGACTCGACCACTAGCATATCATGTTTGGCTAATCAATATCTCACTGACCTGTTTAACTAAGTAGATTAATTAACAGAGCAGGTGGTGAAATGAAAGGAATCCATGAAATGGTTGGAGTGCCCCTGAGGAGAGGTATTCAACTGTTTTGTTCATTTGGGTAGCAAATACACGCTTGGTCCCCCCCCCCCCCCAAAAAAAAAAAACACCCTCAGACACTTTCTTTGAATGCCTAAGACTTTTGCACAATACTATAGGTCTTGAAATTTTATCAAGGGTTAAAATGTCAGTGAAGATCATGTCTCAGATTAAAAACACGACACCTCTCCAAAAGGTTCATTAGAAGACACAGCTGTATTCCTAATGATTTTGCATCATAAGCCAACAACAGGTGTTTGAGACTTTAAGATTGTTGTGGCTCAAGTCATGGCGACTCATTTTTACTCACTCCAACCCGACAGATAGACAGATCTGAGTTCAAACTTTCCCTGGGGAACATATTGGCACCTCACTCATGCATGCAAGTAACACTAGAGAAAAGCAGCCGTCTAGCAATTTTAAGAAATTTAATTATTCAAGTAAACTGCAAGCGTATGGCCTTTCATACTCAAATTTCATATAAAGTACAGTTTCAGCTGCTTAAGTTCCATACCAGGGAAAATGACAGCATCCATTTCGTTAACGTCAAGCTGGGACAGATCCTGGATATCGCCCCTTGCCAGCCTCGCACTCTCCACCAGCACGTTCCGCTTCTCCTCCGTGGGAGCCCCCTTCAGATGGTCCATTACGTGCATTTGATCGATATTAGGGGCAAATATTTTCACCTGAAAAATATGGCAATTTCTCATTTATATAGCAAACCATGTTATGAGAATAGCTCTGGGTTTAGGATTGGGTTTATGCAACTTGCAAACGACACCCTGTTTCTCGGTCTGCACAAACACGGGAAAATGTACTCGTAGGAATGAAGACAAAAAGCATCGAGAAAACTTACAGTTGCTCCACCGCGACTAAGATGGACCAGCACTGCCGACGCCTCGTGAATCTCACTGCCGTCGAACACCCCACAGCCAGCCAGAACGACAGCCACGCGTTTGCTCATTTTAACTTGGGCTTCAAAACACTTCGCAGAACCTGACAGACACCCAACAAAGTCACCGGCACAAGCTTGCTCTGGTCAGTGGCGCAAACTCTAATTTCAGTTTTAACGTCGCTGTATCGCCCTCTAACGCCTCGGCTGTGTTACTGCAACTGAGAGCTACATTTAAAATCAAACCCCTGGACGTACTTCTTCTGTACCACGCATCGATGCCAGAGTGTCAGGTTAAGTCGCGGAGGGCTGGTAGCGTTTCATGCTGCTCACTGTAGACGTATATTAATATGCTTTTGAAAGAGGAAGCAGAAAATGCACGTCTACCAACTTTCCCCGCATGCAGGGTAAACACACCACGCTATGGCACTATGGTCGCGATCAAGTCTCTCAATAATGTAGGGGTGCAAATGAGCTCACCCTCCTTCTCTAAGTGGTACAGCCCCGTGGGCGCCTACGTAGTTTGGTATGACAGGAGCTAGAAAGGACGGACAGTGACAACAGTAAAGAGAAAGGACGGAGGTACTGCCGAGAAAGTAAGAAATAAACTGAGTAGTAGAATGCAGTGAAATGCTATGAAATAATGGGTATATTCCCGAGCACCGAGTAAAACCACATCAGGTGGGCAATGTCCAAAGGCCAGCAGGGGACGCTGTAACACTTTATGTGGCTGTCTTGATTAGGTTACGTCACATTTCTTATAAAATGAAACATCAGGAAACTTTTATCAGTAGCTCACCAGCTGTTACCTCACCGTCGCAAATAAGGATTTTAAAGCAGACTGCAGTGTTGCAGAAAATTAGTGTGTATGAATGTAACGTGGAAAATATAGAAATACACATTTGGTAGCGTTTTGATCTCTCAGATTCAGATCTTAACCATTAAAGCTGTAACTAACCAGTGTCTGCAAACATATTCGGAGCTGCAGCATTGCAGTCAATCTTGAACTTAATGTAGCTCCTAGAGTGGTTCCGTAGGCAGGTATGGAAGTCCATTTGGACATGCACCTCTAGGTTCAGGAACAGGTTCTACCCAACTGCAATCAGACTCATGAACAACCAATGTGTCACCTCCGCTGCTACTCACACATATATTTCTGCCACTGTCTCTATTTGTTCCTGGGATTCTGGTCTTATTTACTTACTTATGATTCACTTCAACATTACATTCACTTGTCGTCCTGTTGTCTAGCCGTCTTGTTGTCAATGTCCACTGTCCGCAGGAGCTCATGCAAGCGAGCATTTCATTCTACGCGGTACTCGTACACATGAAAATAAAAGAATTGAATGGAATTGAAGACAAGATTGTGGACTTGTTCTGTAAATTAGTGCAGCACAAACATATTTCTTAATATTAAGCTAGAGATCATTTCGTTCTTCACGATACCAGTGATATAAGGGATGTTAATAATATACTCGATTAATAAGGTGTCACCTTGGTTGGTTTTTGCAATGTGTTAGGCAAGACTGGCACTAGCACTGACTGTCATGTAAAGCTGCAAAATGCGCTAAGACAATCCATTTACAGGTCTTTCTATAAAGGATTGTTCTAATATTTTAAAGATTAAAAATGAAACATCAAAAGTAAAAAAAAATCAATACATCAGAATACGTTCACAAAAAGTTTATTCCCCAAAAAAAAGCATTTCCACAAACACTGGATTTTGTTTCATGACTTTCCAATACTCTGTAAAATACACAAAGCAGCTGCTATACTGAAGCAAAGAACAGCAAATTGAGCCTGAAAAATGTTTTAATAACAGCTCACTTTACTCTTAATGAGCAAAATCAACATCAATTCATATAGGAAACTATCCTGAATGCTACTAACTTAGGGAATGCTACCAATGAAAGGAATATATCAGTAAAGTGCAATGAGGAAAATATACATCTTTGTTTTCCTGCATTCAATTTTTAATCACCGCTCATATAAAATTTCCTAATAGAGTGGGGGTTGGGGAAAAGTAGGGATGTTTCAAGTGTACTGCCTACTCTCAGGCAGAGGTGGAAAGTTATAAAGTTAAAATCCACACCACAATTTTGTTTCAACCAACCAGTTCAGTTTTCTGTGACTCTCTGTTGGAACAAAATCTTGGTCTGGATTTTTACTTTCTGGACCTGGACTTTCCACCTCTGAGAAAACAACTGATCAATTTTAAAGGTCCAACAATTTTTGAATGAAAGCCTATTTGTTGCCTCTCTTCCAATATCATGTGAATACGGGCACCGTACAACAAACAAATCCTAATCCCATAGATTGTATAAACCAAATGTTAATGTTAATAATAAATGAAAAACAAATTTGGCTGCAAGTTATCAGCCAGTTGTCATTAGAAGATGGACTGTGTTGCAATTCTTCATTTTAAGATTATGATGTCTATACAATACGTAAATTATCTACAAACTCATTTAATCGAAAACCCAAGATAAACAATTTACCTGCACTAGCATAACTTTTAGATTCGATCACATCTACACCAAGACTCACTGTTTCTACACTGTAACTTACAATTATACATAAAATAATCAGTGATAATACAAAAGCAGTTGTATTATATTAATAAATAACAAAGAAAAAAAAATCAAATCCAGTACCTAGGAAAGGACAAACTAAAAATCCATCCATTGAAAAGATTACTGCTATCTTGAGTATAAAACACACCAACCATAACTGTGAAAGGTCACACCTTGATAGCGGGTGTAGTAGTGAAATAACTACATTTATATTTCTATTCTCAAACACACAGCATTTTACATACAGAAAAAACAGGACTTCCTTCTTAAAGGAAAATTTATAAAGAATTTCACTCATTTGGGTGTTTTCACTGCTGCCTGAACCCTAACCCTCTACTGCACGTTTGGGGCCTGCATGTTCTCCCATGCTGGGCACTGTTCCCCATGCAGTCCAAATGTGCAGTTAGACTGACTAGCCCTGGACTGCCACCTTATCTAGGATGTACCCCTGCCTCGACCCCTCCAGACCAGGATAAACAGAAGATGGGTGGATATCACTCATATTTTGCCAAATCTCATTGGGTGTAGTAACCTAAGTGTAAATATCTTCTCTTCTGGCCCAACAATAAAACTGTAAAGTAAATATACAGGTCAAGCCATCAACAGCAGTGTTTCAGTACAATGGACAAAGGGCAAAAAAGAAAATTAAAACCGGCAACAGATCCAGATCTACTTATCTAAATTTTAAAATTACACATTTGATTTTCCCCCCATAGTGTTTTAATGTATTCATTTACTCTCAAAAGACAATGGCAGCGTGTGCGTGCACATACACAGACAGACAGACACAAAAAGAAAGTAAGACTATGTACTTAAGCAGAACTCTCGCCATCCGAACTCAGGTACCCGTTCCTATCTGTAAGGAGCTTATTTATTTTTTTTGTTGAATCGTTTTATTGCTTTATATTACCGTTCTTCGTAGCTAGATACGTCCATATGACAGAAAACACGAAACAGTGCAAGAGATAAGCCGTCTTTCATTCTAGTCATTTGACTACTACTCAAATACTCTAAAAGAAATCCCTTTGTTGATATTGTACATCATTTGGTATCATTATAAGGTGCTTCAGGTTATGGAAAAACCATATTCTAAAATTTTCTTGAAAAGAAAACATTGCACTAATTGCTGTCATTAAAACGTTTTGAATTTCATGCAGCAGGAAAAAAAAAAAGACAAAACTGATCGAAATTAGGGACATGCTGAGGGTGATGAGATGTGATGAGATGACATGTTTGAGGTGTTAATTACAGGATCATTAACCCCCAGTCGATTGTCACACGGCACATCGCCTTGATTTGTTGAAAAAAAAAAGCCAATTCGCATAACCATCCTGATCTGGCGACTTTAACTGAAAAGCTTTAAACTACCTGTCACTGAATAAAGCAAACCCCCCCCTCGCCCACAAGAAATCTCTCTTTTAGCAAAAGTTGCTCCTTTCATGTGCTGTATTTGAAGCAGCAGACAGACTAACACAGACACGCTGCCCGTACTACATTCCACGAACCAATCGAGAAAATAAGTTTCAAATAAAACGTATATACATAGCTCAATATATTCAAAGAAAAGGTGAGTATTAACCGACCAAAACGGCCCATAATTGCATTTACAAAGGTAGAAAATGTCTGAATTCCACATCGCAGGATATCTGTGGAGCATCAGGTCTGTTAGTGTCGTCTGATTTGTGAGTCTCGGTTACCGACGTCGCCGGGACGAAAGGGCTGAAACTCCGGGAGGATTCCGGGAATGATCTACCAGGTGGGCATCATGTCGGGGAACCAGACCCGGCCCAAGTGCTTGGACACCTCCCAGTGGATCTCATCCAGGCTGTACTTGTGGTCGGGGATGAGAACCTCCTCCATGATGGAGAGCTGGGAGAGCCGGCGGCCGCACATCTTGACGAACTCCACGAAGGCGCTGCAGGACACCTCGCACTCGCCCAGGCCGACGGCGGACAGGTGCTGGCAGCGCTGGGCGATGCGGATGAGCTCCTCGTCCAGGGGCCTCAAGCCGTTGGCGCACACCACCAGCTCCACCAAGCGCGGGCAGGTCAGGCCCACGCGGCCCAACACGTCCTTGCTGACCGAGCGGCCGAAGTAGAGGTGCGTGACGGGGACCTCGTCGCGGAAGAAGGGCCCGAACTCGTCCTCGTACAGGAAGAAGTACATGACCAGGCTGAACTTGGGCGAGTGGCGCGTCATGGCGTCCCAGCTGCTCGTCTTGATGGTGTGGAACTGCGTCTGGCCCGGGTTCTCGCTCACCACGTCGATGCGCAGGTGCTCGAGGTGCACGTGCTTTTCCGAGGAGAGGGCCAGCAGCAGCTCGTCGCTCAGCAGGTGGTAGTTCAGGGCCAGCTCCCTCAAGCCGTGACACTGGTCCGCCACGCAGAGGATCCCTGCGAACGCAGCGCAGACGGGGGAGCTGCACGTGCTGGACGAGCCCTCACGTGTCACGCGGGCCGGTTTACGCAGCATCAACCGCAATCGCCAATTCGGACTACCTTTGATATTTACAGGCAAGACGACCTGCTGCCCCCACCGGCGGGACAATCTCCCCCAACCCATCTTCGCCTCAAACAGTTTCCACACCTTCTGCATACCCACTATCTGTTGCTAAATGCCATATACCCAAAGAGTGCTATAAAAATTATTACGATGTGCTCATATTGTTTTATCGCTTATCGCATGACAGGGCAAATGTCTGCGGAGAGGAATGACACGTGTTGCTTCTCCCTAACCCCCTATATCCAGGGACTCCCATCCCAGTAATCACAGGAAACCAGGCAGGGGACACCCACCAATGCCAGTCTAACATACACAATCACACAATAGGGGCCATTTAGAGACATTAACCTACCCAACTGCCCGTTTGTAAACTACAGGACCCGAAAATATTAACTCCACGCAAGCAAACCTAGGTACAGGAAGTCATTTTTATTGTTTACAAAATAAACTTGCATGTGCAGTGAGCAACACCAGACACTGTCAATGGGATAACAAAGCGCAGGCTGTCAGTCAATTTGCATCTTTCCACGTAACCTTTTGGACTGATTATAGACGAACGGCTCCTCAGACTTTACATATTATATGTTAGAAATACATGACATTTCATCTGTGTGTATGGAGGTGACAAATGGACCTTGGCATGGAACTGCCCCGGTGCACCTTCATACTCTCCCTGCCTCGGGTGCCTACCTGCAGGAGAGACATGGGGACAGCTGCTCATCTTCAGCAGCTTGAGCGTGTCGCTGTTGTTGGCCACCAGGACCTTGAGGGACGGGTCGTCCACCGGCGTGTCGTCGATCTTCAGGGACGACAGCGACTTGGAGTTGACGAACACCACCGTCAAGGCGGAAATAAAATGCGACTGGCAGAGAGTGAAAGCCACGGGCGGGTTAAGCGTGTAGAAGAGACCGGCACCAGAGAGACATTTCGGAGCACCGAACGGAGGCGGGAGGGGGCGGGGTACCTTTGGCATTTCCATGAAGCTCGGCCTGGCTGTGGAGATGAGGCCCAAAGTCTTGAGGGAGCAGTTGACCAGCTGTGAGAGGATGTCACAAGCGGCTTCCGCCGACTCGGTGCTGCTGTCCACCTGGAGACCCACAAACACACGCTGCTGCAGGAGGCGCGTATACCGTAGACCGACGCGGCCTTAGCACGCGGAGACCGGCCGCTGCCATCATGGCTCCGCAGGACACGGGAAGCACAGCCAAAGGCTAGAGTGTGCCGGTTATCGCGCAGTTCAGTTAACGTTTCAGAAAAATTTAAGTCAATAAACAATAATTGTAAACGGCCGCACATATGAAAAAAAATAGCTGTATCGTTATATCTGTGCAATTACTCTGCATACGTGCAACTGTGTTTGCAAATTTTTCATATATTTTTCTTATTTCCATCGTCAAAGTTTCTTTTGGTTTGTTGTCTACAGGCTGTTCTAACAAGTAAATTCCCCCAGTGTGGGACCGATCACCCTTAATTTTCTGATGCGTCCGAAAACAAATATATTTAAATTTAACTAGGCTATTTTTGCTAAGAAATACAGATTTCTTTGAAGTGCAGTTGCAGTCATCAGAAAGCCTGACATTGGTCAGCATGACAGGGCTGGAGGGACCCCAAGGAATGCTGGCGGCTGTGGTTTGGGCACCTTGAAGCTGACGTACTGCAGGTGGTTGGAGTGCCTCTTGATGATCTGCTTGATGAGGTCCGGGTGGGTGGCCTTTAGGTAGGAGCTTGCGGGCTGGTTCAGTTCGAACTCAAAGCAGCGCCACAGCTCCGGCATATGGAAGGCCTGGTTCCAGCTGCGGCACACCTGCGAGGCGTAGGCCCGGTCCAGCAGCGGTAGGTACTGAAACACGTGCAGCAGGATCTCCTGGGGCAGGCGGCCCCAGTTGGAAACGATTTCATCGGGCTCCTGGTCCAGCAGCCGCCCCCTCTTACAGGCCTCCAGAGGTCCCTCAGCGGAGGAGCTGCAATCCTTCTCATCTCCATTTAGACCTCTCTTCATTCTACTGAGACATCGTTAAAATTGTTTTAATGTTAATGTTCTAATATGATCCATTTATTGAGTAGGAGATATTCAGTGATACTAGAAAACAATGCGTATTCAAAAAGGTAAACTTTTAGTAAAACACTATGTATTTCCATTTATTCAAAATATAACAGTTGATTCGACTAATCAAAACAGTTCAACTACAAGGAGGCCACTAGCCCAGCCAGCGATCAGGTTAACGCCTACAAACCAAAGATCCCAACCTCGCTTCTAGTAATAACTACACAGTTTTACAAGCTTCCGATTCAGTCTTAGCATGCCAACTCTTCTTCTAAACCTGGTCACGTTACGCCTCTATCAGAAAGCACAAGAAGTAGTTTGACAGCCGTGCTGTACGGTAAATAAACACTGCGGACGGCTAACGAGGCTAGTTAGCCACGTAGCCGCTAGCCAGCCGCCACATATGTCGCAGCTCCATATTAACCCTAATAATCGCCGTCATAACATTAGCAGCGGTGGCTACTGCTAGCAGTCGGTATAACGAGCCTGAGCAGCGTTGGCAACCCCTTGGCCATACGGTTTGCTGGTTAATTAGACGTCGGAACTGGCTGTCCGCCCGCCGCTCTTACCTGCTTTATCGTGTTTATATTGAAGTGCAGTGGGAAAACAAGATCGCCTTCGACATCAACCCGGCCCTGCGCTATGAAACCTCATTCGAGCAAACCAGTCGGTTACATTCATTAGGCTCTCTGTCGATGCGCAGTGGTGCTAGGTGGCTGTCAGCTCACTACGGCACGTCAAACGCCTTGTTTTTGTCCGATTTCCGCACTGTGACCCAATTCCAGCAGCCCGCTGCGCCGTTATGCTCGCCCTGACTGCTGAAAATGGCGGCGTGTTGTTGTTGCGCCGAAGCCGCACTGCATTGTGGGCATTCCAGATACGGTAGTTTGGGTATCCAGCTGAGCCAGCAATTACCTCCCGGAAAATGTTTGTCTTTAGATAATGACCGAATGTAATATATACTGAATTTTAAGGAAAATTAATGTTCCATCACAAGTCGTCTTGGTTATAACGATCAGGACATTCTATACAAGCAAGAACACAGGCATTCTCTTCACACAATCCAACTAGGTGATCAAGCAAAGCTGACGGTGAATTTTGTCTCAGTGTACGTGTGGGAATACCTTGAAACTGTCTGCTATCCATTCACAGTTTAGCTTGTAATTAGTGAGGACATTGTGTGCAGCCATGCAGGCAGAAATGGATGGGCTGTTATTATTTTAGTTTTTAAATCACCTAATTGTCACTTTTCTTTTAAAGTAGTCCCCTGCAATATAGGCTGTGAACCAAAGAAATTGGTTTATTATTCAGCTCCATCTCCAGATATTATTACAGAGCAGATTTACAAATGTTAATATCAACAGCAGTTAATCCACACCTTAAGCCAAGCCCCAATGACCATTTAATCTCACATTGGTTTCCTAATCATATTTGCAGTCAACATTACACCTCAAAATGATACATCACTATTCCATGTCATATTTTTGGTGTAAACAACAGCCCCCCCCAAGTCTGTATATTTATACAATTCAAATTATAGTTAAAAAAAAAAATAAGCTTGTACCACGTTACTAGTGAAGGATTGACAATACATTATCATACATACATGAAGACGATGCAGACAGGCTTCTCAACATTCCCAGCGCACAGATGCAATCTGACACTGTACTCGACAAGTTTCATTGTATAAAAATGTACAGTGGCTTTACCAACATACACGTTTCATATGTTAACAGCTGCGAGGTGGGAGGCACACACTGAGTTTTGCACTTCATTAAAATATCAGGCTCCAAACACAACCCCTGCATCCTCAAAGTGTAGTATCGCTTCAGCATTTGCCTGTTATAGGTGCCACCATTATATACATTTGATAAATCATACACTACATCTCAGAAACATAATATTCCTAATAGCCTACTTTCATCAATCCATCATCGTGTTTTTTTCTTTTTTCTTCTTTTAACGCATCGTGTGGTTGAAAGTTGAGAATACTGTACAGGAAGGCCAGAAAATTCAGTATACATACAATAATATATATTTGTACCCATAGTATACATGTTCACATTATTCTCCCACATTGATCCACATTTACTGAGAGCTGGGTTTTATTTCGAGTTTATGGATGCGGTGCTTTAACTCGGCGAGCAGGAAGTGTACATCGTCTGTAAGGGTCCTGGCATCCCGGGAACTTCTGGGCCAGTGCCTGACTTGCGGAACACGAGGGTGGCCCGTCCGCCCCTTTTAGCGACAGTGGGACCACAGCGACAAACGGGGGTGCAGAAGGTGGGGGGGCTTCAGAAGGTGTGGGCGTTCCGACAGACACCGCAACCCAGGGCGAATTCCTCGCCGGTGTGGGGATGCACCACATGCAGGGGGCATTCTGTCCCCTCCAACTGCTTTCCTTTAGGACCTGAAAGTGCAGGGAGGGGCGGATTTTAAATACCAGATCGCGTGCGGCAGCGCTTGCCGACCGCAGAAACGGGAGAGACCCTCTGCGGCTGGATAGCAGAGCGGGCGGTGAGATGCTTTGCTTACCGGCAGGACAGTGGGGGAGCTCCTCCTTGGGGATGCTGGTCATCCTCTGGAAGTCGTCATGGCATGCGTTGCAGAAGTGTGTGGTCCCGAAGCAGAAGAACACGGCCACAGAGCAGCAGTAACGGCATTTATACTCCAGGAAGTCCGTGCCGTGTTTTGAGCACATCTGCACGATGCAAGTCAACACGTTGCGTTAAGAGTGCGCGCGAGTTTTCCAGCGCTACAAATATCTGACCGAGTGAAGATATGGGATTATTGCAGGCATAGGAGTCCGGCACCCATCCTGCACGGCCCACTGACCTGTGCCCGTGAGACGTCGGAGCAGCCTCCGCAGATCAGCTCCCGGGGATCATAGTCGTCCCCCTGTCCCGCCTCTGCATCGCACCGGGCCTCCCCTCCAAAGTAAGCCTGAAAATTGGCGCATGGCGTTAGCCACACCCAAGCCTCTACGACGTACCCTTTTCTACTCCGTTGCGCTCACACGCCTTTGACATCTGTAAATCGTGTCCTTGGGAATATAACCCATTTTTGCAGTTCCCGCTCCCCCGAAATAGGGACCCATTTCGAGAAGCATCAGCGCCCATCTCGATCGTCCCGTGAGCCGAGTGACCTGCTCAGTTCAAGCCGTAAGCACTCCATCATCCATCACTGTCTGACATTCTGCATATCCAGGGCTGGCAGCTTCCTTAAACCAGATTACATCTGCTTAATATTAATAGGTAATTCTCAAGGTGAAACAGCGGAGCATCCAAGTCACGATAGCTCATACAATACCAGCCTCGCGACAGTGAGCTTAACGGGCGGCATGCCTCTACTGCGTGAGGCAGTGCGGACGAAATGGAACCGCGTCCCTGGGTCGGCTCCTCCGTACCTTTTTGCACTTGTAGCACACATAGTAAGCGTATCGGTTCAGGGCGAAGCCGGCCGGGTCGTTGTGGAAGCGAGCTCCCGGGGTACTGATCGCCTCGCTCTTGTGCAGCCCCTCGTACTCCAGTCGCATCAGAGCTTTCCTCCTCACGTCCTCGTACAGCTCCTTTATGGGGTCCAGCAGGTCCTTTATGACCGAATGGTTAATCTTGTTCTGAAAGATGCCAAGGAGATAAATCAGATGCGCATAACTAAGGATGGTGATGCGGGACACGATGATGTAACCATGCTGCACGCGGTCCCTCCAGTGAGTAGCAAGAGCGCCACCTGTGGCGGTTCTGCTCGCACACGGGGCCCCAACGGATGTCAAGGCGTCGTACCTTGCAGATAGGGCATGACATGAACCCAAAGGTTATCCTTGGCCCCAGCCAGCGGTTCTCCAGGACCCGCCGTGTGCACTGGAGGTGGAACACGTGAGTGCAGTCCAGCTGGAGACAAAGGCAAAGCACATGAAGTTGACCTTCGGTTTGTTCTATTCTGGATCCCCTATAATCGCTGTTCTTTTCATACAGCCTTTAAAAAGCTAGTCGTTCACATGCGGCCATATAAAACCGTAATCATCCTTCGGGAAAGGCCACACGAACATAAACAGAATGCGGTCTTGCGACAGAGACCTGGATGGCGGGGGCTGCCGACAGCGCCTCAGTGAAGCAGATCATGCACATGTCATCGGCGTCCTGCTTCAGGTAGGTGGCGCTCTTGTCACATCCGTGCAGGCAAGGCAGACAGTGCTCCTCGTTCTTCACCCCGCCGCACGGATGTCCGCACGGGTGCGTCCTGCTGCACGCCAGCTTGGCGTACTCCTATAGGGGGCGCCAGAGAGGACGTGCTTAGGGCGAGTTTTCCCCTCGCCGTTTTAGGGCACAAGATTGCGACAAAGCTGTATATTCAAATGGGTATAATAAACGCCCTCCTGCAAGAGTATCTCAAACATAAATATAGTAAATTCAGTTGCTTAGCAGTCAAGTTAATATAGTACAAATAATCAGCGTAATCAGGAAGAATGATACAACGAATATTAAATTACAGACATGCAGAATGTCACTGCAGTGTTGATGTAGACATATTAAATATAAAGGACTTCCCCCAGCAGCCTGCAGGGGGCAGAGTGAGATGTAAGACTCTCACCTGGCAGTCGGGATCGGAGCAGACGCTGCCCACTGCGGAGAGCTCTGTGCCACTCCTGGTGCCACAGAAGCGACAGGCCTCCGAGCTGCTGGATGCTGGTTTGCCTGGGAGAGGGAGGCGACAAGAGAGACACTCTCAGCTTCTGAGGTGAGGCCTACATGGATCATTAAATACATTCATCTGACCAATGACAAATTAAAAGGCTGTTTTAGGCCGAGTTTGTCCTCCAGCTAATCGAAGCGTCATACTTCGGAACTACAAAATTACATATGACGACTATATCGGAAAAATTAAATGAGGATCAGCTGTAATTAGATGAATGCTCGATTAGGGTTGCAAAGGAGTGGTAAATTTCTGGAAATTTTCCAGAAACTTTCCAAACCATGGGAAGTTAAGCTGGAGAGTTGTGGAAATATTCCAACTTCCGATGGGAATTGCCAGGAATATTTGGGAATTACCAGAAAATTCCCAGAATTTTGTGACCCTTCGTTCAATGTCGCTCTGCTCTAACATTACCGGTGTGTTCCCGAAACTCCACCATCGCCTTCATGGTCTTGGAATCAGCCAGCGCCATCAACCAGAAGAGTTTGGTTCTCCCACAGCCTTCATGGAGGTCCACTTTAATGGCTTCTTCTTCCTCTTTGAACACCTGTAAGCAATCGAGTGGAATGTGGATAATGAATTTACAGCACTGCTGATGGGACCGAGGTATTTAGGGGCGAGACGAACCCCAGTAGAGTGAGAGGAGCGGTCACTCCGGAGCCGGCGGGGACACAGACCTGCCTCTGATGCGAGCGCGTGCGGCGGTGCAAGTGCAGGAAGCGGTCGCAGTCCGTGCACAGATTGCCACAAACGTTACACAGGATGATGGCGGCAGTCTCCCCGTCGTCATGGTTATCACACATGGGCTGCGGGGGAAGCCAGAGCAGCATGTTAGCAATCCTATCTCACCATACTTTGGGGACCCAGGCTGAACCACAAAAAAATAAAATAAAAATAAAGCTGATTTCTGCAGACTTGCTCTACAAGATCAGGATCTCCAGTGTTTATTTTTTTTTTTTCTCCACTTCAAGTTAATCAACTGCTGATTGAGGCCACAAGGCCTTACCTTCAATTCACAAAAAAACCCACTTCTAGCTAATGGGTCTCAAGCCTGAATTGACGTCAATCTTATTTCAACAGCCGCAGAAGAAGCAGCAGCTCCTTAAAAGACGACGATCAGGCGCAACCCGCACGCAAACACCTCCCCTTCCGAACCCCCCCCCCCGGGGGGCTGCCATACCATCTGTTTCTGCTGGCCATCCTTGCCCATCCAGCGGCCAGAAGACAGCCTGTCCACGTGGTCTTGGTCGAGCACGCAGAGTGAGGCCAGGGCCAGCCAAAGCTGTGGGGAGAACACACCGATCTCTCAGAACGTCCGTCTCTGCCGTGAGCCCGCTGGCACAGCCGCCCGCTCGGCCCCCGATGGCCAAACGCCCGATCCCAAAATCCACGCCCTGTAGGCGGATTTCAGAGCTGGAAATGGTCCGAGGGCCTCACCCTGGTGGTGGCGATGCAGCGCACTGGAGACCGGTGCTCCTCCTCCATCTTTGTCAGGGCGATGATGGTCTCCGCGATGGCATTCTTAGTCACGCGAGACCAAGCATCTGACAGGTGGCCCTGAGGGCAAACCAGCGATACATGGGCAATAAATAACAGACGAGGAACAGGGTCTGGTCACAAAGGGCACAGCAGAGCACATGCATTTCCCCATATCACTATTCACACTCATTTCTTAAGTAGGGGTTTACGCATCAACCCAGTTAGGCCCCGTTTACCAACTCAGAGGAATTCATATTCAAATCAACATTTTTTTTGTTCAGCACTTACAATTCCCAGAATATTCTAAAACTTCTTTCCCCTTGTGTTGTCTTGTACTTTTGCACTATATGTTTATTTGTCTGCGCTCTAATTTCCTTGCTGTTATTCCCAAACAAATTTCCCGCCAGGGAACGAAGAAGTTCACATCCACATTCAAAGCTGAATTCATACACTGGTGCCTTCAGGTCGCATCAGCGGGTCTATTACAGAAGGACCCTTTCGCGCTTTGTTAAGCGGGTCTGCCCCAGAAGCTCTGGACTTACGGCTGCCATGTCCTTCACCAGCTTGATGATGATCTCTGCAATCTGGGGCGGCGTGGAGCCCTTCATCCACCAGTGACTCTCTCCTCGCCTTATGTAGCTGGACAGAGAATGAAGGGATAAGGGTAGCCGTAGGGAAACACAAAATGGACAAAGAATAGCACTTTACAAATATATGTGCAGTTCAGGAGCTGACTAGGTGTCCGTGCAGCTAAGTTGACCTTCCAATGAATGCCCAGGTATGGGTATAAGCAGCACTGGAGCAGAAGATGAAGAACGAGTAGCAAAGCAAGAGCCTAATAAGATTATTCAATGGACACACAGAACAAGAACTATACCGTGGAACATTACAAGATGTCAGAACCCATAAACATGTGCTATGAGTGCAGCAAGAACACGACTGGGTAGCAAAATTCTACGCATGATTCCTGCTGTAAAACAGTGTCCGACTCACTGACCTGGAGTTGAAGATCATGGGCAGAGTGACGGTGGTGACACCCTTGCCAGCACTGGTGCCAGACGCGCCGATAATGGTGGCGCCCTTGGCCTTGACCTGCACGGTGAGCGCCTTGGCGATGCAGCCCAGGAACATGTCCACGATGCCGAGTTTGCTCCAGTCCCCTTTCTCCGTCGAGTGGATGATGTCGCTGATGTCGGCAGGAGGCAGCGCCTTCACGCCGATGATGCTGGCCAGGCGGGCGGGGACGACCTCGGGGAGAACGCGGCGCAGCAGGGATGTCACCTGCAGGGGGCAGCATAGAGCGCAGTCAACAAACGGCACGGAAATTTATATTTCAACTCAAACGCGCTGGTGGGCAATAGGGATAATTTCCTAAACGAGTTGTGGCAGAAAGGGCTACACGAGTACAGTTAATTAACCAGAAGGACACGTGTAACACCTATAAAAGAAATGGAGGTATAGTTCAATAATAGTTAGTAGGCCGACGTATACGTGGCATGGTGGATTTATGGAAAGGCACTGGCCTGTCTCTGGACCCGCGGTGACGCCGTGTGCAGCAGGGAGAAGAGGTCCTGCAGCAGGGTGAGCTGCTGCGCCAGGTACTGTCGGCCCACGTTGGAGCCGCTCAGCGCCAGCACCATGGAGAGCAGCTCGAAGCAGTAGGCGTCCGAGGAGGCGTCCTCGTCGCTGGGCTGCGAGTTGGCGTTCTCCTTGCTGGAGATGGCGTGCTCCCACTCCTCGCGGACACGCGTGGCTTCTGTGCGGATGGCCTGGACGATGTGGGTGCACACCTATGGACACGCAAACGCGGCTCTGCGTCAGCCCCCATGAGCAAACTTACATACACTATGACAGACCTCTCTTTTTCCCCAAAATGCTTTTTGGTGTGTAATATTTACTCTAAACAATTCAGAAAAACAAATGTCTGTGAAGAACATGCTCCTCTGGGAGTGTGAGAACCCCACACAGACACACAAACCTGAGAGTGAGAACCCCACACAGACACACAAACCTGAGAGTGAGAACCCCACACAGACACA
>JAABNY020000001.1:43173657-43192532 GCA_015164015.2 Brevimyrus niger
ACAGACACACAAACCTGAGAGTGAGAACCCCACACAGACACACAAACCTGAGAGTGAGAACCCCACACAGACACACAAACCTGAGAGTGAGAACCCACACAGACACACAAACCTGAGAGTGAGAACCCCACACAGACACACAAACCTGAGAGTGAGAACCCACACAGACACACAAACCTGAGAGTGAGAACCTACACAGACACACAAACCTGAGAGTGAGAACCTACACAGACACACAAACCTGAGAGTGAGAACCCACACAGACACACAAACCTGAGAGTAAGAACCCACACAGACACACAAACCTGAGAGTGAGAACCCCACACAGACACACAAACCTGAGAGTGAGAACCGACACAGACACATAAACCGAGACAGAACCTACAGACACATAGACCTGAGTTTGGGATCCTACGTAGACACACAAACCTGTTTCTGCAGGTTGGTCAGTTTGCTCCTGCTGAATATGATTCCCACCATATGCTCCTTCAAGTCTGCATCTGATGGAGCCTGACAAAAACCACAACAACAAAAAAATATCAGACGTTCTGAAGTGTGTGGTGGTGGCCATAGCCCGCACGGTGGCTCTTATTAATGGCAGAGTGACATAAGGGCTCCACTGCCAGATACTTATAAAGGTTCAGATTTCATGGTTCTAATCTTCCGGGGGTCTTTGACTTATCTTTCTGCAAAACCAATGATTAAACAATGATCAAAGGCCATTAGAATATAACAACTGGCATAATTAGAATGGCAACAACTTAAATGTATTCAACTATAAATCTTTATTTCTGTAATATTACAATTAGTCTGTTTTCAGGATTTACCTTTTACATACTTCTTAAAATCTACTTGCACCGTGTTTACTTGTTGGCATTGTGTGTACTGTCTTTGCACTTTTGTCACTATATGCATGTTTGTCTTATCACTATACGCACCACAATTAAAGTCATTATACTTCTTAATCTTATAAACCTAACACCCCCTACAATCAATGAAACTTGTCACTAATGGGAATGTTTTTTTTTTGGGTATGCTGAGGGTTGAGCTGCACGTTCTGAACACGTCACGGAGATCATGGTGCACCGCACACCTCCCCGCTCAGGCCCACCTTGTCCTCTCCCTCTGGAGAGGAAAGCAGATGCTTCTCCTCTTGCTCAGGAGTAGGCTCAGCATCTCCGCAGATCAGCTTCCCGAACACCTGTGAGCACAGACGCACCTCGGTCAGTTGAGGCGAGGACCCACGACCATGCAGGGCAGCCAGCTCTAGGCCAATGGGAGGAAGCCTGAGGGAGCAGGGCCCCGCCCACCTGTGAGGTGATGAGCCGGAAGACGCGTAGAGTCTCGGCCTCGCAGTTCCTCTGCTGGGCCACGCTGGCCGAGATCTGCCCGGCGATGGTGACGCTGTCGCCCTCCTTGCAGCCCAGAACGCGCACCTGCCGCACCCTCAGCGTGTTCTCGGGGCCCTTCAGCTCCACCTTGATGATGTGCGTGTCCCCGATGGGCAGCTCACTGGTCACCCAGCCCATGTGCCGCGAGTCCAGCTCTATCTGCAGTCACACGTCACACCTTTCAATCGCCGGTACTCATTTATCATTTATGCCTAATCATTTATCTAACTGCTACACGAATGGGTGCACAGTCAAAAAAAAAAAAATCAGAAGCTATTTTTCCTCAATTTCATAGCATGGTTGTTGCGTTTCGCCTTTGGAGGACAGTACACATCAGTTTCAAATGCTCTCTCCCTACCATGCGGCTAAATTTATATTGTTCTCCAAATAAAAGGCACCACGCGGTTCTACGGTAAATTCATGGAAAGTGACTTAAAGGCTAGTATGGATACAGGACAATTATTTAGCCTCCTTTATCGAGATCCAAAAGGCTGGTACCTGTTTAATTCTGCATAGGTCTTCAACTGCCTTCCCACACAGGAATGTAACGGATGTGACTTTGTTCTGGAGAAGCAGAGTCACGGTAACACGTTGAAATGATGACGCACCCACACTGACAAAGTGATCATTTAACCAAAACGTGGCATTAAGATGCGACCAACTGACAAAGCCGGCGAACAGGGACAAACGGAGAGAGAGAAGCTCACCCCAATGTCGCGGGAGTTGTCTATATGGACAGACACATACAAGGCGTTGACACCCTTCACACAGCTGATGGTGATGCTCTTGGTTTTGTTCTTGTCTTCATCGCCAGATTCCCAGAAGGTCTCCGTGGACCCGTCAGTCAGGCTGCCGATCATGGCTGGCCTGCTGGAGGTCTTGATGTCTACCACGCTGGTCAGGTCCTTCAGGCAGGTGACCACACACGGCTCCTGGAAGCACGGCAAGCTTTTCAGTGCCTCGGCCAAGCGATTCCACTCGCGTTCCTAATGCAATTCGCTCATTTCTGTTACACCAGCCCTACTGCAAATAACCAGAATACCACCCGGGCTTATAAGGAATCCTGAGAGACTCAGCGAAACTAGGAGAACCTATAGCTCAAACGGAGAGCGCAAAAATACAGGCAATAAAAAAATTTAGCCGATATGATATAGAATGAACTGCAATAGGCTCCAGCAAGCAAAGACTGTTAGCTATCATATCAAAAACATACTTAACCCACTGAAACGTAGCATGAGCACTTAGCATTTAAATGTCAAGCAAGAGATATGTAGAAGCGTTTAGAAATTTCACATCATTTCAGAAGTGCAATCTTTCGCTATAAAGTAGGACAGTCGTATAATTTGAAAGTAATGATTCACTGTCCCTCATATCGACATTCACTCACAGGAAAAAAATGACGTGACATTTAATAGAAAAACTGTAAACTTTGACAGTTTTACTATGCACTTCCACAGTTCCATATATATATATATATATTTTAAATGGTGAACTGGCACACACTTCTGGTTCTACTGTGAAATGGACCGTCGAGCTGTAAACTTCACTGTCATAGTTATTAAATATCAGAAGAGGTGACCATGAACTTCAAAGTATAACAAGTTCCTAATCCTACTATGAAACGTGCATGGTCAAACCGTAAACTTTACAGCAGCGGTTTAACTGTAAACTTCACAGTTTTACTATGAACTTCCCCAGTGCATTTTTTCCTGGGTTTCCACCTGAAAGCGCCTTAGGAAAACACATTTCAATTAATGCCCTTTGAATGGCCCTGGCTGAGTATTCTATTGCACTACCATTCAAAAGAAGAGAACGAGTGACAGGAATATTGGTGACATCACAGCACTCACCTGATTGATGGCCTCATACCCAGACTGCACGCTGATGTTGAAGCTCTCCTCGCTGTCCCCATCGTCAGACTTGGACAGGATGTTGTTGATATGGTGAAAGACGTTGCTCTGGTGCAGGAACTGATGGTCGGACTGCTTGAACTTGAGGCTCCAGCACCTGAAACGAGAGAGAACCTCAGTGAGGACCGAGCAACATAGAGAACGGCAATCGGGTAACTCAAGGCTTGCATGTTGCAGGTGGGATCCCGGTCTCGTGCCAAATCATCTCCTAAGGCTGCATCAGCATGCATCCCTCAACATTCATTAGCGTGTTATTCCTAAATTATGGTATCGCAGAGTAGATGGTGTAATAGTTATGGCGCATAAGTAGCTATGAGACAGCTAAAATAAATACATATAATTGAAGGCATGCGTATTATATATATACACAGTGCAAGACGGTACCTAAGGGCCATTTGCTGTAAGGAACTTCCACTGGGCAATGACATCATGAGATCCGAGATGGTCTGAAGGAGACGGTGGAAGGTGTGGGGGAGGGGGTGGGCCGCCTCCCCAGCAATCACGATGTCTGAGAGCGGATGTTCACACACCCCAAGGTCCCTTTCCTGCGGAGGCGGGCGAGACAGAGCGTCGTCACGGAAATGAGCTAAAAGCCCCATAGCCGTCTTGGGGCTAAACGGCCCGGCCTGTGAATACCGGTCCGCAGGCTGACATCACCTGTTCTACTTGTTCTCTGTTTCCTTTGTTCTCCTCGTCCTCCTCTTCTTCCGGCTCGCTGGGGGAGGGGGTCAGCGAGGCCACGAAGTGCCACAGGATGTCGTGCAGCGCGGTCGTTTGGATCACGTTGCACAGCAGCCAATTAAACGCCTGAGGAGACGAGCGATAGTTCAGACACGGCCTGAGGCGGCGGGAGTTAGCGCTCCGCCGCTAGTCCCCGTGCCTTATTTTTGGCACGATGGTCGGACGCAGCAGGTGCCAGGAGGCACGACGGTTAGAGACGCACCTCCATGGCAAACACCCGGCAGGCGGACTTGCGCAGCGCGTGTCGCATCGCCAGGTCCAAGCCCTCCAGGTCGTGGTGCTGGATGACGAAGGCCAGCACGGGCCACTGGGAGTTGCGTTCGCCCTTGCTGAGTGAACTGTGGGCGGAGATGAGTCGGGAGAGCTCGGGGGAGGGGTGTCGGAGCAGCGAGGAGCCCAGCTCTGGCGAAAGGGGGGGGGCACAGGTGTTACACGGAGCTCACTATCTGCCCGCTTACAGTGTGTCATTGTGAAGGCGACTGCACTGAGAAATCCAACATGGCTGCCTTTATGGGGGTCCATCTGCTGTAATTTACTGAACGTAAAGGCCAAACACGATACTGTGATTTTGGACACGAGCTCACCGGCATCCCCGCTGTGGACCCGCCTCCTGGGGACGGCCTTCACCCTCGCCGGTGATGCCGAATGCTGTTTGTCATATTCGGAAGCCACTACAGAGTAGGACCTCTGGAATACGGTGCGCTTGGCTGTGTCGCTGTCCGTGATGGGGCTAGTTTCCAGACTGGGGGAGGGGAGGGGGGGGGGGACATATACTGCTCACTTACAAGGGTCCACAACACACCATCATGATCCCACATATCGCCACATTGTGTACTGTAACACATAAGGACTGCATAAATATCAATGAATCCATTCCATTTTGTAGAGATCAGTTTTCTACACAGTCAAACCTGGTCATGACAAGCAAGAAAGATAAAGGGCCGACTGCATCTGGTAAAGAGTGGGACGTGGTTTACCTGGGGGGCATGGACTTCATGTTACTCTCCGGCTCCTCGAACACGTTGGGACAGGCATCGGGAGTGACGGAGATGTACGGCGCCGGGACCGACGTCGAGCGCAGGTATCGCATCTCGTCCTGGAAGAGGTTGTCGTCCTGGAACGCTCCGAAGGTCTCTGTGTGATGCCTGATTGGGAGGCGCAAGAACACTGAAAGTGGGCACTGGGAAGGCAATTCACGAATAAACACGCAGACTGGCAGCACACGGACTGATAAAAGCCAATGAGACGCAGATCTCACAGGCATCGTCAGCCAATCACCGGAAGAGATTTACACAGCAGGGGCGTGGCCTGGATCGGATCGTAGAACAGATCATGAACTACATATGGTTCAAATGATCCTGAAAAGGATTAAGGCTGACCAATTTCCAAGCCTGAATATTCATCGACAGCAGAATGATTAGACCAAATCTGATTTTGAGCATTTTATGAGATGAAGCAGAGCACTGCAGAATAACAAAGCTTGGAAGAGCAGATAAAATGGATGACCAGAAACAAGATGGACACAACTATCATAATATATCACTGGGAGGCTGAACGACCCAGACAGACTACTCAAAAAGTGTGTCATCTATAAGGCCGTCAGGAATCAAAATTTGACTTATGTCACCTAATAATCTACGGAATTACACAGTAAAGTTCAGCAGAAGTAAGCATCTAAAATATGTACTTAGAAAGTAGTTTTACCCATTTCCAACACAGCTCATTTTATAACACAGATTAACATTTCCTGGCAAAATATAAATATATATAATATTAATACTAATTAATATTAGCATAACCACACAGCGCATATTTCCTGTAGTAAGGGTTGACAGCGGGATGCCAGGCACTATGCTACTAGGCTTAGGCAGGGTACGCAAACGGCAGCCCACGTACCGTGCCAGCATCTGCAGGTACAGGCAGCCCATCTTGCCAGGCAGGTCGTCAGACACGCCCTCCTTCAGGCTGGGCAGGTGAGCGTGGAAGGGCTTTGCCGGGTGGTGGCACAGTAAGTTGGGCTCGGCGGCGCTGCTCAGGGACAGCAGGAACAGGGCGTTGGCCCGGATCACCTGGTGGGCCTCCATAGTGGGCAGTGCCCGGGGGATCCTCACTTGCAGCGGCTTCTTCCTGGACTGCTTCACCTGGAGGACAGGCCCACGATTATCCATTATCCCAAAAACACACAAGCTCCTTTGTGAATATAGGATTAGATATATAATTTTCTCCCATCAATGTTTATTTATCAGATGCTTTTATCCAAGGACGGAATGGGTAACATCTACAATTCATGTGTTCCCTGCGATTCCGAGAGATACTGAGGTGTTCCGTTATGTGGGACCTAGGATTCAAACCCTTGACCTTTGTTGACCTTTGTTAGCACAAGGCCCTACTTGACCATTGTTAGCACAAGGCTCTACTTGACCATTGTTAGCACAAGGCTCTACTTGACCATTGTTAGCACAAGGCTCTACTTGTTGCGCTACTGGAGGAGATGGCCTACCCACAATTATAAACACGCCATTATTGATTTCTCCTTACATTTGCCAATTTCTTCAAGGTGAACTCCCACCATGCAAATTCCCACCAACAAACACACTGAAGCCTAACAGACTTCAGTGACGGCCCTCAGCGATGACCGACCTTTTCTCTGGCAGCTGTCAGCTTCTCCCTCAGGTACTTTTCTCTGCATCTGTCACAGACCAGGTACCATGTGCTTCCTCCGATTCCTCCATCGCCACAGTTACCTGCCCAGCCCCCACAGAAGTGCCCGATGCTGTTGTAGCCCTGGCCGCCAGCATAGCGACCGCAGCCTGACGGAGGAAACACAAGGACAGATATTCAGCATGAATATCTATGAAGAAGCATTAGGGTCCTCACAACGGAGAGGTAGCACAGCCAGTGTATTTTACCTGGGTGGGCCTGCCTCATGTGGTATGTGACTGGGTAGGGATGCGATTCTCCACACAGCTCACAGATGGTGTCCTTCTCCGGACCTCCCATGGCAAACTGCGCCATCTCCCCGAAGAGGTTTCCCCTGGGCCGCATCTCCGCTCGCTCCTTCTTCTTCTTCTCCTTTTTGGCTTTTTTGTTGTCCTTCTCGCTCTCTTTCCGCTTCAAAATGGCACTGGACCCCGGGCTGGGGAAAATCATATTCTGGGTTGCCGCCTTGATGGTGGCCATGGAGATGTCTTCCCAAAAGGCGACCAGATGCTGGAGTGTGAGTGGCAGGATGGACTTGCTCTTCATGCTGGAGTTGCTGGTCACCTCGTAGGCTACCGGTTCCATCTTACCGTCCTCGCACCTCTCTGGGAGCGGTGGCTCCTTGAGCATGGACAGTACCTTGTTCTTGTTGATGCTGCCCATTTTTGAGATGTCGGGGCCGTGAGGAGAGATGTTGAACATGTTGAGGGCCGAGGAGATCTCCAAAGAGTGCCGGTTCTTGACTTTGCTCTCCTTCTCGTCCGTGGCCTGCTGAGAGCTGAGGGAGCTGCGGATGGGAGCGTGCTCCTTGGTCAGCTCGGGGTTGAACTTCAGGAACGAGGAGCAGGCCATTGCGTCGTGGACGATGCCCTCGTGCCACAAGAAGGCAGCGAAGACGGCGCGGGCGCACTCCGCCACGGACGGAGACATGGCTTGCTTAGTGGGCTCCGCCATTCGCACAGTCTCCCCCTTGAAGAGGGGTCCCGACTTCTCTTTCTTCAGCCTGACATGCCGGCTGGAGGACTTGCGACTGACTTTGGGTGATGAGCGGGTCTCCTGCTCCTCCTTGACAGGAGCCTTCCCGATGCTGAAGTGCACTTTAGAGGAGCCCTCGTCGCTGCCGAGGAGCTCGCTGTTCTCACCAATACCTTCTTCCATGTTGGACTGCCGGGCGCTGGAGGTACAGACTTCAACGACTTCCTTGTGGAGGTTCTCCTGCACCACATGGGGCGAAGGCGCACGGTTCTCCACATTGTCTTTGGGCGGGATTTTTGGTTTGGGTGAAGTAGAACGGCCTCGCGTGGGATCTACCAAGGCCACCTTCTTCTTCCGCAGAGCGTCGGGATCGAGAGTATACGAGTCCGACTTGGATCTCTCGCGAGGAGGGTCAAGGTGGACCTTTGAAGATGGGCTGAGTTTCTGAGGTAGGTTCTTCTCATGAAAGGAAGCGGGACTGGGCGAGCAGGTGCCAGATGGGCTGGACCTGCCACCGGAGACGCCTTTCTGTTTGGGGGACGATGACCGAGAACTTGGAGTGGGAGACTCCGCCCGTAGGTCGGTTGTCCTTCCATCACCTTTGAGAGCTTGCAGAGTGTTGTGGTTGGGAGAATGAGAGCGGCTGTGGGAGTCGGACCTCAACTTGGCGGTTTCTGACTTCAGGATCAGGGCCTCGCTGGCAGATATGCTCTCACTGCCCTTGATCTTGCCCTGATCGTAAGCTCGGCTTCCACGGGTCTCGGACTTCGAGGGCCGGTTCTCTTGCCGTTGCTTGCTTGCTGGGGACATGGAGCGAGCTGCTCCCCTCTCGCCTGCACGCAAAACACACCAACATTAACCCTGATGCCACAGTGAGAAGCAAATATGGAACCAATACCGGTATGTTGCTTTAGAGTTCATACTGGCAGCAAAAAAATAAACTAAATGAACACCAAAATAATAAAGGAAAACGGTTCCAGATCTCAATGGTTTCCTCAAACCCTGGAGAATCTTGAAGAAGCACCCAGGAAGTAAATATATGGGTGCCTTTTCTACCTCAGCATTTATAAAACTTTTTATATAAAAACTTGAAGGGGCACAAACAGTTAGTAATGACTCAATTACTACTGAAGTACAAATCATGAACAGTTGCTACTTGAGATGAAGGATGCAGTTCAATTCATTGAAGACGAACAAAGATCAGTATTTCACTAGTTACTCATTACTTCCTTCAGTAGTTCACAAAGGTTTACAGAATTAACAGACATAGTAACTGCTTGGGATAAAACATGCATCATGATTCATTAATGAGTAATTAAGATGAGATCAGTATGTAACTAAGACTTAGTTGGTGGATAATTAATACATGCATGTATGTAACAGCATAATAGTATACTATTTGTGCCCTGTCAAGTGAAGGGTTACCAAACATTGTTTTATTTTCATTCATTTCAACACAAAGACAGAAGTCTCCAAAGAGACCGCTGTTATGCATAACTGACAAACAGAGCAAATTTCAAAGCATCAAAAAATGTATTTTAATTCTCAGTCCCTATAATAAAGTCTCAATGGGTTATAAAATAAATGAACAATTTGAAAAAAACCCAATGAACAAAAAAGGGATCAAAACTGCCTTCATCTTCCCTCAATTTTCGTAGAAGAGCTATAATTTTTAATCCAACAGACAGCACTGACAAAATAATTCCACATGCATGCGGCTAGACAGACAGTCTCGGGGACATCCAGGAGGCGCCTTGGCATGGGTTAGGGGACACGGGTGCTCCGCAGAGAGGCAGGAGACGGGGGCTGCCGGCCGGAACTGGTCCCGCCCCCAGAAGCACGTTTACCCACCCTTGTGCCTGACAGCGAGAGATGACACAGCGGTGCCGAGCCCCCCCACGCCGCTTTTGTGCACACGCTCACGTGAAGCAAGGCTGCGTGATGAAGCATCTAAAGCGGGAGACAGCGGCGAATAAGCAAAAGAGGCTGAAAGGAGGGAGCCTATCAGAGAGGGAATGGGACACGGAGCCGGGGGGGGGAGGGGGGGACGACGACAATGAAGGGGGCAGTCAGCCACTCCAGGAATGACATTCTGTCTTTGTGCCTTTATGAAGTCTACAGAAGGCACAGGCGGAATTTCCGATGCAAATTCACATCACAGCTGAAGAGCTTTGACTCCCTATTGGGAACCTGACATCCCACTGGGCTGCCAATTGCATGGGTCAGATATCAGCATAGAAAGTCCTTTGATGCTTCCTTCTCTCTCTCCCTACACATGTCATTTGTTATATCGATTAATTAGTTTAAAATTAATCAGGGTGATTAATTAGTTTAAAAAGTATGTATAAAAAGGTGAGAGGGTATTGTTTGAGTGGAAAAAAATGCATTCCGATTGATTTTGAGAGTCAGGGAGTCGTACTTTATCGCTATGAATACAGAACTAAAATTAGAAGATAAATGGGATTTGGAGTAACTGCAAAACATAAAAGGGGCAGAGATGAGACTAGAGGGAGGGAGGCAGGCTTTCAGATGGGAATGACGTGGAATGATGATGTCGAAAAAGCAGCACATCGGACCGCATAGAATGGAGCCGGGTGAAAAGCAGAGAAGCGATGGCATATCAACGGCAAAAAAAGGACAAAAAGTCACAAACAAAGAAAGAAGGCAGCACCCACGCCCTTGCACACACAACGCATGTCAGCCGGCACACACAGACACAAGGCAGGCAGACTTACTGGGAAGCTGTGGTTGAGGCTGCTGGGAAAGGGACTGTCCAAACACAAATGGGCTGTGGACAAGGGAACAGGGAGGTTGGGCAGCTTGCTCAAATACGGAGGGAGTTAGGAGGAAAGGCCCAGACTGAATGGAATTCAGTACAGCACTCAACCGGTCACCTGCAAATGTGAAGGGAGACAAGGGGAGAGCTGCAGGTTTTATTATCCCATGGGCAACCGTGCACAAGGCAGAACACTCACCTCCCCATCAGTTCTATTCACTAGTGATGCTGGAGGGTGTGTGATGTGGGCTGGCGATGATTTAATGATGGATGGGGGGGGGGGCAGTCTCACTGTTAGTGCCGGTGGGTTTGATCACGGGTCAGCAGGTCAATGAGGAAAAAGGCAGCGTGGCTTGTGGGTCATCGTGTTAAATGTGACACGATGTCGTTTCAGCTCATACTTCTGGACCCATTAACATCATCGTCTTTTTCCTAGGAAACTGATGCTACTTCCGATTCATGGTTTTGGGACCTTGGGGAGCAAAAGATGGGGGCCTCCAGGCTGTTGTTATTTCTTATCCAGTTTGTTCAGGTAAATTGTTTTTTTTATGTGTGTTATATTTGTAAATTTGAGGTCTGCATTCCAGTGGGACTCTCATCTGACCCGCGGCAGTAAAGTGCGGTGTGGGGACAAATTCTCATTTTTGAATTAAATCAGTATTGCTCAAATATGTTCCTTGTTATTTTTGTTATGAAACTGTTATTAAAGTTATGGTAAAAGTTTCACAGATTAAAAGTGCTTTAAGCGTCCCTCGTCACTCACTTCCAGCTAATGATGGCCGAGCCAGCAGAAGAACGCCTAAGGATGCAGGTAGCTGCTTAAGAAAGCTGAATATAACAATGTCAAACTAAGACAGGGGACAAAAAATATCTGGCAGTCCTTTCCCATTGTGTACGGCCACAAAGGGATGCACTTGCCTTTGGCCATTGTGAGAAATGTAACAATGGGCTATCATACACTGGGCACAAGGCTGGTACTTTAGGGCTAAAATGCAATGTTCAGTTTCAAAGGGCCAGACTACATACTGCAAGTGCAAGCAAATGAAACACAACAACTGCACCGAAAACTGAAACGTGCAAATGTGTGAATTTTGTCTGTGCAGAACCACGACCTGTTATTGCAGATGTTGTTGTAGGCGAAATGTGCCTATTAGTTGCCTAGCCTATTACGTGAAAAGCATAGCCTGCTTCAACTGTTAAATATTGAATGTAGTCTTTTGGTCGAGGATTCGCCTTTATTCTCCAATCGAAAAGAAGCATAGTCAAACGAAACGTATATATCCTTTGCGGGACGAGAGCAAGACAAAATATGACGGGCTTCTGTGGTAGTGGGATAGAATCTTATAGGCGCAGGATTTAAAATTCTGTCCCGCCCAGACTTCTAGTGCAAAGCTTATTTGCGCTACAAAATTTGAACCCAAGATCCCGATCTGTGTTTTGTGTGTATTTGTGTTTAGCAGAAGCACAGAGTAAGATTTACACTGTATAGAGAAACTGACTGTTTACTGTGCGCATGAGAAACTCTTGAATTTTTTTCCCTGATGATATTTAGATTTCAGGGTGATTCTGAATCTCAATGTAATGGATTCAGGATAAAGCGTTGCGAGCAAACCGGGCCAGAGGCTTAGAGGGTAATGAAAGGCCATCGGGCCAGCGGTGTGGCTCTCCCATGGTCCCAGAGCAGTCGACTCTCCAAAGCAAGCTCCAACCAAAACACTCAGCAACGCCACAGATACCAGCAGACAAGCGCAACGAGAAGAAAAAGAAAGAAAAGGAATAAGAGCATGCAAAACCCAACCCCAAACAAGCATGTTAACAAAAGGAATGATGTGTTTTGTGGCTTAAAATGGCCTTTGTGATGCACTTCGTTTATCAATCGCATCATTATGCTTATTTGCATAACTTAAAGGGAAATGCAATGGTCAACAACTGATCTAATTCCTTAACAGAGGTACTATTTTTCTCACTTCACTTAAACATAATAATCCATGTATTCAGACTGACAATGAAGCCTACCCTTGGCAACCAAAATAAACGAGATTAAAGCCCATCAGCGGGAATAAGACAGTCATGTTACTGGACAGGTCTATTCATGGGCATATTCAGTCAAAAGCACCTTAACATGCAGACAAGCAGATTCTGCGTCCATGAGAGTCAGACCTTCAACCATTAACATGGAAAGTTACATTAATATTGAAAGTTACATAAACAATAAAAAAAAACGTATTAAGCTAAATCTGTTCTCCATCCAATCATGTCTAATGTATGAATACTATTCAAAAACAATTGGCAACGCCTTTGCGTTCAATAGTCTGAAACAGCCATTGGTATTTAATTAAACCACATAACCATACGAGGCCTGAGTCACTGCTAAAACTCCAGAAAATATCAACGTCCAAAAAAATGTACATTAACTTTAGGTGTCATCTAAGGGTTAAATTCACCATATGCCTGGAACACTTCAGCCTCAGAAAACAGGGGACTCGCAACGCGATCCTCTTCACTCCGGAATCAAATATTGGGCCAGAGACGACGCACACGTGGGCATTGCTGACCTTTATTGCTGGAGATCCCGTAGTCGAAGCCCTGCGCACCAGCGCCCCCTGCAGCACGACTGAAGGCCTGCACCGAGAAGGGGCTCGGCGGGGGGGTCTGTGGCCCATGTTCCACGGCTGCTTGCTCTGTTTGGGAAGAGAGGCCCCTTTATTCCAGCCAACCCCATACAACAGGTCAGATATGCGTGGAATTCTTACCCACACGACTGCTGCTAATTAAAAAAAAAAAAAAAAAAAAAAAGGTTATCCTGTTTAGTGCTGCCAAATGAATACCTGATTACATTATTTGTTTACTTCAAGCAACCGTCCAAACATTTTCTAGAAATGGTTGCGAATCGTACACTAGGAGAGACTAGTATAGTACAGAGTAGTATTGGCTCTGCTTGTAGTACCATCCTTTCTTTCCCTATTCGGTTACATCAGTATCGTATTATACGCTTGTGTTCTTTACTCCTTATGTTTATCATTTTGCTGCTATATCCATAAAATTTGGTATTATTTCCATTTTTTACTAGCTCATACTTTTCAATTTTTTTTTTTTTTACCGTTTCATTCCTTTACAGCTCATATATTCTATTTGTCTATTCCTTGCGCTTTTATTTACTCTTGCTTGTTTTATTTAGATTTATTGCTTCTACAATTTAACCGGCCAGCACATTAGCTGCATCTCTTCCGGTTCATTTTAACCTCGTATGTGAAGCGGTCTGAGCTGCATTCCGTGCATGAGCAGTGCTATATAAATAAAGATTATTCATAGTCATCGCCGCCGCTGTTGCATGTGACGATGACGACGCCGACCTTCGTCGTGCCGCAGATACTGGTTGCCGCCTCGGTCCCGGGACAGAGACCAGGCCTCCCCCTCGTCGCTCTCACAGAACTCCACCACGCTGCTCTTGTCCAGCTGCACCCACGTTCCGTCAGCATTGGTCACCTGCAGAACAACCAAGGCAGCTTATTTACTACCCAAGCATCCCTCAAAGGGATTAAGGAATGCTAACCTTCATCACTACAGCTACATGAAAGCAAAGAATCAAGGGCTAAATGTAGCAGTCTGGGGTGACGTTTCCTGCTTTATCACGAACAAAAGAGAGAAAAATATCGTAAAATTGCTATATATTAAACAGATACAGAAATAATGGTTTAAACACAAGGTAAAAGTCATGAGTTCCAAAACAGGTATTTTATTCTGTATAGGTTTCAAAAACAGAATAAGATTCACTTCTGGTGACATTTCTAAAGGTGATGCAATATATTTTCCTTAAAACAGTATTAGAAAAAGCAATGTCTACATTTTTTAGGTGGAAGTCACGTTTAAGATCACACAGGCAATCATAAACAACAGCTGTCAAAACAGCCTAATTTCTATAAGATATTTGCAAATAGATGGTTAAGAACTATGAACAAACGCAAAGAAAATCAAGTTTGTGAACAGCAGCTCTGACTGAAGATAAAGTTTCCCTCGGCTTCTGTGAAAGGGCATCAGTTTGCACTGTGCTGGTGCTGTAGATACAGTCACTGTGACAATCCATTCGTGACATTCCAGAACAGCATGACACACTGCATCCTCTCAAGAAAGCTGATTTTAACGCTACCAAGGTTAAAACCACTGGCCGCATTAAACAGCTCTACAGAAAAAAAAAGCAATTCAGAAGCTGGAAAGATGAGTGGAAGCATGGCTCTAGCATTTCAGGATCCGGATCTGGGTCACATGGGCACACTACATAAACGGGGCCATTTAACCGAGCTTGATTATCGTTTGAAGATCGAAATTTATGACGCTTCTTACTATGTCAGTCCAGACTGCTTTGGGGGGCGAGCTTTCACTGATAATAATCTTGCCAAATACAACTTTATTGGTTAATCACCAACTTTGGGAATTTGAGGATTTCAGTTTCTATGTACGACATTACAAGTTATTTGGACAAAATGGAGGAAATGCTGTAGCCATAGAAGGTGGTTAGAGAGCAAAAAAAAACAGAACAGTCAAACCCAAGAGATATACCCCGGAATTAAAGACACTCCCGCCAGAGGAAAAGTGCACATTTGTAAAAGTTAAGAAATCAGTGTTACTGGATCTTAACATGAAAGTCTGTCAGCCATTGAGTGATTAATTATTACAGCCACAAGAACATACTGTTGGGTGCATACCTCGCCTAGCGCCTTGACTTTGTTTCCCAGAACTAACATTCCAATGGGGATACCCCTAAGGTTTGGGCAGCTCCTGATGTTGTGGCCTGACGGACCAGTCTTCACTACCTTATAAATGCCCGGTCCGCCGCCCCGGCCCACCCTGTCATGCCCACGCATGGGGGCTTCTTGGGCGGGGCGGCCACTGACTTCCTTAACATACTCATCCAAGTGCGTTCTGCCCTCCTGTAAGAGCCAAAGGACACGGGTTAGTCTCTCGATGCGGGCCAGTCCAGGTCCCCAGATCTGATACAAACCTCAGGCTTAGCATTCATTCCTGGTCAGGTATAAACATCATCGGCCGGGACTGGCCGAGTATGAAGAGCGTTGCTCCTGCCCTAACCCTAACATTATTTGCACGTGGGCCACCAGTCCCGCAATTTGGGACTCGAGAGGCCTTGTAACTTTTATGAAATTCAATGATGGCCAGCACAGCGTTGAGCAAATTTTGGGCACTCTTGACGAAAGTGTAGAACAAATCTCCACCTGATTAAACATAACATCCTTGAGAAAGTGTTAGCACATAATTAGCATTAACTGTCTTTCATATTTCCCACTAGTGGAAAAGCATGAAACACTTGGAAAAAGATACATAGTAACACCTTCGCTGGCAGATTTAATGCTTCCCGTAGCATTTAGGCATCATTCCATTCTATCCTTTGAAATTTTTTTCATTACTGTTTCCAGGGAAACGAAGCTATTATAAAACTACTGTTAAGATTCACTATAAGAGACCAACGCATTTTTAATCATCTTCTGGTATAGGGAGGCTGATGGTCATTCCTAAACCTTCCCATTTCTTTCCTGTACGCATTTCATAGTTGACTGAGTGACATGTTACAGAGTATCAAGCAAAATGTCTTAAACGAATATATGTTGCTTATTCACTTACATGGAAAACCCAGCCCCGCACTTTTATAAGGTTTTAACCAGGGATGGCCAAAGCTTTGCACATAACTGTTCTTGTATAAATTGAACTTGTCCTCTATTATACTGTCCAAGAAGTTTTAGGCTCTGCTTTTACTTCATTACCAATTTTAAGAGGAAACTTCGGTAAAATAAAGGACTACAAATAGTAACTCAAGAAAGAACATGTAGTTGGCAGTGAGTACAATAAAGATTACATGATGCATACTAAGGTGACCAATGTTATTGGTTAGTTCTGTAAAAACTTAATTTTCAAGATTTTTACATCTGACTCTGTCAAGTGCTCTACCTACATATTTATGTGGTGTTTCGCAGAAAGAAATGATTCAGCAAAAACGAGTGACAGGAGCAAGCAAGTACAGGTGGGACATCATAATAGAAAAAGCAAAGCCTTCATCCAAGCTGGTTTGGTAAAATGTGACACAAGGTACTAACTTAGCAGAGGGTCTGTCCCTAAAACATTCATTCACACAAAATAGAAGTTAGATATTTTCTACGTTTTATAGCTAAAAATACATCATGTATCGCCTAGCGGATTATTTTAAACAAACGTACAGGCAGGTTTCCTGCCTTTCAGTACTTTTAAGGCTTGTTGTAAATTGCTTTGTACTGAATTTAAGCAAAGCTTATCAAGGTTACAACAGCAATTCAGTTACTGGATTCTGAACATGCAACCTATTTTCTGCATCTGTGCAAAACAGAACTTTTAAAACACTGCAATTAAACGCAGATGCAGCTCATAAAAAGAAGCGATGAAATCTTCCACGAAAGCATTGTAGCAAAAAAAAAAACCAAAAAAAACATGAATGTTCCTCTTGCTGAGATCTCCCATGCTGAAAGAGCCAACATCCTTAACTTACTTACTACACTTAAGGATGCATTGAGAAAAATATCAGAAAGGAATTCATGAAGCGAATGCTTATTAGTCTGGAAAATCTTCCTTTACATTGAGCGACAGCGTTATGATGTGTGGGGTATGGACTACAGGGAACCAAAAACGTCACATGGCATGCAGCTCCCAAAAAGCCCTAGGCCTGCCATGTAGCCGAGTGAGTTAAGTTTAAAAAAATAAAATAAAATAAAAAGCTGTAATCACAGCCAGGCATTTAAACAAAGACAAACCAAGTTAAGCCAAGAACAGTTACTGGAGGGGAAAAGAACATTAATTAAAGGTTAATATGATTTAGGATTGATGATACTGAAAGCGGGTTACACTGAAGTATTAAAAATATATGTATTTTTAATCATATTATGATTTTTTTTTTTATTATGTGAAGTTGTCACTGAAAGCAGTAAAAAGAAGAGCAACATTCCAGAGAGGATGTCGTGCGTCATGCTGTTGGAACAAAGGCCCGACACAGCCGCTTCCTCTGGATGCACCTTGGCGTGTGCAGTGCTGAGATGCATGGCTGAGGGAGGGCAGCTGTGTCATGGCAGAGACTGAGGACAGAAGGCCCTAAGCATCCAGGGCAGGGTCTTCTTATGTGTGCTAGGCTTTGCGATTTTGCCAACTAATATTTCTGATCTGTTGGCAAAATCCCTAATATTTTGTGCCAAATACCAGTCCTATAGAGTCGTGTTTCTCAACCTGGTCCTCGGGGACCCTCCAGACGGTCCATGTTTTTGCTCTCTCCCGGCTCCCTCGCAGACGGGTCCACGTTCTTGCTTCCTACCGAAAACTGGGAGGGAGCAAGAACCTGGACCGTCTGGAGGGTCCCCAAGGCCCGGTTTCAGAAACACTGCTATAGAAGAAGCATTTTGCTGATATGCTGAGGTCCATGGCAAGGGGGCGAGGGGGGGACACTGAGTACAGAGAAAAGCCCGGAAGGCAAGACATGGCAGCACACTGGAATCTTTCTGTCGATTCCCCAAACAGAGCAGTTGACATTTAGACTCCAATGCTTTGGGATACTTCTAGATTCAAACACAAATCCTGTTAGAAACGATTCCTTTGACTCCTGGAAGTAGTTTTCCTGGTGCTGAAGTATATGCACAATAACCCAGCTTGTCTCAGGAAAGACGCAGTATTATATAACTTCATGTGTGGGCATTTGAGTAAAAACGAAATACAGTGTGGAGAAATTAAAATGAGGTGTAAATATCTTCCCCAGATATATGGCTTTGTGGTGGTGGTGGTGGGGGGGGAAGAGGGAAGAGGGGGGGGGGGTCATCTTTCCCCTTTAGCAGCATTGGGGGACCCCCTTCCATTCCTGAGGCCTTTACTTACGTCATCAGGGACCAGGAGGTTCCTGCACAGGTGCTGGTTATACGAGAGGCACCATGCCTCTGTGTACCCATTCATGTTGGGCACGTACTTCTTTACAGTCTCATCGTTGAGCCTGAGCCACACCCCATCATCATTGCGGATCTACAGGAGGAAAACAAGCGAGAGTGCACCCACCCCCCCCGCCGTTACTCTACTAGCTGGGCCCGTCTGACAGACCCCAAGGCTGCAGGTGAGGTGGTGCCCGGTACGGACTACCCAGAAAACGCTGGGAGAGCGCGTGAGCCAATGGCAGGGTGTAGCCGCTAAGCCATGCTCAGTAGTGGTGGCGATGCGATAACTTGACCACATGACTGAACAGTGGAGGGGAGAGTGGAGGCGGGAGATGGGGGGGAAGGGGGGGCGGGGGGTGATGTTACTGGAACTGACAATACCAAATGCCAGTCTGGGGGGGGGGGGGGGGGCCCCCCCTCCCATGTTCACAACAGT
>JAABNY020000001.1:43192632-43213476 GCA_015164015.2 Brevimyrus niger
AGTCTGTGGGGGGGGGGGGGGGCCCACGTCCCATTCTGCACACTACGTCGTATGGACACGCTGCGTCTACAGTAGAGATGCAGGGGCTTGCAGAAAGTCATTGTATAGCAGCAGAAACAAAACAAGACATCCAAGCTGTGCAGAAAGGAAGTAGTGAAAGGATGTGGCCTTCAGTAATAACCAGCATGCAGAGCTACGTCTCAGCCTGTACTGGGATTTGTTTTTTTTTTGACGGCTTCTGGGACCACCAATGCAGTTTACTAGCCCCCAGCCCCATTCTCCTACTGCAGCCTCGGTTTCTTTCACAGATACAAATCGGAACAAAAACAACCAAACGAAAGCGTGCAAAAAATAAACAAAAATAAAAACGAAACAAAAAAAGCTACAGAGAGGATTCTACTTTGCGTGTAGACTCTAGGCGCACAGTTACTGGAATCTACAGTGATGTTAGAGCACTTTCTGGTTAACATGGACGGGAGAAGCAAGCCCCTCTGACTCTAGAGCAGTTTACCTCGTCAATGAAAGTGATGGTCCCATTGACTTGCACTATGCCTATCTGCTCGCTCTGCAGGGACGGGTGGCTGCGCACACGCAGCCCCGCGCTGTCCTTGGCCACAAATCTGCGGGTCTGAGAGAAGCAGAGTGGAGATCGTGAGATGGGGCTAGAAGGCAGGAGAGGAGAGAGGAGGCGACTGAGGGCAGGAGCGGAGAGGAGTCAGGGCAAGAAGCAAGCCGGAATGGAAGGCATGCAAATGTCGTGCAGCAACCTCCTGTCGCAGGAACACGTCAGACATGCGAGAACCAGCCGCAGAACCCTGTGGTACTGATGTACGGATTCCACATTGTAATGGATGAGGAGGGGATAAAATGACGCAAAACGATTACAGAACCTGTGCTTGCTCCCACAGTTGGTTTGAAAATGTCGGTTCTCCGAACAAACAAATGCATGTAATGATGAAAGGCTCCCATGCCGTGAATGCGTTAGAAACCGATGAGGCTCCTTCAGAATGCATCAAGCGGACTTCAGTGAAATGCCAGGAAACGGCTCAGGTGCATCGGTGTCTCGACGTTGGAGTGCGGGATGGGGTCGGCCAAAAGCGAGCTTCCCCAAGGGGATGAATGAAGTACCACTATTGTATTCTAAGGTTTAAGGTGGTTACCTTACAGATACCCTTCAAAGAGGTGAAGTCATGCCCCGGCTATTTGTACACTGGTCATCAAAAACATGCCTCAGAATCCAATTCATGCCTTGGTCTGCATTAACAAAGGGCGACCCTCCGTCGAAAATGCAAGTAGCTGTTACTGGAAGATGTGAGCAGGGCCTACCTTGCTTGGCTGAGGCTCAGCCTTCAGTTTGACCATCTGAGTTCCCGGTGGAATCATACCCTTGGGAGGATCCTTCACCTCGACCTCTAGGCCAGCATCTGAAGAGGAAGCATCATACATACATACATACAAACACACTCGGGGTTGAATCCACAAGCCCATTCTGCCCCACAATCCTCAGCGAAAAACACATGCTGAAGATTCGTTTACCGATCTCGATCCCGTCAATGGTCACATGAATGGTGTAGAGGCCCACAGCACCAGGGGTCCAGTTGGCGCTGTAGGTACCGTCAGTGTTGGCCCGGATCAGCATGTTCTCGCTGGGCCTGAGGGAGGACCACGTAGGAGATTTTTCCAACATGACACCAAACATTGACAGAGAGGGGGTCCCATATAAAAAAAATAACAAAGATTACCTCTTTGGAGTTGGGGATGCAAATCGAAGTTCTTCGAATGAGTAATTTTCATAAGCCTAAAAAATAGAATACGCAAAAAAAACTGCTGATTCTTACCTACTGCGCAGAACAAAAATAACAAAAAGTATTGCATTAAGACAGTGCTTCCCAATCTGATCCTTGGGAACCCACAGACAGTCCATGTTTTTGCTCCCTCCCAACTCCCTTTCAGACAGTCCACATTTTTGCTTCCTACTGAGAGCTGAGAGGGAGCAAAAATATGGACTGTCTGTGGGTCCCCGAGGACTGGATTTGGTAAACAATAATATAAGAGGTTGTTTGGGGTTGCGCCGCACATCAATAACAAATTCCAAATTTCCTGAATGTGTAATTCCAAACCGAAAGAAGATCGGCAGCAGGTCTCTCGTACCTTCATCATGGTGATGGCGATGTAACGAGCCTCTTTGATGATCATGGGTTCATATGTGGCATCCAGTTTGGGCGCGGACAGGCCCCCAAACGTGAGATCAGCTCCAGTAACGGGTTGTGTTGAGCCCCCCTGAAAGCGCTGCAGCTTCTTCCCACCCTCCTGCTGGGGGGGCTTCTTCTGGGAGACAGGCACCGCCTTGACCTCGACCTATATGTACAACAAATAGCTTTTGGAAGGTCTCAAGCAGGCATGGCTACATGTGTTAAATGCCCATACACAAAGAATCATCATCTCCAAGTTAGCAAAGAAGATTAACTTCAACCCAATGAAATTTAAAGGGCAACCCTTACCTTCATGTTTGGTACATGTACCACATCTCCATACTGGTCTTTCGTTTGTACCACTAAGGTGGTGGGCCAGCCACAACGAATGTCATCTTTATTCAGGATGAGAGAGGTCTTCTGGGGATCGGCGTAGGAATCTGGCTGCAGCCATCTGGGAAAGGAGGTGAATTCCAAAATGACCATGCGGTCCTAGTGGGGAGAAATGACTCCCACAGACCAAGAGCGGCAGTCATGCAGACCCACCGGGCCAGACGGCCTCCGCTGGAGTTCGGCACGCAGGTGATGAAGTCCTCCAGGAATGAGTGCTCGTTGCTCTGCAGCTGCAGGGGCAGGTTTCCCTCCAGGGCCTCGAGGATGGTGGGAGAGTGGGAGAGAGCCAGGCCTTTCCCCAGAATGCCAGCGTGGGCCTTGCAGACCTGCCGTGGGCAGACACACGGGCATCAGGCAGAGAAGCTGGAAGAGGCCACCATGTGCTCAACGGCAACTGCTTCATTCTAGTTATTTCAAAGGATAAGATACTTCACCTGGAGAGATGCTTCCTCAATTATCTCCAGGTCCTCTTCCAACTCATTTCCTGCAATCAAACCAAACATAACTTGCAAATAAATAAATGCAGAAATGTGATACGATACACTTTTCCCTGAGCCCTGTGAGAGACGTGACGGAGCCGGGACACACACACAAACATGCCGAGGTTTTGATTACCGAGTAAGGTTTTGTTCATAGTTACAGTAAGAATAAGCCGCACTACCCGTCATTTACACCCAAGTTCTGTTCTATAGCGTGCAGCTTTCTTTTCAGGGGAAACCCTGCCTTCCGTTTAAATTACTAAACCGTTAAAGCTACATGCTACAAAGCGTCTGTTTCTTCTGAAGCAGTATGACAACAGATGCGACATCTCTTGCCTATAGGAAGAGCCAAGTCCTTCTTCATTAAGGCAGCAGCACACAGGCTACCCAGGTAAGCCAGCTCCTTCTCTAACTGGATGATACCCTGAAACACAGACCAGGACCGTTTGTTTAGTTATGCTATTGTACGATATTGCACTCAAGAAAACCAAAAAGTAAAACACATTCCATCTACACACGATAGTGTTTTGAAAACAGATGTCTAACAAGTCATTAAGCACCGACTGAACAATTTATTTAGTTTGCTAGGACAGTACGTACTCTGAACGAAAATGGCAATATTAGTTACTGCAGGATTAAAATCTCACGGTGCTAGTAGTGAACTATGCGTCTACTAGAGTTTCATCTCATTAAAAAAAAAAAACAAAAAAAAAACAAAAATGTTTCTAAAATATTTCTCTTACCTCATCTGGTCCAGGGTTGAATTCATAACCAACGGCGATACATTTGAACCCATAAAAGCAAGCCTTCTCATCTTTCACGTAGTCGGAGGCAGTCTCCAACGAGAAGACGGCCTCATTCCCTGAGAATAAAACGGATTTCACTAAAGGTCAATGTCAACCGCTACCATTCATAGGTCAAAACAGACATGAACTTTGAAGTCAGTGCTAATTCGCCCAGTCATTCGATTGTATAACCCTGACCTTTAATGCCAGTCCATTCATAGATGTTCTTCATTTTTTACAAAAACGACCAGCAAAAATAGTTCAGCAGTTGCACGTAAAACAAACTCATGGTTGGCTGCAGTGGCTATTGTGTACCAGACCTACATAAATAATAAGCTCCAACAACAAAACAGACTATTATTATACAATATATTTGTATTTTTAGGTTGTTGCTTAGTTAGAATCTGTTGTGTAGCCCCTGCTCCAGTGCTGCTTACACACGTATCTGGGCATTCCCTGGAAGCTCAGCCTCGCTGCATTTATGTCTAGTCGACTCCTAGACAGCACCTGTGTTTGTAATGTGCCATTTGCCTCACCTGTACGTACTTTGGTCAGAAGCATCTGCTAAATAAAAGCAAATGCGAGTACAAACAACTTTCTGTGGTCTTAAGGTATCTAAAAAAAGGAAAAAGTCAGGCGCAATAGAGAGAAAAAAAACTAAAGTTGGCAGGGACTGCTGCGGCGCTGCAGCATGCGACGTTGCAGCCTGCGACGCTGCAGCATGCGATGCTGCAGCATGCGACGGCAACATTGCAGCCGGGCTCAGACGGAGTCGCGCAGGTACCTGGCAGCACCAGCACAGTGGTGGGCCAGCCCACAGAGCCAGAGAACTTCTTCAGCTCCGTCCAGGCGTTGATGGTCTCGTGGACCAGCGGCTTGGAGCCCATCCCAGAGAAGTGCGAGGACCGGCTGGGGATAAGCAGGCGCAGTACGTCCTCGGGCTGGGCAGTGCCACACTGCGCGTCAAACTCGATGGTCATCCAGCGGACACAGTCTGGGAACGCCACCTGGGGAGAGTCACCGGGGACGGCGTTTAAGGACAGCAAGATTGAGCCATGCCCGCGTCTGGGAGCTCTCTGCAATTCACGTTCTCAAATTCTGTGACGTGTTCCGGAAAACTCGTGTAAAAGTTGCAGGAGAAGGGACAGGTGCGTGGGGGAACAAAAGATGCAAATATGGAACCTAGCAGCATAGTAAAATAAAAGGCAATCAATACAAAATTCCTATTAAAATAGTTTTTTATAGGTGGCATGCATTATTATGAGAGAGAGAGAGAGAGAGAGAGAGAATGAACAACCAAAGAAACAAACAAACATGTTCCCCAAGGCTTACTAGCAACACTGGAAACAGATTGGCTTGCTTTACAGCAGAGCAGGGGGTACGTCTCGGTCTGCAGGGACAGCCATGCTTTACCTTATACTGGGTGACAGCTGACGGCTTGTAGGGGTGGTCACTCTCGATAACCGCATAGTGACTGGACGTGGTGCAGGCAGACAGGCCCTGGTCTGGCTGGTTGCCGGTGGCGCTGTCGGTGGATTGGTTGGGGTTGAAGGAGGGCGGGGCATATTTCTGATTCAGAGCAGAAACCGCAGGAAGCAGCTCCTGCACCAGTCCAAAGACCTCCACTGCGGCCTGACGGGAGAGGGACACCTCTGATGTCAAAGGCTGATTATGGTCAATAACCGGTAAGAGACACGAGGGGGATCAGTCTGAACGTCCAGTGACCTCTCGCTCATAAGGCAGACGCATTTCCCCACATACGCTGTGACACTACCTGCACAGCCCGTCATATATTCTCCACACCACTATATAGTGCACGATGGAAAAAGTCACGGGAGGAAAAAAAATAAAATCATACGTCTTTCTCCGTTTAGAAGCAATCAAATGGCTTCACCTTGGGGACAGACGCAGCCACTGGGCCGATGTAGGCCAGGACGAGGGGAACCAGCATGGAGAACAGACTGGAGGAGCTCAACACTTCCGGAATGTCATCCGCTGCAGGGGAGAGGGATGGAAAAGTGAGAGAGCCTATAGCTGGCCGACGTGAGCGGGAAGCCCGCGAGCGCCCGCCTCTGTCCCCCCCGGGGCGGCGCTCACCGTCCACAGCAAAGGCCCGGTGCAGCAGGTCCTTGGCGGCCCGCACCACCGCACAGACCACAGAAAGAGCTCGGCTGCAGTTCTTATCCTCTTCGTTGGCCTTGCTGAGTAACTGGGACTGCAGATCCCCGTCATACTCACTCCTGCGCCACCAAAACCATCAAATGCGAGATTACAGGGGGATTGCTAATTTTAGTATCATTACCGCTAAACTACAAATAATGCATCTTCGGACAAATTTCATTTTATGTCTAAAGATTTCTCACGGAGTATCTGTCAAGGCGGTAGAAGGCTGGCGTGTCTGACCTGTAGTAAAGGATCTGGGGAATCTGCCCTCTGGTCTGGTTGGTTCCATTGCTGCTCAGACTGCAGGTGCTGAACGTGAAGGTCACCCCATCGGAGCACTGCACTGTGGTCATGCCCCCATCGCCGTTGGCCGTGCGGCTGCCATAGTTACGCAGGCGGACAGCATACTTGACGTTCTCCTGCGGAAGACGCGGCGCTTCGTCAGATTTAAGGGGCGAGAGGACGGACGCAGCGAGAGCAGAGCCGGGAGGGAGCAGGTGCAGATACCTTCAACGGCACCACTTTGTCCAGACGGATCTCGGCGATGTCGCTCGACGAGTCATCGGTGCTGTACGTGCCCTTCACCAGCTCCAGGGACGTCCACCTGTGAGAATGGGCAGAATCCCCCGCGTGCTCCGTCTGGGCCTGAGGAGAAACGGGGAAGACGTTAGAAACGCCAAATGCTGGTCTTCAGCTGCCACCTTCCAGGCTGCAGGAAGTTAAACCGAGTCATCAGGTAATATAAATACATGGGTCAAATAATGCAACTTTTAAAGATCATCCCCCATCCCCCCTTTTGATCCTGACTGGGATAAGCGGGTATGAATGGACAGAGTGTCAATCCCAGACAGCACAGGGCAAAAGACTGCAGAGCACCCTGGACAGGGTGCCAAACCGTCGCAGGGCACATGCACGCAATCGCACACGCGCCACCGTAACTGCAACTCTGCGGACCGCATGGGGAAACTGGAGCGCCCAAAGGGAAACCCGCGCGAGATGACGGGAGAACATAAATCTCCACACACACAGGGCAGGATTCGAACCCCTGACCCCGGAGATGTGAGGCAGCAGCGTTCCCCCGCCGAGCCAGCGTGATACCCTCCCCTCTAGAGTCACATCGTCATAAAATTTTACGAAAGCACTTGTGGTAAAATAACCTTCAAGGCATCTAAATCTCACCATAAAGCTGCACAAGACAATTACGGGATCTAGCAGCACGGCGCAGCTGCGTTGCAGTGAGAGCGGCACGCGAGCCTGGCGGACACGGGCGCTTACGTCATCAGCGAGGACCTCCAGCTCGTACTCGTGGATCCCGCCGCCGCCGTACACGCAGACGCCCACCAGGACCACGCCCGGCTTGTCCACCACCAAGCAGATGGCGTCCGGAGAGCCGTTCCCCGTGTTCCAGCTGCGCCCCTGGCTGGTCTTGGTGAAGCGGCTGGGGGTGCACTTCACAGAGTGCAGGGAGCTCAGGCGGTCTACCTGCACCACAGGAACCCGGGGGGAGGGGGGGGGGGTCCTTAGAGCGTGTTTTTACGGCCCGCTTATACTGCGTGTCCTATAAAATCACACTTACAAACTGAACGGCAATTAAACTATAATAAATACGTCACAAAACATAAAACATCCGTTCGGCTAGTTACTGCAGTTTTCACCCTCATGTTAGCACCTAGAGCTGTATTATTATTGCTGAAAGCTAGGTTATACATGAAGGCTAGCAATTGCATAACATAACCTTGGGAGATTAAAAAAAAAATAGCAATAAAGAGATGACCTCACAGTTTCAAAATAATAATAAATTCTTAAATAATGTGGTTTACAATCAAAACAACTTGCTTGTAAAGGACATTAGACATTAGTGCATACAAACTGCAGTGTGTGTATGTGGTGAGAAAGTGTTATTCAGCTCAGCTGAATTTATAAAAACCACAGGGTTGGGGAAAAAAAAAAAAATGGCTCAGCATCTCTTGCAAATACCAGGGGAGAAAATGGCCGCTCCCCAGCTATATGATGAAAAAGGCCTGCAGAACAGTTGCCATGGCAGTAGCCAATGGCGTTGCGGAATGAGTGGGCGGCTTTCTACAGGAGAATCAATAGGCCGGGCCAATAACCACGACAGGACTCGTGACTCGGCTAATTCCTAATATACAGATCATAAAGCAGGGCGTGTCGCCCTTGGTTCGGTTGCGTCTGGGTGACTTTTCGGGGTGGAGGCCGTACCTCGGTGCCCAGTGCCGAGGCGGTCAGCTCGTTCACGATGCTGGCCAGCAAGCTGCAGGTGTTCGACACCAGGTGTGGGGAGAAGAGCTCCAGCTCCTTCCGTAAGCTCTTCCTCACTGGCAGCACCACGATCACCAGCATCTTCTCTAGGACCTCCCGGAAACTCGTCAGACCCATCAGGTTCTCCTCGCTCTGCACACACACACACACACACAAGCTTTTGAAGGCTGGCCTCTAAGGAGGCGCCACATCATCACCTAAACACTGTGAAAGCCACTCTACTAAACAATATTACCTAAAAAATGACTACAGGGTTTTTGAAGTGATAGTCTGGCTCTAGTATTATGGAAATGGCAACACCCCATTAAGGCTGACAGTGATGTGTGCTACAGCAAAAGCTTTATGACAAAATCTACGTACATTTTTTCAGTTACGTTATAGAATTCCAAAACTATTAACTAATATATGATTAATACCAATAACTACTAGTAATAATACAAAAGTTAAGCAAGTCCATTCTTCAGATTTTAGCAATTTTGGCCCAGGTAAGTCATTTAAAATTTTAGTAATTCTATTCTTCAGAAATAAACAAAAAAGTTAGCCAGTAAACATGATTTTACTGAACAAAAACACTGACTGGAATTAGGTTTAAAAAAGGCTTTCTGTGAATGTATGAATTCGGGGGCTGCGCTCATGTGCAGACAGGTACTCACATGGCTGAGCTTCTCCATGTGAGCCACCAGCAGGGGGAAGCGGTGAGCGAGCGCCGAGTCGTTCTCCGTGCTGACCTGCTTGGCGAGCGTGCGCAGGAGCCCCTCGCCTTCGTACGCGATGGGCAGGATGGAGGTCAGCTTCACCGAGGTGTTGCACAGCGCCGACATGACGGCGGCCAGGAGGCGGCTGCTGGAAGTGCGGAAGTTGGCTTCCTGGATGTCCTAGGGGAGACGAGACAGACAGGATCACCTCCATGTTCGGAAAACTGACGGGTTTTCGTCTGTAAAACACATTATCCGAGAGCGAGCTTTTCATTTCAATCTTAATTAATCACTTCCCATACTCATGTCTACCCACTGTTATTCATTTTTTTTTTTTTACTAATTCCTAATCCAAACAGCAGCATGCTAAACTGAAGAAAATCCAAAAATCACAGGACACAGAGGTAAGTAAAATTGGAGGCAAAAAAATCAATCAGGCATGCATGTAGCTAGTTAGCAAAACTCTATGTGTTTGATTTGAACCCCTCCAAGAAATTTGCTCTCATAATTAACAGACGGGGGATTGTCTGCCCAAAATTTATTTCTGGCTACAGGCCTGGCTGGCCTGCCTCATTATAAGGCACACATTTGCTCGCAGAAAAGAGGAAGTGAATTGGTAATGGTTCCGCTAAAGAGGGAATTCTACGACTATGAGGGGAAACGACGTCACCGCAGATATGTAGAGGCAATGGTTCTGCTGAAAAGGGAAGTGTACGACAGAGAGGAAATGACATCACCGCAGATATGTAGAGGCAATGGTTCTGCTGAAAAGGGAAGTGTACGACAGAGAGGCAATGACATCACCGCAGATATGTAGAGGCAATGGTTCTGTTGAAAAGGGAAGTGTACGACAGAAAGGAAATGACATCACCGCACTGAGCAGCACACAAGCTTCACAGAGCTATGGCCTAAAACTGCAGCCTCAAGCACGAAGGTGCCAGCCGCTCGCTCCCAGTCAAGTACGGGGCCTCGTATCTGCGGCCACCAAAGCCTGCCCCCGCGTCGGGACAGAGCGCGCCCACCTGGTCGAGGCAGTTGAGCAGGTCGCAGAGACAGGCCCACTGCAGGGCGGGGGTTGGGTAGAAGGCGTGGAAGCAGACAGTGAAGGTGTTGTGACACTCCTGGAGCACGGCCTCCAGCAGAGCCAGCGGCTGGCTCAGGTAGCCCTGGGGATCGTTGTCCAGCTGCGTCAGGCGACCGTCCACGCCCTCCGACAGGATCTTCTTCAGCAGGCCGCGCGTCTTGCCCACGCACTCCGCCAGCCTGCTGGACTCCTCCACCACAGCCTTGGTGCTGGCTGATGGGGGAAGGCATGGGCACCAGTTAAAACGGTCATAAAACATTATTCAAAAGCATGTCACTGCATCTCATTCTCAACAAGGCTTGGCTGTTTATTATGCCCCTTGGTAATGACTGGGGGGGGCGGGGGGGTTCCCTCTAGGTAATAACCAGTGCATTTTTTCCTGACTATGGTCAGGTTCATGCTCTTGCAGTGCCCTATTGCAGGCCCATACCCACATTCGGCCACCAGAGGCCGCTGGTGAACTGGGCCCAGTGGCTGAGAAACCCCGCCCTGCACCACACCTCCGCCGAACTCCAGTCAAATCATTATTTTTAATTGGTCCAGCTGAAAACAGGAAATGTCTGAGGGGAAACGGCGCGGCTGCATGGACACGCCTGGGCTCACGGTGGTAAACAGAGCCACGTGACTCGGCTTGGCGGCGAAGTTCACTCAGGGCTCCGCAGGAACGCGGCAGCTCCGCGGCCAGGCGACAGAAAACCGGGAGTACCAGAAGGAGCGGCTGCTTTCGCGAATTTGACAAAATTACCAAAAAAAAACAAAAAAAACACGAACAATAATGAGATACCAATGTGAGACCCATGTTCCTGGAATTAGAAGACAAAACAGTTACACGAGATTAGATCAAGGACCATGGTTCTGCAAAACTGGTTTCTTAGTTACGGGGACTGAGACAAACAAAATACACCAAAATAAACAAAGCCTTCCAAACAAAGGCCAAATAGGGCTGTGGAACTTTCCCTCCCAACACGAAGGGGGGCCACGCCCGCCCACTCCCATAGGTCGCTATGCCAGGTATTTTTCACACCCTTGTACCGTCACAGACAACTCAGACCAAACTAAACTCATTAAAAGGTATAAATTCCTGTTGAACACAATTGATCGACGGGCTGAAAAATTCTTTTACATAAGGCCATTTCAAAATACAGTTTAAAAGTTGATTAACAAAGATGTTGTTTAGAAACGGTTTATATTTTATAAGGGCTAACTAGAATAATGTCAAGGACCCCAAGACCGTTCATGTTTTTGCTCCGGTAGGGAGCTGGGAGGGAGAAAAAATGTGGACCGTCTGGAGGTCAGCGAGGAGGTTGAGAAACAGACTTCAATGCAAGCGCACACTCTGTGACGGAGGGTATGCACCCGCCCCGCCTCCGCCCTGCACCTGCTCCAGCCCTGAACCACATATCACGGTCCAGTCCGCCCCGGATAAGCAGTTTTGGAAGACGGATGTTTTCGGCGAGTCGGGTGGCTCCGATGCGTTTTCGCCATTTCAGGGAAGAAAACTCTAACCAATCACTTCTGATCCATTAGACACGCATACCAGCCTACAAAGGAAACACGCAGTAGCGGCTTATCTGATCAAATAAGGGGGTCTTCTTAGGCTGTTTGATCTGGTGACAAAAGAGCTTAGTTCAAATACGGCTTTGAAGAAAAAGAAAGTATGAAAATTACAGTGACTACAAAATCCACACTAAAACCAAGGCGAGACGGCCCTTTCTTCGCTTTTCCTGTCAGTGTACTTTTGCCTTTTGTATTTTTCAACTAGGAAAACTTAAAATTTCTGAAACTAATACTAACCGTATGGCTTCTGCTGCAGCCCCCGTATATTTTCAGTACACATGTCTCCAAAATCATTATGCTCATCAGCACAAAAATACAACTTCACCAAACCTCATATAGATCTTTATCCAATAGGAGAACGTTCACAGGCTCAGCAATAAAGGCTCCATCGTGAATTCATCAAAATACACCCTCTGCTAAAGCCGCCGGGCTTATAAACATTTCACTAAACTCCTATGGAGTTTCTAATGAATGAAATATTGCATAGTTGTCATGTTAACCATACGGCTGCATCAGCATGGCTCTTGGAGTCACTGTCTGCAGCTATTTGGTTTTATTGAAGTTGTCCCTCCACATTTTGCGACGCAGTGCTGCGAAGCTGAACGGTTCCCACCATGCCGCAGCTATGGGCCCCGGCGGCCCGGTGATGACCCATGCCAGGGCATCATGGTAGCGTCAGCAATGACCGTGAGCACAAACTTCAGGAGCGTCACAGAGAATGTAGCGATGAACAATCATTATAACCTACCAAGAATTTAATGCAAACTGATAAAACTTAATTAATTAAAGCCTGAAAAGTACATGTGTTTTTTTTTCCATGCTCCACTCAAGTAGACTGGGTGAGAGGGAATCACCTTTGCCTAGGAAGCCAGAAGTCAGGTTTGTTCATTAAGACTGGAAACACCAGAGGTTGAGCACTGCACTAACGTCGCATGTCGTAGGGTCACAGTCCTGGGGGGCAACGCTTCCCCCTTCCGGAAGCTACGTTGAATACAGACCAATGGACCCCGCTCCTCCCACCGCAACGAGGACCTATCATTTCTACAGCTGCGAACAGCCATGTCCACACACATGCATCTGGGCACACCTGAGACGGGGTAGATCTCGCAGACGTAGACGCGCAGCAGCCGCAGGCAGCAGGCGCCCACGAAGCGCAGCCGCTCCAGGTCCAGCAGCGTGGCCGTGTACTGGAAGCCCTTGAGGGCCCGCAGCTCCTCAGCTCCGAGCACCAGCGTGCTCCAGCTCCAGTGCAGCACGCTCAACAGGGACTCGAAGCATTCCTGGGAGAGGGGGGGGGGCAGGCAGCGCATTAGACTGAGCAAACAGCCACCAGCCACATCTGACACCGTGTACAGCCACATCATGTTTTGGAGCTTGGATACGAAGTGACATCTTTATAAAGCCATCGACTGCTCGAAGGGCCGGTCCCTGCAGTGCATTAGCCTCACTTCCGTTCCAGTGCCGCCTTCCCCTCATGAGCCCTGTCGACGCTACGTCTCCCTACATGCAGTCACCGGAGCCGCCGGCTCCCCCTCCGCGACACTCTACCCAAACTCTGGAGCGTCGACGGCGACTTCGGCGATCGGGCACGACCGCACACACTTATCACCCTTAGATCAGCGAGCTCAATCAACGTGTCAGGTGTGCAGTAAGACTTCAGTAAGACGAGAGCTGACTGCTGCTGCTTTAGCCTCGAGTGCCGGGGCCGGCCCTCCGCGACGGGAACCAGCCTGGCTGAAAGAGGCTGCGGACCTCAGACTGAAACTGTCGGGATCAAGGCAATGGCTCATGGATGCAGCCTTTACACGGGAGGGATGACAGCTAAGGCAGAGAGCTGCTTCTTAGAGAAACTCTGTCATTGTCTCTCTCGGCGGGCGGGGACAAAAAAAAAAAACATGATGTAGTGACGGTCACTGTGTATTAAGCAAGCTGGCAGACAACCGGCAGAAAAGCATTCTGGGAAGGAACACTAAAGTTATGCTAAATGCTGCAATATTCCACACGTGTATAGAAGCCACACAGGCGCAAACGCACATTTTTGTGGCACCACATCAGCACTTAAACACCGTGAAAAAGCCCTTTAACACTCTACTGAATATTTTTACCGAAAAAAGCAATTACAGAGGTTCTGAAGTGATAGTCTGCCACTAGTGTTTTAGGAATGGTAACACTCAACATGACGGAATTCCAAAAGTATTACCTAATAAAGGATCAATAAATACACACAGACACACACACACACACACACACACACACACACACACACACACAGACTAACCACTGAAACAGTCCGAGCAAAGGAGCGCTTCAGAATGTGCACAGGCTCACACGTCTGCTGCTTCCCCTTTGCCGAGTTCCCATCATTCGATGGAAGCCTAGAGGGTGAGAGAAAAATTCGAAGGTCAAGTATTCAGTGCGTTTCTGCTGAATACCGGCCAGAAGAAAATGAAAGAGCTAAGAATCAGACTCGCCTGTATAGCAGCTGAGGTATCTGGCCAGCATTCACGTCAGTTCCATTGTTGGACTTCTTGGAGCTCTTAAACTGGAAGACCACGCTGCGAACGGGTGCAAATGGCATCTTACTCTCAAGCGCACCTAAAAGGGCAGCTACAGTGGCTGTGAGGGGGGGGCACTGCTGCCTCACACCCCAGGGCTGGGGGCTTGAATCCACGCTGTGCCCCACTGTATGGGATATCTGCATGCTTTCCCCTTGACCTTCCTCTGATAATGACACTTCGTTTTGTCAGGTATAGTCACACAGGAGGTCTTTGGCTGTCACATACGCCATCTGACTCTCGAACGGGACAAAGATTCTGGTGAGAGCGAAGCCTGGGGTTAAAGAGCAGGGTCAGCTGTTTATCCAGTGTGCCTGCAGTAGTTGTTGGGGTTACGGGCCTTGCTCAACGGACCAGCAGTGAGTGCCGGTCACGGGATTCAAACCTACAACCTTCTTATCCTAACCACACTGCTCCAGTGTAGTCAGGTTAACTGGCATAATTTAATTGCCCATAGTGTGTGTGTGTGTGTGTGTGTGTGTGTATGTACTCTACAATGGACATGCATCCTATCCAGGATGGATCACAACCTTAATCGGTCGACAAAAAAAGAATCATCTTAAACCCCAAAACAGAACTGCTGTTGTACCCTTGGACAATCCTTCCACTATAAAAATTCTATGGCAATACTTTTGTGAAAAAAAATAATAAATTAGAGCGAATAGGTTTAAAATAATTAATTGAGAAGTAAAATTGGTACCCGTCATCAGTGGTGATGGTGACCTGGCCGTGGGAGCCGCAGTCGCTGCTCGGACCAGAAACCCTGGCCCAGGCCACGTACCACCAGCCCATCTGCAGGAGCACCGGCTCATCAAACATCATGGCGTACTTCTCCCTGATTGGACGAGGGAGCGGAGGGGCGGAGTCAGCCTTTCAAGCCAGACGTTTGCCAGTGCAAAGGGGCGAGGTGATTCAGACGAGCTAATTGGGCACGGTCGGGAGGCTTTCACAATGGGCGAAACAGGAGAAGGGAGAGAGGCAACTCTAGGCGAGTCATTTTCACAATTCTGTTACTCAGCTAGAAATGCTGACAAACACAGAGCTACAAGACACTCCTCACGTTGGTACCAAGTCGCCATTACAGCACTTAAGCAAAGCGACAACGGGCACCGTTTCTGGAGACAGAGAAGAGGAATAGCCCCCGCATAGGTCTACCTCGCAGCGCAGTCGTACGCCAGGACGTCCGTTTCAGCCAGCAGGTCCCCGTCGGTCTCGTGGTCGCCCCCGTCTGGTCCCAGCTCGAACAACTGCAAGGTGTCAGTCACCAAGCACAAAAAAAACATTCATCATAGCAACCAAACACGCCCTGTCATTCTCAAGAACAGTTCCTACCCTAAATTAAATCTGTCACAAAACAGGTCGCCTCCGATCTAAGAGGATGGTAAAAACCATGTAATCATTAAGCATGTGTAAGATTTCCAAGTGTCAAGTAAGTTGGTAATAATAGACAGAAGCATTATGCAGAAACGGAGAAGTATTTACGTAAAGGGGGTCTCAGCTGTCTGACGTGTTTATAAATAGCAGATGACCAGACAGCCATTCTAATTCTATTCTCATACCACAACAACTGTGTAGGACCAGGCTTCAGAGCATTATTAATGTGTCACTCGCTCTTCACATTGAATTTCCCCCACTGTGACTGATTCACGCTATGATGGTACTAATTTGCTGTGGTCATACTGCGATTTGTACCCATTTGTAAGTCGCTCTGATATTCCCTCTAGGCGAGAGGGCTTCTGGAACACGCTTGGGACGCTTCACGGGGTGGGGGGGGGGGGGAGAATGAACTCACCTTGATCTTGGCCGTGTACTCCCCGCGGCCCCCAAAGAGCCCCAGGCCCCCCAGCAGGATGTCGGCGTCGGCACAGAAGCGGATGGCCTCCACCGAATGGGCCGAGTATCCCCAGCCGCCGCCATGACCTACGGGGGGAATCACCACGCCCAGGTGCCGCGTCACAGAAGCCAAGACGCCCGCAAAATGTATTTGTCTAAGTGCGTCTACGTTTCTCTGACGCCGGTACCCGGAATGAATTACAATAGAAGGAAGGGTTACATCTCATGTGCGCTCCCTGCTATTCAAACCCACTTTATTATTGTCAGGGAAAGGGACGCATGGCGGGGAAATTAACACGACACGGCCGGCGCAGCTGAGGATTATGGGTAATGCACTCACTCTCGAAACGGTTGACCACACTGTAGTCCTCTTTGGAATAGACCTTCATGACAGCCTGGGTTTCCTCCTCGGTGCTGGCCACGCCCACCTTCAGCTCCTGCATGGCCGCCAGCGTGTCCAGGCATCCTATAGGAGGAGCACAGGTCTCCGCTCAGTCCACGCGGCCCGTCGACGTCGGCCCTCTACCGCGGGGTCGGTGGCCGTGCTCACCCAGGACGTGCAGGGCTCCGTGCGAGCGGGTGGTGGTGGCGTGGGGCCCGGAGGGCAGGGCGAGCTCGGGGCTCAGAATGCTGCAGCGCGCCGGCGGGCCGGGCTCCGGGGACAGCCGCGCGTCCGCCGTCACCGCGTGGTAGCACCACATCTCCCGCGTGGCCGGCAGGAACCTGAGGGTGGATCCAGAGAGTCACAGCCACGGCGGACGGAGGCAGCGCGGACGGAGAGAACGACAGCCGCGCTCAACCCCGATGGTCCCACGTCCGAGAGTAATGTGTTGTTTTCTATTATTTCCACATTTTTATTCCAAGTCAAAGTGAAGTATCTATATTGTCGACTTCGGCCGTGTGACTCATGGGTCATAGTGCAAGAAAAACGGTGACGGAAAGGATATAAATATGAGATTTTACACATTGACGATCTGACAGTTTACACACGACATGCATACATACATACATGGACAAAGACAGAAAAATACATTCAAATATACAGTTTAAAATTTCATATATACAGTACGGATCTGAATGCGTATTAACAGATTTTGGCTAGATAGTTTAAAGCTTAAAGCTTTAAAACAGCAGGCCGTATGGGACTACAAATGGTGCACCTGCTCATACCAGTACACTGTCAAAGATTAACAGTCCAGCAAAAATGGGAAACTAATCTAAAAACCGCCTCTTTGGACTTCAAAAGGAAACCGAAGGACTTTGATGAAAGAGGGAGCTCGGACCAAACCGAGCCTCAGAACCCCATTAGTTAGAGTCGCTATATAAAACCGTATCCGTCTCTCCCCAAGCCGAGAGTCAAGGCCGCAGTGCACAAAGGCTCACCTCCAGATGACATCATAGACCGGGTCGAGGCAGAGGCCAAAGCCCTGCAGGTCCTCCTGCTCAGAGTCACTGAAAGTCCTACAGCTGCCATCCGTCTTATTGATGAGCAGGCATTTAAAGGGCGGGGGCTCAAAGACAGAGGTGGGCACCAGGCCTGGAAGGAAGCGGACACACGGGCGTCACACGGGGCCGCAAACCTCTCCCGCACCCTACATGGGTATAAACGCCAAGGCAGATGGCAGCAGGAGACCTCACCGATGATGTGGCGACTGGCGAAGATCTCCGAGGTAGCCAGGACGTGGGAGTTGATCAGAGCCTCGTCGATCCTGAGGAAGGTCTGGTCCCCGCTCGCTCCAATCCACGTGGCTTTACGCCCATATTTAGCCCCAATGTTGGGCATCGGGGAGGGCTTGGCGTTCCAGTATGGCATGTCCAGAATCGGCCGGCCCAGCTGCCCTTTCTGGAAATGAAATTAGCTCCTGATTCCCTGAAAACTGGTCTAGATCAGTGTCTTTCAGCCCAATCCTCAGGGGGCCCCGGAGAGGCTGCGTTTTTGGTCCCTCCCAGCCGCTAATGTACAGTAGCAGCAGCAAAAATGTGCAAGTCTGGGAGTGCTCGAGGACTGAGAGACACTGAGAAACACTGCTCCTACTCAAGACCATCTTCCACACAAAAAGACCATTTTGACACAAAACACAACAACAAAAGAACAGGCTTGAGGAGCAAGGAACCCAAAAAAAGTCAAGAAAATCAATGCGGACGCTGAGAAATAACTGACAGGGATTCCATACCGAAAAACTCCCGAAGGTGTAGACCTGGCCGTCCATCAGGAGGACTGCTGTGTGGTTGCTCCCCGCCGTCACCTGGACGGTGGGCCCAGGTAGGCCCTGCACCAATGTCGGAGTGCCCCTGTACAAGACATTATGAAGCTCTATTAGCCACAAACCAGACCACTCCCTCAGCATAGGTTTTGCAGGCGGGGTCTCGGGACAGCATTTCACCTGGAGTTGACATCTCCGTGACCAAGCTGGCCATGCTGTCCGTAGCCAAAGGTGTAGACATCCCCGTTCTCCATTAACACCACTGCAACACAAGGACAGGACTCATCCAGATAAACCACACAGGAAGTGACACCGCACACGCTCTGTTTATGTTCCACTCTACTGCTCATTAAAAAAAAAACAAAAAACCATCCAAGTAATCAGCGTGTAGAGAGTTTAACTGGAAAGGCAGATGCGAGGGTGGCAGGAGGGAAAGGTGAAGGTGAAGAGAGAGAGAGAGAGAGAGAGAGAGAGAGAGACTCACCCGAGTGGTGGAATCCGCAGCTGACCTGCACAGCCCGCAGCTCGCAGTCGAATCGCACTGCGCCAGGGGGGTAGGTGGTGATCTTGCTCGCGTCTTTGTCCACACGGTCACCGCTGCCGTCTATTAAAAAAGGACCCACAGGGGTCGGTTTGAGGTGCAGACGGTGCTGGCCAGAAGCCAACACAAAGACAGAGGATTCAGTAGCAGCGAAGGGAGCTTTTCGGATCCCTGGAAGGGAGGCTGTGGTCTAGCAAAAGGCATGTCTACCACCTGGGGGGGGGAGGGGGGGGGGGTAAGCAGGAACTCCACCCTAAAAAAATGAAGGCAATAACAGACCAAGTAGAGGAGAAAAAAATCATTAGCCCCCATGAAAAATTAACAGGTGACAGTCCTCTTCCTAGAGCTACAAAAATGTTTATGGGCAAATTCTCTCTGCGAACAATTAACAAGTGAAGCACATTGCTACTGCTGTAAAGACAGTCTCCACAATCCAACGACGAATGCAAAGTCAACGTAAAGCATTTCTGAGCAGACACGATTCCAATGATAAGCATTATGGGGGGGGTGGGGGGTGGGGGTTGGCACACATTAGATTAAAGGATAGTCAAGTGTCTAATTCCACATGGAGAGTTTCTGAAAATAAAACATTAAAAAAAATACAATTTTTCTCCCCTACTAGAACCATCCATATGTCAAATTCAATTCATAGGGTGGATAAATTCTTTAAAATGGGCTAATAAAATAGGCCAGTAATACTCTACTTAACATGTAATGCCATGCAATGTGAATGTGAGACAGAGGAAGAAGCAGACGAATGCAGAAGTGAAGTTCCTTGTCGGTAAAGTGCAGAATGGACAGCTCCTTCCACACGGACATTCGCTAATACACTATAAGCTTCTTTAAAAACATAAAAAACCACAACAGAGTGGACACTGGGCATTACCTTTTTCCTGCAAAGGGACAACACTCTTTAAGCGCCATCCCTTTAACAGCGGGGTAGAGGGGATCTGTTTCATTTAATGTCCGAGATGCTGGGACAGGCGGGGGCCGAGCGGGCCGCAGCGCCCCCTAGTGTAGGCCGCAGTACCTGAGTGTTTGTCCCTCTTATGCTTTAGGTGGGTCTGAAGGGGTCTTAGCCTGGCTAGCGCCTGCTCTCGCTGGTGCAAAAACATGGGGCCAGGGAATACAAGGGGGCCTGGGGGGGAGAGAGAGACCTTGACATGCAATGGGGAAAGCTCACTGATGAGAAGGGGGGGGGTAAATGATCAAGGAGACAACAACATCAAATCAAGAGAAGTCAAATCATAGATGGCAGAAACACAGGAAACAAATGATAAATACTGAAAGTAAGCTAGAGATGGCCTAGTGGTCACAAAGGGAAAGACACCACCTCAGCATGCGGATAAAATAGGAAGAAATAAAATGAACAAGCCCCTCTGCTCGCCTCTTTAGGAGCAGATGCAGCAGTTTATAATATTAAGACTTTCTCAGCCTTATGGAGGGAAGCTGTAGACAGGACTTCGGTTGTAGTTAGATTTATATCGGCTGTCTAGATAAAAGCATAAATAATTCTCACCAGTGTCTAAACAAAAACTTCCAATTTAACGAAAGAAAGGTGGGTGGTAAAGGTCGTAAATTATTTAGAATGCATTATGTCTAATAGCATAAGTAAAAAGTATGAGATGAGACCTTTGGCAGTATTTACTTTACTGGCAACTAATCGTTTGATTTGATCTTAAATCATGTGACCTGACAGACTGACGTCCCGCGATGGAACGCGCCGAGTGTCAGCAGGCTTCATACGGTTCCGTGTCGCCCACGCGGGCCTGGCACTCTGCCCCCCCCAGGTCCGTGACGGCAGCCTTACCTCGGCCTTCCTCCAACCGCTGCCTGCGGTTCACCCTCTGTCGCTTCTCCTCCTGTCGGACCTGGATGTGTTCCTCGATGTTCACGCCTGCGGGGGGAGGAGGGACAGGAACAGCTAAAACAAAAAGGCCCAGAAGGGTTTTTTTTTTTTTTTTAAATGGTGAATAAATGGGGGGGGGGGGGGGGGGGAAAAGGGGGGGGGGAAAGGGGGGAAGCAAAAAAAACAAAAAAGGGGGTGGGAGTATGGATATGATGGCTCGGCTTAAAGACAAAC
>JAABNY020000001.1:43229010-43243032 GCA_015164015.2 Brevimyrus niger
AGATTTCAGGTCCCGAGAGTACAAATCCAGACCAAGATTTTGTTTAAACCAGCCAGTTAAGGACTCTGACTCTTTATACTCAATTGGTTGGTTGAAACAAAATCTTGGTCTGGATTTGTACTCTCTGGACCTGAAATCTCCAACTCGGTTAAAGGTTTACATATAGACAACTACATATATAAGTGAAGCACAATTCAATGGTTCCTCCATGTTCCCATAATGCTTCACTGCAGATTGCAACACTGGTCAGTATTAGCAGCATTCCAGCTTTGATGCTTTGGCAGGGACTTGGTACGGCCACTTTGTTGCAGATTTAATTATTATGACAGTCCGAAAGGTGCACGCTAACGCAGACACCAATGTCATTCAAAGGAGAAGCTCAGTAATCACAGTACTGTGACATACAGAAATCCCCAAATCCAGACCTTCCATGAACATAGAAGCACAACTACTTTGATTTGTGGAGGGCAATCAAATATCCCTGAATCTGAGCACTTCTTTAGCGATTCAAGTAACAACGTAGAAATTAGGCCAGAAAAAGAGAGCAGTTATATTACTAAATGACACTTTTTATAGCGGGTACCCATTAAAAAAAAAAAAAAAAAAAAGACATCCTAATCTCCAGTTGTTACAGTAGTTTCATGTGACTTGTATTGTGTAACAATATTTCACATATTTTGTACCCCACTACAGATATAGCTACCTGCTAAATAAAAGAAAATCACAAACACACACACACACACACAAACTAAGAGTAATATAGAGAACAATTTACCTAAAGCACCCGGCTTCAAACTGTGTGAGGGAAGCGCAACCATGAGCAGAACATGCAAATTCAGACATGCGGTGCTGGGCCGGGAATGGAACCCAGAACCCTAGAGGTGCGAGGCCACAGCAGAACACCACCCGCTGGGCCACCTCCTGTCTAATTAGCATAACGACGCGAACAATGGAGAGCGTGCACTCATTCCACAGGGCAGCACAGTGAGGTACATGCACTGTCACAGTGTCACACTCTCCCTAGCAAGTCACATGCAAAAGGGACGTGACCTGCTTCTGAACACTGGAGGGGGGAGGCGGCGGGGGGTGGGTTCAACACCACTGGGCTTCCGCACAGGCTACGGGGGGGCTTAACTGATAAATCTGCCACACAGGCCAGCTGTAGAAATTCTAGTTGCAATCTTTTTACTCATTCCAAATATAATAATAATCTTCTTGTTTCAGTACCTAATGCATACTTCGAGCCTAGACTGAAGCATGTGTATAACACCCTACATTTTATTATAATTATATTAACAGACATTTATATATTTTTTTAAACTTTATGCTATATACTTTTCACTCTTTCCACCGTCGACCTTTGTCTGAATTAATTACAGTATTTACTGGGTCAAACAGTGTGTATCTGTGAAATATTTTAATTCTGCATTTTCTGTAAATGAACAGTTAAAGAAAGAGGCCTTCCTCAGTGAGCGAACACCCAGGAAGGGCCTGTGTGAGAAACGGGAGGAGATGGACCCGCGGATTCCCGCAGGCCAAGCCGGCCTCGGACCCATGGCGGCTGACCTTGGGCAGCTTGATCACCGGCTCGCGGCATTCCTCCTCCTCCTCGCTGTCCGAGTCGCCGCTCTGCACGGAGCTGCGGGAGGCGAGGGCCAGAGAGGCCTCCCGCTGCTGCCAGTCCAGCACACAGAGGCGCACGCCGCAGTAGACGTTAAAGGCCGAGGGGTTGCCATGGAGTTTAACGTCCGGGATGGGGAGGGTCCCGTCCGAGCCGTCAGCCTGGGAGAGGGACGGCAGGGCGACAGAGAAGAACGCTTATGACACAACGCAAAGGGATGAGCATAAAACGAGAGAGAGAGAGAGAGAGAGAGAGAGAGAGAGATGGGCCAGAAACTGCCATCAAAGCAGCACAGTAATAAATGTAACAGCAATAGAAAATCAGAAACAGTTATGATAAAATTCACTGACATGACACATTTTAATCACTGGTGCAGAATCTATATGCTCATACTGTACAGACTACTACAATTTTACTATTTTTAGTTTTAATATATATACATATACACACACACACACACACATATATATATATAAACACATAAAACGTATAGACACTCAATTCATACACAAGCATATTACTCCTCTGCTCTGAACCCAGCGAGGGGGAATACAGGCCTGTCTCTTCACAATGTGGGGAGGGGGAAGCCATTGCGGTCTACATGAGTGAGGGAGGAGTCAGAGGCTTATTGGATGCCGTGCTACATAATGCACCTAAGAGGCCTGGAGCTTCAGGGCTTCCCTGCCGCGAGCGAAAGGGAGGGGATGGGCAGTCCGCCCCCGCACACACAAACGCACGCATGCGCACACACAGCGCTGCTGGGAAGTGCATCCCACAAGACCAGGGAGATGGACGGGAAACCACAGGCCTGCGGTGTAATCGCACGGCACCCCTGTCCGCACACACAGGCCTGCGGTGTAATCGCACGGCGCCCCTGTCCGCACACACAGGCCTGCGGTGTAATCGCACAGCGCCCCTGTCCGCACACAGGCCTGCGGTGTAATCGCACGACGCCCCTGTCCGCACACAGGCCTGCGGTGCGATCGCCTGTCCGCACACAGCAATCCAGCTTCTCCAACAGCACTGGCCTTCCCGCCACAGTTATAGCAATTTGGATCACATTTAGACCTGCAGGGCGGCAAGGCCCCATTTCTCTTGCTCAAAAGAAGAACCAGGGCAAGTCGGACAGGGATGTCAGCATCTAATCAGGGAACAAATTTATTCAGAGGACCTTTGCGGCTGCAACTTTCCTGGCGTCACCAGTATTCAGTAATGGATGCCCATTACTGAATGTTACTACTATTAATGTGCACTACCTAAGAGCGAGGATGCATGACAAAAACCAGACACCAAGTGAAACTGGGTAATCCTACAATACAAAGCAAAAAATAAATTTCCAGTGTGCATAAAAATGTCACCATTCAAAACCATAATTCCATGAATGTGACCGTTATGTCCCAGACTCCATTAGAGACTCTAACCTGTCTATGCAACATTTAAAACTTATGCTTGTCGGTCATGTTAAGTAACACTAAACCTTTGGAGCACAGACTGCATCTGATATGTTTCTTAGTCTGCTGTGATACAGCCTCCTAGCAGCTCTGCTGACTCCCAATAAAAGCCCAGAGGAGCATGATCCAGGTTCTGTCATATCGCTAAGCGAACTGACTAATCCAGAAGAATAATACGCATAACGGCACAAATACATTTATATGAAAAATGAAGCCCACAGCTCTGCTTTGACACCAGTCCAAACTGCTGTGGCTTCAGAAGTGATCACCAATAACACAGGGGCATTACTCACAGGCAATGAGACTAAATAATCTTTTCACGCACCACCGGCTATAATGGGGACAAGTTCCACTCAGCTGTACATTTTCAAAGCTACAGTGCAACGTTAATGCAGTGTGGTGGGATAAAGTGCACAGTAGCCACGATTTGCATAGCATTTTTAACTAACAAAGTACATATGCATTTTCCTAAGAGAACCAGTATATGTATAATGAAATGTGCGCATAACATATGCAGTAAAGATATACATAGGTACGACAGGCATGAACTTTGTATGATCAGTAAACTGACCCCATGCCAAATTACACATAACATGGTGCATGTTTAATTCACTGGCATGACTATCTATTGGATATCCATCCATTTTCCACACACCACATATAAAAGTACAGGGTCCAAACTCATTGTAACCACATCATTGTGTATAATTGTTTTTGTGTGCCCATGTATTTATATGCGTGTGTGCATTTTATATATTTAGTGACACACATTTAGCAACACCCTAGAGGTGCACTGATCAGGGACTGGAATCGGCTGGTTTTCAGCGTTCTCGGCCTGGACCCGAGACCCGCCGGTCAGTCTCATGTATGTCTAATACCCCGATACCAAAACGAACCGTTTTACGCAGGACAGGTCATGCGCACACTCTGATGCAGGCAATAGCTTCACAGCCACATGCACACTCACAGCTGCACGCTAACATGTCATTAGTGTAAAAATCCTTCAGAGCGAAGACGACAAAGGCTGCAATTTGTAATACATGTAAAACCAAAGTAAACTACCAGGGAACCCCCACAAAAACATGGCAAAACATAGGAGGTTTAAATTGATTATTAAACGTATGCTAGATAATCCTGAAAAAAAATAATCATTACAATTGCAACGCTAACAAAGGTTTATTCCTATGACAGTAAAAACGGTTTAGCAAAACTTTAACCCCCTGCGCTATAATGTCTGTACAGTACAAAGGAATGAAAAAACCTGATCTTAATCTATCTAGTGATGTAAGAATTGTATTGTACCTAACATGCGATGCTGGTGTTAATAAAATTATTATTATTTTTATCTGGTGAATTTAAACATACTGGAAAATGATACAAGTAACAGACATTTGTTTTGTCACTGAGCACTTTTATTTTGAGACTTGTTTAAGTGAGAGAACATCCTGTAACTAGGTGCAGTTTGGAGAAAATTGCATTTGATGATTTTTGTTTGTATATGCTGTCAATTATAGTTTTTAGAAAGGAAATTAGAATCAGTAAAATTCTGTACGAGCCGGTAACAATAAAAAAAAAAAAAGAAAACGAAATTGGTTTAGAAAATTCCAACTGGTGCATCTCTAAATATCTCTCTCACACACACACACACACACACACACACACATTAACCACCTGCAAAAACATAAAAATGCCAAGTTTTCAGACCATTTATAAGGTACTGTTTGGTTGTATGGTCTGTTTATCTTCTATACTGGGTATTTTGGGTGTTTTCAATACATAACTTTACAATGTGCGATGACAAATGTAATAAGGTATAGTAACTTGTAAATAAATGTATATATGTATAGAAAACGTTCCAACAGATGTGACACCCTCATTAATTAGTTCACATTACAATTGGGAGCACTGAAGATCGATCTTCATGCCATAAATCAAAATTCTCCTTATAAGGATTCCAAGCTCTATTGCAGCTCTTCACCATTTTATGTCAGAAACTGAGTCACATGACAGACACCTGGTCAATATGCAACTCCGCTAGCAAATACTCAGCATGTGATCTAACACAGAAAACAAAATCATTCTTCCGAGCGCAGGTGACAGAAAAAGCACAAGTCAGCACCAAAAATCACTCGGAGGAGAATTCAAACAACACAAAGAGCAAATTCCAAGCACAATTCACCGCATATGTAGCAAAATACACCCCTCAGATCACCAAAATGCTTACCACTTAATGCTTACCATGTAACAATGCATCTGGATCATCATTCAAGAGTGACCCTTACAGACTGTGCCAACCTCTGAACCCAACACCTATGCATATATAACGGAACAAGCTGCGGAATGAAAGGGGCTTAACTTTATTCTAATGAGGTCCAGAGCTGGGAGGAGGGGACATGCTACTCTTTTGCTTATTTTAAAGATTCTCTTGGCTCCATCAATGAAGAGCCGGCCATTATGAAGAAAAACAAAACCACACAAAAGAACACATCCCTAAAGGATTGTCTAATACCACATCATATGGTATTTGGAAATGAAGCTATTTTTTTTCCCCAACACACCCATCAGCAGACACGCAACATGGTTATACTGCATTGCTGACTGCATGACAACCGGATGGAGGACATGGTTGCCAGGGCAACAGGTGACACTACATCACCTGGCAACAGAGTGAACTGCCACAGTATCTTACACATCTTTTGCAGAAAACCTTGTTTACTGGCCATCGCCCAGCTTTAACTCATTTAAACTGTACTCCTAGCAACAGATCTTGAGATCAGAGGGAAGCCTCTTCATTAAGGTCGTAATGATCGTACTTTAACAATATTGACATTTTAATAACAACGCTCCACATCGATGCATTTGGACAACTAATGATTTTGAGCAGCCATGGTCAAAGCTATCTAATTAGCATGCATACCCTTTTGAGAGTTCTGATCATCCACAATCATGCAATACTAAAGGAAACCACCCAGACCTCATTCATTACCTCCTTAATCAGAACTTAGACAAATATATTTTTAAACTTCAAAATCACACACACTCACAAAAAAAACAAAGACAGACTAGACAAAAAACGGATAACACCAAAAGAAGACAGGCCTAAATGGAGGGCAAGGATCGACAAAATGAAAGGCAGTTACCTTTGTTCTAATTTTTACTTTTGATTTGACCTTCTGTCGCCTTTTCAGCTTCTTTTTGTTCAAAGTCTTCTTTCCCCTGCAAAAAAAGTACCAAAGTCAATTAGGAAAAAGAGTCAGTGATTATCATCTTAGAATTCTGACTGAACATTTCTGAAACACTGAATTTTTAAAAGCAGCTACCAATTCCTATATTACTAATAGTCCCAATATGCACTGAAACTAACTAAACAAAGAACAGCAACTCTGTCTGTAACTAATAAAAAGACTGCAGATGTTAACGGTCCATTATTTCCTGCAAAATTTAAACAGCTACAGTCAGAGGATTTTCAGAAGACATCATGCTTTGGTTTACTGTGTAAAACCATTTATAAAGCAGACCGGGTGAGGGGGTGCCTTAATTTTAAGATTCTTTCTCTGGGGGTAGGGAAATAATTACAAAATATAATAATAAATAATAAAGCAAACTATCATTTTTCCTTATTGTGATGGTTAATCAATGCGAGTTAAGAGTTGCATAGAAGATATCAATACATGTGCAAATCATAAAATATGAATAAAAAATTAAGGTACACAATATAGGTATATGGACCTCATTATTAATTAGAATCATTTTCAAATTACCCCACATGCATTTCCGACACAGGTGTATAACCAAGCACACAGTCACACAATCTCCCGCAACAAACGTTAGCAGCAGAATGAGTGGCTAAACAGGAGAGGTTAGGGGCTTCCCTCTTGGCACCTTCATAGAACACCATCTTTCCAATAAGTCAGTTCGCCACATCTCTGCCCTGCTAATATGGGGGACGAAACATGACATAAGCATTAATAAATCAAAGCATTTATTTAATTTTCTATTCCAAAGATTTATAGAAAAATATTTTTATTATTCCAAAGTTTTATTTAGAAATTTATTTATTTTTTTTATTCATCTTTATGTAAACAAGGTGGGCAGCTCTAACCCTTTCTCTAAAGCCCCATTGGCCAGGGGGACTTCACTGATCTGCACTCCATTACCTTGGCCTTGCTTATATGAAGAAATGCTAGCTGGTGTTCATGTTAGTAATGCTAAGTTCACACTACACAGCTTTCCAAGTTGTCAGATTGCTATGCTGTTCATATGTACAGTATGGGGTTATATTTATGCCAAAAATATGTCGACATGCGCACTTGTCCGTGTCGACCGAACATGTAACAAAGCATTTGTCTGTCAGTTCAACTTTAAATTGCACTTGGTCGTCCTCCTTGTTGCGCGTCATTGTGTGTCATCTTGGTGTATCGTTTGTCTGTGGTGTTTTGCTTCTAGTCCTGCTGTATCATACTGCAAGTGAAGTGAAAGTAAAGGTCAAAATGTCTCGGGGCGAGTTCAGTTGTGAAGTGTTTGGACACAGAAGAACACAGAAAGGGACCTTATCACTCAACACTAATACCCAACTTGAATAGCAGCAAATCTCACCAGTGACGTTTGAACATCTAATGGGAAGCCTTCTCGAGAGAGCAAATGTCACCGCATCAACAATGAGCCAACCAGCTTCACATTAATGCTGCGTTCCATTTGAATGCATAACTCGGAAATCCCAAGTTCCTAGTCAGAAACTTCAACTGGAATGCCCCTTGAAGTTGAAATTATTACTCGGAAAGTCACAGGAATTTACACAACCCCAACCTCAGAATCCAAGATGGCTGCACCCTTTATCAACAGAAGTTAAAGCTATAGTATTATACCAGTTATTAACAGTTGCATCTTATTTATGGCTCATTAAATTGGCAGCACACATGAAACTGCTGAACCACTACCTGTGGCCATGTTGCTATAGTGTTTTTATACTCAAAATACTGTGTAATGTGTTCTCACCAACTGGTATTGCTAATGATGAACCGGGCTAGAATTGGGGCCTGTTTCAAGAAGCTTGGCGTGACGTGCATGCATGCTTATCTGTGTCTGCGTATATCACCCAACCCTATAGCACAGTCATGCATAGTCATCACTATTCTTCAGACATTATTAACAATTAAGAATGTTGCATTTAAGACACTGAAAACTAGTGGGGATTGGGTGGATTCTCTTATGGAAGCAGAGTTCTCGTTTTCTCTTTCTCTCTATCTCTCTCTCTCACACACACACACACACACACTCTCTCTGCTACAATCGCCTGCACTTTTCAAAAAGCTTTCACATGCATTCTACCCCTGGTCAGCCAGTCAGCTGGTAGCGAGCACTAGTACAAAAATTCCAAAGGATGACACAGCCAAACTGGTGACCAACAAAAATAAGCAGAGAAGCAGAATGGAGTGTATGAGAAACAGTGGCCATCCACTGCACCGAGAACAGCATGTCGCCCCTGCAAATACGCTCAACTGCCCTAATATAATTTCAACAAGTTTTCATTTAGCAAAACCTATGGTGACACCACTCTAGTTGGTTGACTGATCAGAATCTGCAGTATTGCCATGACAACCAGGATGTTAACTGGTAGTCCTACCTACACAGCAAATTCCATTTAAGATACATTAATCCAACAGATGGTTGTTTTTTCAGCTCTAATTTCATTGCTAATAAAGGACAAAAAAAATTAGGATTAGGATGACAACAGGCCAGCCATAAAGCTAAACCATTGCTGAAGGGAACAACCGTTACGTGCAGGTAGGCTAAGAGCTTAATCCAAAGAGTTAACTTACCAATCTGTGCCGTTATTTTTACTAAGTGAAACACCCATTTATCCAGCAGGCGAATGTTAATGAATAAAGAGAATATAATATGATTCACAATTCTGCTTTGATGATATTACTATAAATCATCTACAATAACAGCATATGAAGTGCCAGTTTACACCAAAACAGCTGTATTCCTCTCAAATGAATGTGTTGTTGGAATATATATTTAAAAACCTCTGAAAACAGCCTGGGCCAACATTTAAAATAAATTGACAAACCAAACGTAAGCAAACAACTGCACCAAACATTTATATTGATACTGTATGAAAGGGAAAACTGAATGAAATCCCTAGGAGGAACATATCTTCATAACAAGACTATAGCCCTTTTCAGGGATATGCAACACATAGAAAAAACTTTAACGACAGGAAACTCATTTAAAAAAGTACACCAACACCCAAGGGAACACGCCACCTAAATCAAATTCAGGAAGGCTACATTAACAATTGGCCTTAAGCTGACATATTGATTCTATTCAGTGCAAATAAAGATCACACTCACAACAACATGACTTCATATGAAAACACTTAGTGGTGACTTTATAAAGGTGCAGTCCATTAGTAACCTTCATTTTTAAAACAACACTATAGACTTCAAACTGATGGCACAAGATGGTCCAGTTATGCCCAATGATTTCCACTCTGGAAAAAGCAGAAGGAAACAGCAGAGCTCTGTTTCTGCAACCCAGAAGACCACACCAGGAGTCTGCAGTATATGCTACTTTCGACAGGCTGTTTGATAAACGATTCACAGACCAATCAATGAAGATTTCAGGTCAGCTATCTATCGAGGCCCTATATACCAAACAGTCAAGCCCAAAAAAAATTTAAAATTACAGTCACCTTGACTCTATTGTTGTTAGTCAACCTAAACTCTTAGCACAAGACAATTCAGTTTTATAAAAATAAAAAGATTCCAGCGGTAAGCTACCCAAGTCTAAATAACAAAAGACAATAGTGCAATGTAATGCAACAAAAACTCTGCAGTTACACATTAACAGCATTGTTTTCCAGTGCAGCACAAAATGGTCTCCATATGATCAATGAGTCAATACAACAAGGTTTCATAACAATGACAACACACTAATACTTCTGTAAAATATATATATTTTTTTTATAATTCATAAAGGATGCAGGCAGTGCCCGGGTTAAGAACGTCCAACTTAAGGACAACTCATACTTACAAACGCAATGCCATTAAGCCCATTAGATAAAGAATGTAAGCTAAATGTAATGGTATATAATGATGAATGGACACACTTTGTGACAACTATGATACAAGTAGTTACTTTTGTCATTACTGTAGAATTCTTTATTCATTATTATTACCATATTATTATTTTTCCAACACCTAAAAATTCGACTTAAAGACAGACTTATGTACTGTAACAGATCTTGTTTGTAACCTGGAGATCACTTGTACTGTAACTGGGCGCCATGGTGACGCAGTGATCAGCACTGCTCTCCCACAGCTTTAGAACCAGGGTTTATCTCTCTGCCAGGGGCCTGTGCGTGGAGTTTGCATGTTCTCTCTGCGTCATCACGGCATTTCCTTTGGGTACCCTGGTTTCCTCCCATGGTCCAAAAACATGCTGAGGTTAACTGGAGTTGCCAAACTGTCCATAGGTATGCATATGTGACTGGATGGCGTGTGAGTGTGCCCTGCGATGGGTTGGTGCCCCATCCTGGGTTGTTCCCAGCCTTGTGCCCTGAGCCTCTGGGATAGGCTATACACCCCCTGCAACTCGGAATAGGACAAGCGGTTACAGAAAGGGGATGAATACTGTAAAGTAAGGCTTATCTGAGGAATAACTTGGGATGATTAGTTAGTATGGAACAGTAAGAATGTGCATTATTGTCCAGAGAGTACCTTTAACCAGAAGGCAAACAGAAACACCATACTGTTTGCAATGTCACAAATAGCTGGAGCTATTTCCTAATTTCATATTTTAAAATTAACAATATTAAATTTGCATGTATACTTGCCTAAGTTTACACTTAAATGTTTGAGCAGTTTTAATTGTACACTTGTGCCACCAGCAAGACACTCATTGTACTTTTTGTACATTGTGAATAAAAGGATTCTGATTCTGCTTGGGCGTCATCATCAGAGCTGAGTGTACGGATGGTGGAACATTTTAGGTACCAAATTCTCAGTCTTTGAAGGCGTCGCCTGAGTAATTAGAGAAGTGTATTAAACAGAACCTGTTTTCATGAGGATAACTGGAGCACTACACCCTTTCCAACAAATCCAAAAATGTGCTGTGCAACTCAAGAAGCTACAACTAGACAATTAAAGCTCACAAGAAATTCCATTTTACACTGCTTTGCAACTCCAATTGTTAAAGTCAACAAAAAAATGACTCAATTTGTGATAAAAAAGGACACATTTCGATACTTTCATTTTCAATTTTAGTTCTGTCAGCAGTGGATAGCAAAGTACCGATCTATTCCTTAAATTGCGTAACGACACATCAAAACCGTTATAACACCTCAAAACACAAAACATTTGGGAGAAACACCTAATTCAAGACACTGGCCTAACTGACTTTTTTTTTCCTTTTCATTAATTGGGTTTTGCCAAAGAAGTACCACCTTGCACGCCTCAATGGGGGACAACGCATCACCCTATTAGCTGCCTTCATTTGGTATCAATGATACAATTTCAGATAGTGACGCAGGACAAATAAACACAGATTGTCGTTGGCTTTGTAGTACTGACTAAGTAACTAGAACATTAGATGACCGCTAGGATGAAATCCGGGATGTTTATAAGCAACTATAAACCCGTTTAACAGGCATGGATGAATCACGGCTGGCTTGTCAGCGAAACGTGGTTTAACGGATGAACTCTGAAACTCAACGCTGAGGACATAACAAGCGCATCAACACCCGCTATTTATTTGCATTTCAGCGCACACGGATGCACGGTCATTTCCTGGGCAAAAAAATCCTTACATATCTATACTGATCTGAGTCCCGGTGAAAGGAAGGGCTGGTCAAGGGAGCCCCGCGTCGCAGCGCGGGCTGTCATTGCCTCAGACACCCACATCTAACCCGATAAACTTCCCTATGAACCCCAAGCAAATCGAGACCCATTTTGATAACCAAACACACTGCATATATAATTCTGAATGTGGTAAATGTGTTTTCAATGAAGAGCAACGTTTCTTTTGCATTTTGCCCTTAACAGACCCTGGGTGCATGCCGCAGATCTGCCCCGGGTAGCTAATAAATGACGATCACTCGAGTGGGCACACGTAAGAGCCAAATAAGAGAAACAAATAGACGCATAAGAAAGGCATATTCGTCAAATATATAAGCACCAAGCTAACCAGCTAAATGTAGCTAGATAAGCCAAACAAACGCCAGCTATGACAGCTAGCTCGCAGGCTAACCAGCACGGACTTCCCTAGCCATTGTATTACAGCAGCTAGCCGGATAGCTAACGAAGGGGTGTAGCTAGATAGCCAGGTTCGTTCTCGCCAGCCTTCTAGGTAGTCAACTGATTTTTTTTTAGATAATAGTAAACATATACAGTGCTAGGTTAACAGTGCAGAGTTCATTTCTGATTTGTTTTGACCTACCTGCTCTGTGAAATCCCTTGCTCTTTGTCGCTTATGGCTGTGGTGTAAATCCTCCGATATATGTCCCCCAAAGCTCTCCCTGAGAGCAGAAGCTGATACCGGCTCCGGCAGTCTGACTGAGCCCCCGGGCCGGGACACGAACCCATAGCTAATCCCGTACAAGGAAAATCCGTCCCGGCTGCTGAAAAGACTTTGACACCCAAGCCCACGGTGGGAGGCGACGAGAGGATCCCTCCTGCAGCCGCCGCCGCCGCAGCGGCGCACATCATTATTTTGTGGAACGATTCGTATGTTACATCAGAGACATTTAGTTAAAATCTCACTTTTAGCAGTCACTAACATTCGTCATTAAAAAGACCTTATACATTAAATCTAGCTGTCCTTCGAATGCAGAAAAAATAAAATTCCATGCACCCGATTAGTACTGAAACGACATAAAATACACTCCGTGGTGCGAATCCGAAGCGGCGCTCCTTTTCAGCGCGGTAATTTCAATCAATGCCCGATTAAATATGACATTCCCGGGCATAATGTCGCATGTGGGCGAACGACATGTACGGCTTTCCTTCAGAGCTGGGCCGCGGTGTCGGCTGGCAGCGCCCGTCGCTGGCGTTTGGCTGGAGCCCGAACGAGCCGCAGTATCGCTAACGCTGCCATCTTAGCTTCATCCTCGTCCGCGAGCCGCTGTCGCTGTCAGGCATGCCGGGATACGCCGCGTGCGTCCCCACAGCGCCCGCTCTGCTCGTAACGCTATTCGGACAGCTTCGCCCCTCTCGGCTTGCGTAACCCGCTTAGGCTTTAGCTTTTTAGCCGCATATGCTAGCTTGGACATGGCAAATAAAAAAAAATCTGAGGTTTTTTCCTACATCATTTTGCCCACATTTCCAGTTCACTAAAAACAAATTAATAAGAAATGTAAAATTGCCATAGCAGTTTTTTTTTTTTAAATTTGTGGCATTTATTTTAATTTTTTATGTGCCATACACTAAATTAACGTATAAAAAACAGTGTTTGGAGGTTAGATAATATAATAGTGAGCACTTATTAAATTACCTTCATTTCTGAGGCAAATAGAAATAACTGGACTAGAAACAAAAATATTGCAGTTATTTATCATCTTCTACCAGAAACTAAACTGAAGGCAGAAATGAATGTGGTTTTATAATGCCTTGTTCAATTACACTAAATGGTTTAGTAAGTAGTATTTGGGTTGTTGACATACACATTTAATCATGCACACACGTATACAAAGTAATGAAAATGGCTATTCAAATGTCTTAAAGGCACATTGGTCCTCCATGAGCTTCTAGACCAATTCTGAGGCACCTCGGCATGAACGGACAAAAAAGTCCAGGATTTTTTGAAGTTCGTGAAACTGGTTGGTTTGACCTTTGATGACTAATGTGGTGCCGTGGTTATCGCTGTTGTTTCGCAAGTCTTTGTGAGGGTCCTGTTTGTGGAGATCGCATGTTCACCTCAATCCCCTGCCCCCCAATCCAAAGGAATGCT
>JAABNY020000001.1:43246401-43256862 GCA_015164015.2 Brevimyrus niger
TGAGGTGGGAGGAGCTTATGGACAGCACACTGAGGTGGGAGGAGCTTATGGACAGCAGATTGAGGTGGGAGGAGCTTATGGACAGCCGACAGGGGGGAGGAGCTTATGGATGGCAGATTGAGGTGGGAGGAGCTTATGGACAGCACACTGAGGTGGGAGGAGCTTATGGACAGCAGATTGAGGTAGGAGGAGCTTATGGACTGCAGACTGAGGTGGGAGGAGCTTATGGACTGCAGACTGAGGTGGGAGGAGCTTATAGACAGCATACTGAGGTGGGAGGAGCTTATGGACTGCACACTGAGAGCACAAATGCTGACACGGTCACTGTTCAGTTCAGCTCCAGCTACTACAGAGATTTCCCACGTACATCAAGCACAGCCATTTTGTACTGAGCATATATCGTCCCACTGTGTGGCAAAGTGAGGATGTATTCATTAATGCATCGCTGTGTTCGCTTTTGTCAATGCTGCGAAAGTGGTATATTCTGCTGAGAATGCAAAGGTCATGGATTGAAATCCCAGGGTGCAGATGAAAATAGTGACTCTTTCATGTACTTAAAGTGGCTTAGAATAAAAGTGTCAGATGAATGAATAAATGTAGAAAAACTGCAGAATGTAGAATATACACTCTGCACCAACTTTAAAGAACAACAAAAACCTTACAGCTTTTCCCGTAATGAGACTGTAATTTTATAGTGACATTGTAATTCACCATATTAAACACGAAAAAGATAAATCGGTAGGATGAAAATTAAGATATTAATTAAATACTTCCACATCTGCGTGGCTGTAGGACCCAGAATGAAACCCATGTGTGGAGACTTTATTACGTGCACCCATGTAATTCCAGTTATACCTTCTTTGACTACTAGAACCACATCCTGGTTTGAGTGGCCGTGTAATTCAGAGATGCCTTTCAACACACCACCATCTCATTTTTCGCATTTGTGACCTTCCTGTTAGCTTTTATGAATCTGGAATTTTTTCCTCTGACCTCTTTCAGCAGCCAAACTGCCAGTGACTGGATGCTTTGGTTGTTTATTACACCATACTCTATTAACACCAGACACTGCTGCACGGGACAATCGCAGGAGAGCGACTGTACCCGAGATGCTGAAATCGCCATGCCTGCACCTATCAGTCACGCCGCATTTAAAATCATTTCGATCATGTGTCACAGCCGTTGCACTGCTGAGTTTCCCAATCACTGAACCTCCCCGAGCCTGTCTGCGTATACATTTTCAGATAAATTCCAATGCAAATGAGCAGAAATTAAACACAGTTTTTTCCCCGTATGTGTGCATATATAGATGTATGGATATTTATGAGAGGTTGCACATGCTGTACCTTCACATGGAGATCAGCTAATATGGGTTTTTCTGAACACTGGACAGTAACTGAAACTAAGAATCAGTTACTTTCCACATCAGGCCACTTGCATTAAATATTTTCCACGAAGGTTCCATTTTTATTGTGCATTCTCCGCTTGACAAGAGGGATTACAGTGATATACTTCACAAGTACATCCCTCTCCACCGACAACACTCCCTCTTTTAATGACTCCCATGTCAAGTTATTTTTTTTTCCATTTGATGTTTTGGGGTATGTTTTTCCTTCCCTTAACTTCCGACGTTTGTTGTCAGAGCAGATGTACATGCTATTAGCTAGTAACAGTACTGAAAAGTACAGCTTGTATTTACCAGCTCCTATTCATTTTCCCCTTTGCCATGGCAACAGCATCAAAGCCCACATGGAACACACGAAGGCTGCCGACATCCACCTCAAGGGGGTGGATAATACGTGGACTGGAGTTTAAAAGCAGAGCGAGCCTCCGTTTGCAGACAAAATCCATTGTCTGCGTGCCTTGAGTCAATCGAGAGACAAAAGAGAAGCTTCAATTTTCCGTCATAGTAACTCAGTTCATTGGCATTTTAAGTATTACTGATAACTGTAAACAAAGACCGAGTACATTTGCTTCACTTGAATTTAGCAGCAGCCGTAGCATGAATTTAAATACATAGCATGTATACATGCATATTTGCATTTTATACCTTCCGTGGCGTTTATATTTACATACAGAGAGAAATAACATGGCGGCGTTGTCTGACGGCTGTGAGACTCAGCTGCAGTCTGTCGGCTCTCTAATTGAGTTAGCACAGATCAGAGTGAGCTACACGGGTGATGTCATGGTCTAATTGGACAGCATCTGGACCGCGGAGGGTTTTTTCTGCACTTGAAAGATGACGCACCCAGATGGGTTCTCCTTCCATTAGACACTAAATCTGCAGGCTTCAGCAGGACATGCTCACTGACTATTAAAACGAGTCACATCTCTGATTGTGATTTATCATGTATTCAGGAAGGCTGTTTAACATGACTGGGCGCAAAAAAATGTTTTAGCTTCGTTAAAGTAATTTCTTATACGACTTAATAAATAAATTATATAAATCAATATCAAATCTGCCATGATCTGTTACAAAAACAACCAAAAAATATTTGGCTAAAAGGAGTGACAGTGGGTGATGCAGTGGGACCGCTGTTCCTCAAGGTTCACGGGTTTATTGTGCATATTTAGGACAGTACGCACAGTAAACACTAAGGTACATTACGCTATGAATATTGTATGAATGCTCTATATGCTTCCGGACGCCAGTAAACATAAATCGCAAATACAAATTAAGGCGCTCCATTAAGACGAATACAAATAATTAGAATAAATACGTAACTAGGTAACAAATATGTAATAAAACAGTACATGTGTCAATTACGACAATAAATACGTAAACGCAGTGATGTGGTGTCCACAGCCTATGATTAAAAAAGGCATCCCATTGTGCGTGAGCCACTGCGCTATGCAGTGCCTTGGGGGTCAAGGAACTACCCCCCCTTAAGCTGCTGTTCTCAGTCTGTGACAGCCGCGGATCTGGGAGTAAATGTTATTATAAACACATTCCGGCTGGGCCGATGCCGAGTTTGCATATTAAATACTCCAAATCAAATTAATTGGTTGTGCTGTCAAAAGGTACTTTGGTGCCACCTAGTGTGCTTCACGAGAATATACTACAAGAAACTTAGCCGTTCCTCCAGTTAAGATGCTGCATATCTATCCATCCAGCTTACCCAGTAAGTGATCCCAGGAAGCCCAGGATAGAGGGTAAGGGACAACCTTAAAAAGAAGGCAGTCCGTCCCAGGGCACACAGTCACACAACTGCGCATTTTTTGCTTACGGGAGGAATCTGGAGTACCAGGCAAAACCCAGAGAATATGAGGAAAACATCACCCAAGTATCTGGTGACAATACTTATTTTCGTATCCATCACCAAAGAGTGCTCTCCTTTATAACTTCACCAGCAATTGTGGAAGATATCATGCAAATATATTTATAATTATAAATGACTAATGAACTTTATTAATATCCATGGGTTGCTGACAAATTGTCTATGCCGTAGACATATGTACAGATAACTTTATGCGTCATTTTAAGTAATATATTACTAAACTTGCTAAAAAGTAAAATCTTGGAATTCCTCCTACGTTAATATGACCCTTGTCCCTTTGTTTACCAGCATGCATTCCTTTAGCATAATTCTCATAATGGGTAGACATTAACAACTCCACCACACCTCCCAGTACTATGCACTGTAGTGTTTCATTCGACACTCCTGACATATTTTCTTTGAATAATTTCCAACCGGGGATGGATGTCAAGAGACACCCAAAGTTCTGTCCTGAGCTGGCTCGCTAAGTTATACCATCTTCCGGTTCTGCGTTTGATCTTCCTGTTGTCCAACTCATTTCAGTAACATCTGAATTTCATAGCATATCTAAGAACTTAGTTTGACAAACAATAATCTCCTTCAACGCCACACCCTACAATACTATGCCACTAGATTTCCTTTCATGATCTCTGAAGTCACTCCTAATTACAACACCTAGTAACCAGAGTACCATAACTTGCTAACTAATTACTAGGCCCTTACCTCCTGAGCAGGAATCATCATCCTGTGGCAAGACCCATCTGTGTCCATGAGAAAATGTTTAAATAATAAAAAAATGTCATAATTAGACCACTGTTTCTGGCCAAATTCCAATGCTAAAACCTGATTTATCAACTTCTAAAATTTTACATCTTCATCTATTAGCTTATAAGCACATATAATACAAAAACGTTGTGGGTTGTTTTTACTAAGAGTTTCCTACGAACACATGACGCAGTCGTCACCAGTTCAAAATCCATATTAGTTAATAAGAAGCCAATACACTTTTGACATAATTTATTGTTACAAAATCTGTACTGTCTATATCAGAACCACACTTTAGCTGCACTTCAGCCATTTTGTCAGGACTGGATAAGCTCAATTTCTAACTCTTACTCTACCGTCGTTTTTCTCCTTTAATAATTGGCTATTACACACAGTCAGAAAAAAAAGAACAGCACAGGTGTAGTTCTGTACCCCAAGGTACAATCAACATTAATGCCCCCCTCCCCCAAAATGGTAAAAAAAAAATGCTCCCCAGAGTCCATTTCTGTGCTTTAGAAGGTAAATTCACCTATAGCTATGATACAGCTGACTGGGCCTTTAGGGTACAGCCCCAGTGGCAAGTAATTGAACCCTCAAAGGTACAAATTCGTACTTTTTCTTCTAACAGTGCAGTACAAAGATTAAATCGTTCAGAAGAGACCTGTTACGATTCCCCGACCTACAGTTTGTAATTGATAGTCAGTTTTCAATAAACTACCACCACGTTTCTCCCCATCAAATAACTTAACCATTAATAATTTTCATTCATAACTCTTCACTAATGTTTCTCTGCACACTGACGACAAAAAGAGTACCATTTTGCACCTTTGCTTGTCACAGGGTCTGTAGGTAATAATACCTTTAAGGTTACAGAAATGGACTCTGAGGAACATTTCTGTAACATTGGGGGCACATTAATGTTGTTCCTACCTTGGGGGTGATACAAGCTGCTACTCTGTGTTAGATTTCATGGTATTAGATAACGACGATTAAAAAAAAAAACAAAAAAAAAAAACATTTTTTGTTGTGCTGTATGTGGACCAACAAAGTCCATCTTTGGCTGCTCTCCGTAGGGCTATGGGGGACAGTCCAACCTCGACAGTGTCCCACATCGACATTAGCTTTGCATTATTTTACCTCAGTTGTCTCATATTATTTGCATATCTATTTGTCTTTCTGTTATAGGTCTACGTTTTTCTTCCAGTGGTTAGGAAACTTACTTTTCTGGTTTCAGCTGTTTGCCGGTGTTCTATTTCACGACACACCCTGGGTGTGATTCCCGGTCTGCCCCCAGCTTATATAAAAGGTGCGCATTGTGCAAACCCCCGTTTCGGGGCACGACATCCGACGCGGACTTTGTAGCACTTTCACGGTAAGATAGCGAGGTCTCTTCCCGTAAGAAATTCTTTTCGGGTATTTTAAAATGAGAAAAGTACCATCAACGGTTTCTCGACCATTTGTTTGCATTCTTGTCTTAAAATAACCAAATATACCACTAAAAATTCACATTATTACTTTAATTTGATTGTATTTCTTAAACCGAACTTATTGATAATACGGCGACCCTTAACTGTCTGAGCGTACGTTTATGGTTAATTAGGCTCGTAAAATCCACTTAAATGAACAATGGCAAACTCTATTTTCGTACCTTTTTTTATTTAAACTCACACTCAAAAGAGATTAAATGTACGATCATCAGCACTGTAACTGAAGCGCGGTTAACGAGCAAACATATCGCCATTAAAACAAAAGTAAGTACTAAATCCACATTTTTTGTCTTTGTCAGCTAATATTTCTTTTACGAAATCACTGCCTACATTTTATTTAACAGGAGCAGCAAAAATGTTTACAGTTAGTAAGCTTATTTGGGAACAATGAACATGACGTTGATCCTATTACCTGCTGTCATACGCTGTCGTGTAACAATTATATAAACAATTGCTATGTTTTTTATGATTGAAATTATAATTATTATTTAGGAGGGGGGCTTTACCTCGTCAAAAGTGTTGTTGTTGCCCCCCCACATAACTGTACACTAATTAGTTTAAAGTGTGCTCTCATTCATTTGCATTAAAATCACGCCCCCCTTTTCATAAATGTCTAGTGACGCTCTTGATTATTATTATTATTATTAATAATAATAATGATAATGATAATGATAATAATAACACTTATTTGAATTTGCATCACTAGTTGTTAACTGTATTGTAATTCAAAGCTGATTTATACATGTAAATTCAACCAAATTATCAGATTAACTGATTATATTATGTAAGATAATGATAAGTGCTCATTATTATGTAATTAACACACACCCCAGTAATCAGTATCACCCATGTTGTCACGTGATAAACCCTGCAATGCTCTTCCACTATGCAATTCCTGGTCGCAGCAGAGGTGAATATTTTGCAATGCTATTTTAACGTTGCCCAAGGTATTGTGTACTTTTTTTGGTTTTTCTTTAAAGACGCGAAGTTGCTCTGCGGGGTTCGTGTGATGCGTGCGAGAGGGTGGAGGCAGATTTGGCTGAGTAACTCGAAGCATGGAAAGCAGGCAGAAGAATGTTCGCTGGGAACAGGGTGTGGAATGCGCTCGGTATGCTGTATTTAACTGGGACATGCGTGTCACCACGGAAATCAGGACTGGTAACATATTACCACACAATCAGAGAGTTAAAAGCTTAACGCTGAGCATTCTGTACCGCAGGTATTTACAGATAAAAGCGTTGTAAGACAAGAATTTTCCACTGGGATCAAGTAAGATAAGATCTTATCTTATCTGCCATAATTTATCAATAATATATGATTCAGCTGCCAGTTTTGTTTACTTTATACCACATGTGGTGCCACATAGGGAATCTTCTTCAAACTTCTTCCGTTTGGGTCACTGAAGGATTCAGGTCTGCAGATGGACCAGCATTGCTGGCTTAATGGTTAGGGACGTGCACTTGTAATTGAACGGTTGCTGGTTCAAATCCCCATCCAGCAAGGCCCTCCTGAGGTACCCTGAGCAAGGTGCCACCCCCAAGCACTGGGTGCTGAGTTACAGTAGCTCTCCCCTTCTATGACACTTATGGGCTAAATGCAGAAGGCAAATTTTGTTGCTGTGGTGCATCGACACTGTTTACTAAAAATTCTACTAAAATTTCATAGCAGAAACGAGCTATGCTTTCCCTTGAGGGATGTCTTCCTGAACTTGCCTCAGTCTAAATGGCGGTTGGAATTGGAGTCACTTACACCACTACCCAATGGATAAAGAGTAATATTCACTTGCTCATTGTGTTTCTTGATCACACAGGAGTGAATGGATTGAATAGTGTGATTTAATTCTATGTGTATGTTTTGTTCTTTTTGGCAGACCGTGAACACCAGTGACAGAAAAATGTCATACGCTTATTCCAGTAAGTCACACTTTCCTAAAATCGCTGAAACAGTTGCCTGAAATAATAAAATCATTTATATATAATGAAATGAAAAAAAAAAACAGTTCTGAAATTCCACACAGCATTTAACTTAGGTAACAACATAGAGAAGATATTCTATTTTCTTATGTCCTTTTCTGCTTTGGCAGAGGATCTGGGCCGACTTTTGAGGCTCTGTCAAACCCTGCAAGGCGTTTCCTAACGCAGGCTGCTAATGTTTGGTGTCCATGTAGAGTCAAAGACCGGCAGTCCCAGTCAGGCTATTGAGGACAGCAAGAAGAAGACCTCACTTCTCAAGGACAACAGCTGGATCAGAAAGGCATCAGTGGAGGATGAACCTGTCGAGTGAGTCATCCTGCACCGTATACTGACACTGGGGCAGAACTGACCATCTGCGGATAAAGCGTAATCTGGTTGCCATCTCAGGTTCCCATTGACCCTCTTTCATTTCAGCTCTGCCGTCTATAATTTCTGTGTTCCGAGGAAGCTCTTTCGAGTTGCATCCATACATTAGTCACACGAGATTATTAAAATGCAAAAAGCCACAGTACATATTCTACACTGTTGCTATTCAGTTTTGCAGAAGGATGGTTCATTTTCACAGCCAGACATAAACAGACTTGGGCGATTATCATATTATGTAATACATTCTTTGACACTCTCAAAATAGTCATTAGACTGGTGGAATTATGAAGTATATCGATCCGGCACTGGATACACAGTTCTGGAAGATGGATCGATAGAAATAAAAGCATTTTAAAAATAATAAATAACGTATTGTTAAGCAACTGATGTTACAGAATTATACTCTATGTCCATTTAAGCAGAGAACCATGTCTTATGAAATGGTGCTATTTCAGAAACGATTCTCTGGACCAGTGTATTATTTTGTAAATAAGTAAATAAATAAATAAATAAATAAGCAAGTAAGTAAGCAAGCAAGCTAAAAAAAGATCTCCTAGCTTCAGTATGTAGTTACCAATATATCAGCTATGCTTAATTGTTATCAAACCATCGCATTTGCCCACTTTAAGGAAAATGTCCTATTCTTCTTTTACAGACCCAAAGATACAAATTTTGGGAGGGCTGTACTAGGTCGATTTAAGTCCCAGGAGACTCTTAACAGGTAAAGTCAGTATGTTCTTCACTTATAAACTGCGTTTCAAGGGTTTTACCGTGATAGTGGAAGGCATACGCTTCATAATGACATGAAGATATTCTGCCGATACAGGACATCAGAATCAAAACAACCAGACACCGTGAACCAAGGCTCATCTGTACTGACCCTCAGCAAGAGGTAAACAGTCCAAATGAGTGGTATTTTCTCAGTACCTAGAAACAAATTACTCCTATATCTGTGCATCCTACCTATAATATATAGGGAAAAAATGTTAATTGCTGGTTAATTTATACCATGACTTCAAATACACTCGGGCAACAAAATTCACTCCATCACTGTTCAATTCTTTTCTTCACACCTGACTGAATATTTAATTTTATAGTAGAGATCTGGAGTTATACGTTACATTGTCATTGAACAAAAATGACAAATTTATAAATGAATGCTTTATTATAGACTTATAGAGTAGGATGCTAAAACACATCACAAGAAGAATGAGGACAACATCTTTCCTGCTTTTTTAGGTTCAGTGCAAGCCAGGATGAACTGGCCAAAAGCAGGTCTGTATTCCCCTTCTCTCCATCACGTTCAGTTAGGCGCCATTGTTACTTTGACCATTTATGCACTGATAGGAGACCTTATGCATAACGAGTGACCATGAGGACCTATTGTTTCCGGTTGTGTTTTTAGCACTCTCCCTTCCTCTGGCTCTAAATTGAAGACCACCACGAGCACTTCCACCAAAAGGTATGCTGTCAAATGTCAAACACAATGGCTAAGTGACAATGCAGAAAAAAACACTTGTCTTAACAAAAGACAATACGAATAACTCCATACATTTTCAAACATACAAACGACTCCAACAGACTTTTTATTTTTGCGCGCATGTTTGAATTATTTTTACAATATGCGCGAAGAGGCACCTGGTCACCAGTGATAATATTAAATGACAATGTGAAAAACATTATAATCTCATGCTCATTACGTCTTTTATCCTGAGGTTGTTACACATGCATTTACTGTGTGCCACTATTGCAGCTTCAGCACAAAAGATGGTGAATCCAGTGATACTACGTTCACGACCGTCACCACGACCAGGTAACAGGCCCCGACGACGAGTACTTTAAATTAGGAGACTGGCGAATAGGTGTGATCCAGTGAACAAGTCAGATATGAAGTATCTGTAAGTTATGTAAAACTGAGCCAAATATAGACCAACACAGAACCATAACACAACCACATTCAATGACCAATCGGGGGAATGAATTAAGGCAAGAACTTAAATAGACGAAACAAACTGAGTTAACGAGAATGCGAGAGGAAAGCATTAAGCCGACAGCCAGTCAAACCGAACACGAAGTACTTATGAACAGGAATAGTCATGGAACTTCTAACAACCTATAATACACTAATCTAGGAATACAAGGCTAATTATATAATTCAAAAGGACCAGAACCTAACAAAAGGAGGGTGGACCATAGATGGGAGAAATGCGACAGAAAATAAACACTAAGAAAACCAAAATTACAAACTCTGAGGACAACAAAAGTTGAACAAAAACCCACAGCAGGTGAGATTGGGATTTGCCAACCTAGCAGGTTCTCAATCTCTGAGCAACATACTCAGCCCACTGAGGAATGGGGTGGGGGGGGGGAACACATGGGGGCTATAGGGTGAGCGAGAGGGAGGAAGAAAGGATGATAATGATGATGATGATGATGATGATGATGTATTAACAAACATTAGTATGAAGAAAATGTAAAGGTGCATTTATATGTATAATAAATGGCTTTCATGTTTAACTTTTTATAGGTCATCAGATCTGAAAAGTCCTCTGAAGACAACGGTTGAGAAAGACTGGTCATCAAGTGTGTAAGTGAAAAATAAGGAATATTGAA
>JAABNY020000001.1:43281852-43295370 GCA_015164015.2 Brevimyrus niger
CAAAATGTGCCAAAGTAACAAGCTATAATTATCACCTAGGATGCTTTTTTGTTATATGGAAAAGTATAATGGGTGGGACAGGAGAGTCGTTAATGTGCTTTTAATGCAAATTAAATTGACCATCAACAGGCTAAATCTCCAGACAAGTCATAAGTACAACAGCTCTTTGAAGAGAGTCGAACCTCCTCTGCTCCTTTTATTGTTCTTGTTTTTCTTAGGGGGTTGGGGGTTATTAGGTGTATCTGTGACATAATGGCTAGGATAACCATAGGGTAAGATCTGGCTCCGATTCACAGATCACACCAATATAATTTTACTTTGCATGAGTGGACTTGGTTAATTACTCATACTGCCAGGCCTCATGCCAATGACCTGCATCCTAAACATTATACAAGGTGTTCCCATATCCCTCTGCTCTCGCAGTGAATGAACTACTTTAACTTTACCCGAGGTATGAAATGGGTCATGTGAGTGAAGTCGCCTTACCTTGAATGTAACTCATGCAACATTTAATAGGCCTATTAGGAAACATTTTATTGCAACAAATCCTGTTCATTCTGCCTTTAAGAAAGCCAGTGCGACAATGTTCACCTCCCATTGGACTATATTGCTGAAGAATGTTCGAAGCAGCACAGGGAATAAAGGAGTTCAACACCCTGGAATTGCAGGATATACATTTGTCCATTAAGTACAAATTGGTTACCGTAAACATGATTTGTACATTTACAATACCTAAACATGGTAAATGGTAAATGGACTGCATTTATATATCACATTTAACCAAAGCCTAGGTCCTTTAAAATCTGATCGGTCTGCTTTGTTGATGTATATTTTATTGTGCTGAAGCAGGTAGTGTGACTGGATGAATTCAACACTTTAGCACAGTTTTTTCTTTTAATTTTTAACAAGGCAGTCTTTTGTTGATTAATCTCTATGGTAACATTTCACGTATAAGCTGTCAGTGCTGACTTAGGGGTGGTCTTCACACAGTGCCAAAGTGGTGAGTAGTCTACTTTACCAGAACAAAATATTTGTATAAATTAATGGAAAATATGTATCTTTGCTGGTGCAATTCAGATTTATTTCACGCATAATTGTGCACCTATGAGTAGCATGATGCATAGTGTCTTGCTTTTTTATTTTAGCCAAACCATCTAAAGTAGAAGGAAATTTTGTGGGGAAAGACACCAAAATGCCAAATAGAGCTCAAGAGGTAAGATATTGGAATAAATTGTCAGACAATGTGTGAAGATGGAAAACCATGGGATGTGTGTTTAATATCGGCTTATATAGACACACATATACCCATGGCCTCTACTGGCAGTTTCAGGATCTTGAAACCTTTTTGTTACAGGACGCAGTGATCAATCTGAAGTCTGTCCAGGACCTTTCCAAACACCTGGGATTTGAGTGGACCGTCCTGGCATACGAGTTGGGTTTTACCAGACCTGAAGTCAGAGAGTTCCACATAACTGCAGCAGAGAAGAGAGCCCAAGCCAAGAAGATGTTGGAGTGTTGGTGAGCTTAACGCTCTATACAATGCAGCACCTTAGATAGTAAACACACTGTATCCTCTGTACATGTTTTTGATATTGCTATGAAACTTTGGTGGTCTGTACTTCAGACAGTATTCAGATTTGATTTAATTAGTGGGAAATAACTGAAAAGTAATTGACTAGTTACGTTTTAAGGTGGGGCATGTGCCACATTGAGTTATATTGGTGTAGCTGCAACACAATGAACACGATGAACCTTTGGATTAGGCTGCCAAACTAAAGACCCAGATCAGCTCACAGAGAATGAGTAATATTTGAGTAATGAACCTAGATAACTGGAATATAATGACGACCATTTCAGGACTGAACTGTTTGCAAAACAATGCTTGTTTGGGTGTTTTTTGTTTCATTAGAACTTTGAGTAAGCATATCCGGTATCCAACCATCAGTTCCATGTCCAGACTTTAAGTAGCCAGGCATGTGTTAAACCACATTGATGTTGATATGATATTTCCCATGGAAATTCTTTGAAATGATTTTGCTGCATTTGAGAGAACGTTGGTAGATCACAGTGGCACAGAGTAGATATGAAGAACATTCTCATTATTTTTCAACTCATCGATCTAGGTATGAGAGAACATGGGACAAACTTAACAAGACCAAGATTCTGCAGGACGCTCTTGAGCGCGCAGGCCGCAAGGACCTTGCTGACCGTCTGAGATGTCTGCACTGGGGCCATCAGAAGCTGAGCACCAGGGTGGAGCTTCCCTCGGCCTTTCCATTCCTGATCACCGTCCACAGGACCATAGACAACCGGCAGGCTCTCCTCCGAATTAACGACCTCAATCGAAGATACACTTAGCTATTCTGATGCAAAAATACCACCATTTCCTTTTTCACAAAGTTTTCAATTTCAAATAATCTATTTCACAATAAAACAGCTCACTACTCTCATAACATCACAATGAGCCTAAGGTTAGCTACTACAGAGTGATCATATTTATCAGCTTTGTACTAATCGCAGGGATAAGGTCACAATCAAAACACCACAAAACACAGAGGAACAGCATGAGTCATTCAAAAATATTTAATTTCACGAGAGAAACTTTTTATTTGATTTTATTTTCTCTAACCAAAAATAATCCAATATTTTATAAACAAATTAATAAAAAAAAATATTCTATACTTATTCAGATGTGCGTCTAATGAAAATTACTGTCTCTTTGCACTTGGTGTACAGATGCAGTGTTTTTGCAAAGTTAAACAAATAATAAACTTATTTAATAAAAGTGTCAGCAGGAACAGCAGAATAGGCACGTGTCAACAAGAAAACCATGATGCATCCAGATTCACAAACTAGCATGTAGCGAAGGGTGGTTGACAGCAACAAACAGTATATATCTGCACATAAGGGATGTTACCATTTTATGTATTATGCTAACAGTGGCCATCATATATGTAAAGCTAAATATAGTGACGTTTTATGAATTGTATGCCTTATAAAGTGACATCTGTCGGTAGTTGCATGTTCATTAAAATTCATTAATTAATTAATTAGATCAATCAATAAAACATTCATTGATATCTAAGTTTTTCAATAGTCGGGAAAGAAATGAACAATGATCAGGTCCAACATCCAAAGTTCAAAATATTGTTTAACTTGCAATTAGCAATGATTACGGATTCAATACATATAAATTACTTCAAGCGTTCAAGCAGAACGCATCTTTGTAAACTTCAAGGTTACAGTTTGATACAGGCTTTCTTTATGCATTTTATATCACGTCTACCTAAGATGGTTATAAAGCTTAGTAATTTATTTAAAAATAAAAATAAAAACATTTTAAAATGTATTCCATAGTTATGCTTCTTCTTTGTTTAAACAAATTCTAAATTATATAGTTACATAAAAATCATTAACCCGTAAAATTACCCAGTTACAAGTATAGTTGATCTCGCCTGAATATAATAGCAAATTGGAGTGGAAATTGGGGGAGGGAGTCATTTTATGCAAAATCAACTGGATCCTTAAAACTGTGGCACAGTGTGCGTCCAATTGCTAAGAAATTACAAAGAAAAGGAGACATTTGCAGCCTCAGTATGTGATTGCAGTCTGTAGTGTAGAGCATTACCAAATCCCGTCATGGCCATCCGTGTTCATGCTGGGATTTACGCCAGAGGGCATATTTTCACAGTAGGCTGCACTTCATATCAGACAAATTTGATTTTTGTTTGTTAAGCTGGCGTGTGTTTGTTTTTAATGCAATACGCAAAGGGTTATAATACAGCATAAAAACAGGACACTTGTTCTGATCACACTGTGACTTCATAATTATATTTCATAGCCTAATCATATTTTGTGAAAAGTAACAACATTATTTGCAAATCACATGCTATCAATAAGCTAAATCATATTGGACGTATTTGCACTTCATGTGTATTTCATTTCTTCGACGGCTTAATATTCTCTATAGCCTACAAAACTGAAACGTTGCGTAAATCGGTGTGACTGTAGGATCCTAAGTTTTACTTGTAGTTTACAGGGATAATTGTGACACCTGCCGGTCGTGAGGTAGAAATGCATACAATGTAGCTAACAAAGGACAATCTAAAAAGACTTATCAGTCCGCATATTGCTTGTTGTACAATTTAATAGCAAATGGTTCCACTTGACTTTGAAATCAACCGTCATTTGGATTTAAGCATAGGATAAAGCTTGTGAAAATTAACGCTGTGATGAAATTAAAATTATTACACTGTCTGTGTTACTGTCAGAGTCCCACACCGCAGTAATTCAATATCTTCTGTACGAATGAGCCTTTTTCGAGATTGATGGTTTTGCTACGGAAACATGATTAAGACAAGCCAGGCAACTGCATAAGAATTTCTGTTGAAGGTAACAGAAAATAAGCTCAAGGTTTACATAACTGTCAACCAATGAGAACAGATAAATTTCAACATATGACAGGTGAACAAAGGACAGATTTGGTTTCTCACTGAGTGATGAAACAAACATGTTTGTAATAATAAAAAAAAGGTTATTTCAATTTAAGTATATTTTAGGATTACTATTGTAATCATAATTATAACATGCAATAAACATACACATACTTAGTAATATGGATAATTTTAATTTGGCGTGATTTATACGGGTAAGATATGTATAATACTACACAGAGCTGACTGTTAAATCTCAAAGGCTGCGACGCGTGTGCACGGTGCTCCCTTTAAGGAGGAAAGCCTGCGCAAACTCACTAGTGCAGCTCCGCCGGCTGCCATCTTGGCGATCGGAGTCAAACGCCTGTGCAGCCCAGCAAAAAAATAAATAAATGCAAAGACGCCAATGAATTAGTGCAATCGATACAACAAAAAATAAAGTGAAAGTGGGAAGCGTCGGTTCTGATCCCTGCTACGGTGGTAGCGCTGCAGTGTCATGCCGTCAAACCATTTGCCTCCTAAGGAGAGTAACCTTTTTAAGCGTATTCTGGTAAGTTAGAAATGCAGGAGTGAAGTAATCAGGGGAAAAAAACTCGTAAAATATCCAGCTGAGATGATCATCTTATTTTACCCCTTAGGGGGATCGCATGCCTGCTCTTTACGAGACTCTTTTGCGGTTATTTCCCACAGTAACCGCGTCTTGGATTTTGTTTCTTTGCGTGTTTTAGTCTGAAGTTTGTATCCATAGTTGAGGGTGTAAGGGGCTGTCAGGAGTTGTGTGCAGCACAAAGGCTTGGACGCACGCACTGTCGGGCCAGTTTCTGTGGCAATTAAGACGTATAGCTAGATAGAAACTTTATTAACGTAGTTATAGATTATTGCCAGTGCGGCATGTTAACGTGGTGATCGGGGGTGAGGTTTCAGCGATAACTGCGCTATTTAACACTACGAATGTTGATGATGAAGTGCTCTTTTGTAACCCCGTTGCTGATTTTGTTGCATTGTACAGCAACGACTAATAAACTTTTTTTGTGTGTGTTTGTCCGCATTGGCAGCCTTTGGTGCGTGCTTGCGCCTTGCTTTGTATCTTACCGTGTTATTGTCCTGTCTTTTCTGTGCTATTATTAACAGTGGTTTCAGGGGAGGGGTGTAATGCATCAGTAGCGTAAAGAAAGTGTGTGTTTGTTTTTTTATCTACACTTAAGGTTTTTTTTTGCTGCACCTTGAGGAGGGGTGGACGCAATGGGAGGGTAACGCGGGCCTCCCACTGAGGTTTCCTCGTTAATCCCGAAAGGCGGTGACCCCCCTCCTCACAAAGTGATCCCAAGTGTCCTGCACAATTGAAGTCGTGTTTTTATGTCTCCTTCAATATCGGTCATTAAACCGCCGCCCTCATCTGATCTTGTCCTTCACATGGATTGACGTTTTTGTTTGAAATACGAGTAAGAGTATGGGATTTTGTTCAATCTCCTAATGACTTTCAGACGCTTTTTTACTTTTGTTTTTTTTGCGCCCCCTTTAGAAATGTTACGAACAGAAACAATACAAGAATGGCCTAAAGTTCTGCAAGATGATTCTGACCAATCCAAAATTTGCAGAACATGGAGGTACGTCCATTACTAAGAACTGGGATTATTATTAGGGATTATGAGTACATCGCGAAATCTGATGAAAAATCTAGCATCACTTTTTAAAGGATTAAATTAAATATTGAGGTGCATTGTACAGTGCACGTTTTTATATGGTATATATATAAAGTTTACCTTGGCATTAATGTGACGTCACTGTTACGGCAAGAAGCTATTTTTACGTTAGCTGTGTATCATCGGGTGAGCTGCAGTTTTGTTATTAAGTAGGTGTTTCCCAACGGATCTCTGAATATGGGTCTTTTATTTCTTATTCGTCGTCCCGGGACCCCTTAGACAGTATGTAAAGTCTCATAAAGACTAGATAAAATTAGATATTAAGATCCTGTTGTTGTAAATGTCATGCTGACATACTTAATTATTAGAATGGTTATTCCACACTTGGAAATTGGATTGATGATCAGAAAGTGTTCAAGAGCATTGTTAACTTAACAAGTAGTAGTTCTTCAGACTTGTGCTTCTAAAATGCAAAAAAAAAGAGGTTAAAATAAGTTTATTAACATGAAATAAATGTCATTTGACCAAATTTTGGGGAAACAAGGGGTAATTTCCTTAAGAGAATTAAGTATTCAAATATCATGTAAAATAAAAAAAAAACACTGACACTTTCAGTAATATTAATTAAGTTGTGTTTTATTGAACAGTTGAATTGCTGTGAAAATTTCGCATGGATTTCTTGTTTTCCAGAGACCTTAGCTATGAAAGGGCTTACATTGAACTGCCTGGGGAAGAAAGAGGAAGCCTATGAGTTTGTTCGACGGGGTCTGCGAAATGACCTGAAAAGCCACGTTTGTATCCTTTGTCTGTGTTTGTTTTCCTTTGCCACCTTGAGGTTTAGCTAACTTGCTATTATCCTCCCGGCTCTTTGGAAATAGCTTTTATCATTGCTTTGTCTCACCAGTGCTAATTGTTAGCATTAGGTATGCACAGATTTCGAGTTTTATTTATTTATTTTTTTGTCCAATCCCGATTACCAATTATTTATTTGTTTGTTTTGAGCCCTGACACGTGATACAGATTCTGCCCAATTCCAATTTCTCAGTTTATTAGTAATTAGCAAACTAAACATTTCTTTAACGTGTTAAATGAACTTGCCCTTCTGCAGGCAGAATATTTCAAATAACTTTTTCAAATAAAAATGGCTCCGAAGGTGTCAAAGTAAATTGGTTGTTCCAAATGTTTTTGGGGGTAGTTCCTCCATGGATAAGTTTTAGTTCATGTCTTGCTGTGATTTTGACATCTGTTTCTCCTTCTGATGTTATAATAATAGTGTTAAATAGTGCACTTGTAACTGGGTGTTCACTGGAAGCTCAGCTTGGATACACTTATGCTTAGTGAATTCCTTGGCATCACATATGTTTGTATTGTGCTGTTTGCCTTACTTCTTTTGCTTTGGATAAAACCGTCTGCTAAGTAAATGTAAATGTAGTGCTGTATTGCGATTCTGGCGATAACTCTGAAATGTCTATCTCGGTAAAATAAAATATATCGCACATCAGTGATTGAAAGAAATGGTTTTATTAGTTGCTAAACTAACTGTTCGACTGATAAAACCGGCCACATTTAGACAGTTGGCTGATCAGCTGGTCCTTAGGCGATCGATAATACGTGGGGCAACTTTTTGAGCGACAAGTGAGATCTTGATCTGGATGATCGCAAAGAGTTGCCCACTGCTGATTATAGTTTTTCACATATACATTTGTTGCCCAATATCAATGGGAAGGTGCCTGAGCAGCACAGTCGGCGACATTGTCTGGTAACATTGCTCAGAAAGTTGCCCTGACTGTCATCACCCTTGCAGTGGTAACCCAATTAATCTATTTTAATACTCAGTATGGAATGTGTGGTTACTCCCATTGCCGGTCTCCCCTCTCAGTGCATGGCACACCTGCCAGCTTGGGAGGGGTGAGTACCCTTTCTCCAATCTATGCCAGCTCTCCACTTCCCTTAGTCATATAGGCTCGAATGAGTGATATATCATACTTGGGTGAGAGTACTCTTCCCCTTACTCTTGTGGGTGCCCAGTCTACAGTCAGCATTGTTGTGGCGCGGTTAGAGCGAGATACCTGGTCGTTTAGTTCAACTGATGGACCATAATTCTTGGAATTTGCTGTTAGAGCTACCCTATTTTGAGTGGTGTGTCATAGGAGAGGAATATTGATTGAAAAATTTAATCTCTCAAGCTGTATATTTTTGTGGTGCTATCTGGTTTGTCTGTGTAATGGAAGAATGCTGTCTTCACTCTCTGTTTACTGTGACACTATCTTTTTCACTGTAGTTGTCCGTCCCGGAACCATGTGTGCTCACTCGTGTTCATTTAGTGTAAAACCACAGGCTTCCTTAATCAGTTGCCAGGCTGGCATGTCTATGGCCTCCTTCAGAGGTCGGACAAGAAGTACGACGAGGCCATCAAATGCTACCGCAATGCCTTGAAGCTTGATAGGGACAACCTGCAGATCCTGCGGGACTTATCTTTGCTGCAAATCCAGATGAGGGACCTCGAAGGTTATAGGGTATGTTGCTACTGAGTGTGCACTGTCGCATATCCCAAAAGCATATTCAGTATTGTAGCATTTACGGCTTTTTGAGTATTTAAATAGTTGAATGTGATTCAGATACGTTATTCAGCTATGAGAAGCAGGTTGGTGTACTGTTAGGAAAAAGAGAGGAGATTGAGTCTTCAGGTTTTCTAAGAACTTGGGAATAAGAATATTTGAGGCCACAGTCTCGGGGAATAGCGAAACTGTGATGTAGTTCTGAGTTATTGGTCGCCCGCTGTGAAGCCAGGACTTGCTTTTGAGCTCTGCATGAATGGTCTTAGGATTGCGAAGCAGGAAATAAGGATGTGCGTTGCTCTCATTCAGGAAACTAGGTATCAACTGCTGCAGTTGCGGCCAACGCAGAGAGCTTCCTGGATTGGTTATGCCATCGCCTACCATCTACTGAAAGATTATGACACAGCCTTAAGGCTGCTGGGAGAATTCCGCAAAACACAGCAGGTCTGAGCGATTTTCTCGGATGAGCCTTTGGGGGGGGAGTGATTTGAATCTAATTGGCAATTAATCTGTAATAAAGTGTAGGACAATTTCAAAGGTGTTATTTTTGTGTATTTTGTGTGTGCTTCATTTACAAATTATATTTATTATTGTATTATTAACCATGCTAAAGGTAAATGCTTGAGTAAAATAGGCAAGCATGATTATTAGAGGGAAAACAACACTTTGCTTTATATCTACATGAGTCATTCTGATGGTAGAGAATAATATTTCTTTATAAAATACTATCATGGCCTGTGTAAAGCTGGATATGTCAATTTATTGAGAGAGAGTTTTGTGATGGTTTGGTTTGAGACCTTTCCAGCCAGATACTGAGTGCTGTCAGTTTTTCCCCACGTCGTAATGAAAACGTTACATTTAAAAATAGTTTCCGCAGTCTTCCATAACCTTTTATAAGAGTGTCTTATAAACTATACCATCTAGAAAGATCTTCATAAGCACACTATTTAATGCTCCCCCCCCCCCAAATACAATTTGGTATTTAAATACTTGGGGGAATACGTTCATTTAAATGCTTGACCCTTGAGTGATTTCTGAGGTAGCATCATACTGTAACTCCTTCTGTTTCAGGTTCCACCTAATAAAATTGACTATGAGTACAGTGAGTTGCTGCTTTACCAGAATACGGTAATGAGGGAGGCGAATTTGTTTGAAGAGTCCTTGAAACACATTGAAACGTATGAGAAGCAAATCTGTGACCAGCTTATGGTAGAAGAGATCAAAGGTACGAGTGAGTCTTTTTATGACAGGTTTCATGAAAACTTATGTTAAATTTGCCATAATTTGGAGGCGTACTTCTATATGCGGAATGCAGGACTAGTGGATTTTTGTCTTGATGTCAATTGTTACCAGAGCTTAGTATTGTTGCTTTTAATGCAGTTATTTGGAAATGTCATTTTAAATTGCATTATCAGAGAGGCAAGTGAGATTATTAGGAGAATATGCATTCTACGCATTTTAAAATCTTTCGGGACCTTTCCTGCTAGATGTTCCAGGAAGCTGTGTGTTTATGATTCTCCAGGTGAGATGCTGCTGAAATTGGGTAGGCTGACGGAGGCTGCGGGAGTCTACAGACGTCTGATTGACCGCAACACAGAGAACTGGTCATATTACGCTGGACTGGAGAAAGCCCTGCGGCCACGTGAGTGCGGCCTCCTCCCCGACGCCCTCGCCTTCATCTCCAATCGGATAAGGTTGAAAATATTGGTTGGGAAACCTGCTGGAAATACCCACATTTTTCTCCAAAGGATGTCTAATTCTATCTTAAAATTGATTTTTTTTCCCTCATCTGTGTATCATATGGATGAGATACGAGCACCTTGCACTTATTCATTTGATCAGTTGGAATTGGTTGTATGAGGTCATGCAGTGACCATCTGAGTGAGTGACCGAAGTTTCGGCAATGAAAATGCACAACCTTAAGGTTTTATGTGAAGCTCGCTCATCTGTAGCGTCATATAGATGATATGTGCAGCTTTTGTCTGTGACTGAAATATAAATTCAGCCTTAACGAAGACTTCCTCCAAAATGTGATGCTTTATCAAGGTTTGTCACATTTTACTGTACGAACTATCTGCACCCTTTCATTTACATGAGCAATAATCTCGGCACTTTCTACTTTCGTTTCCTGCAAGTCGCTAACCGACATTTCCCTGCTTCCTGAATTACCCATCGCGCATGTTGCTTTACATCTACACACCTCCGTGACGCGGGATCGTGGTAAACCTGAACGTTAGAATGTCCCCATTCGCTTTTTCCCTCCATGTCAGGTGTAGCATTTTTGATGTTCTGGGATGCATGTCGTGGGTGTTGGATAGAATTCACCGTCCATGTTTGATGCAGGCTGCAGCAGAAATGTCTGATTGTAATTGCCAGAAATTGAAAATAGAAATCGAAACGGCGCATTCTCTGTCTAAGGGGCTAGTAATGCATTTTTCTTCCGAAAGGAAGCACATTATCTACTCATTAAGAAATTGAACAGGTTGGGAAGATTCTCCACTAGTTTTCTTCCTGTGACCAATGACATTTATCTCCCCTGGGTCCAGGCACAATGGAGAAGAGATTACAGATCTATGAAGACGTGGGCATCAGACATCCAAAGGCCATCTCCTTGAAAAGGCTCCCACTCAGTTTTCTGACGGGTCACATTTTTTTCTTTTTCTGCTCCTCTGGACGTTTCCTAGCATTGACCTAACGATCATCAGCCTAATTATCATAAATATGTTTTTTTTTTTTCCAGGTGAAATATTCAGGGACAGAATTGACAAGTACTTGAGAACAAATTTCAGCAAAGGCTGCCCTCCATTGTTTACCACCTTGAAGTCTCTCTACAATGATCCCGGAAAGGTAAGAGCCGAAAATTATTCGGAAGTACCATTTTTAGTTCTGTGCTTGTTTGTGTACATTCGAATGCCAACTTGTCTAGTCAAACTACTTCCTTCCACTTAAATAAAATGATCACGTAACATGATGTATTGTGTAGGATGTCAGTCTGTCAGTTTACTGTCTGGAAACCCACCTTTGCATAATTTTGCTTGCTTCCCTGCTGTATTGGCGCATGCTAATGTTTGAGTTGATTTGCCTTAATAACTAGCTAGATGGTTTGAATGCTCACTATTGTTATGAGATCTCCACATTAGATAAGCTAATACCCTTGCATATCTCCTTGCTTTTATTGATGGTTGTCGCAAATGTGGTTGGGTTGCATTATTATATATGGTTTACTGTGTATATGGTGAGTAGCTAACAGATACACAAACCAGCTAAGTAGTGATTTGAATAATTTTCGGTATCCTGTTACACTAAATGGATTGACCTCGCTCTTTCTTTTAAAACATTTCACCCTGCAGCATGACCCATATAAATGGTCATATAACTGTTTGCTTTGCAGGAGTTAGGAGTGTAACTATACAGACTACTGACGGCAGACTACTGACGACATTATTTGATCATTATAAACGGAAATGCATGTTAATTGGTGTGTTCCTACTGCTGCTAATGTTCGAGTGCGCCTACAGTGATAAGCGGTTTTGTTTAGCTTTTGTTTCACTTTCGTTTCGCTTTGAACAGGTCTCTGTAATACATGAACTGGTCACTGGGTATGAGGCCTCCCTCCGCACACGTGGCTTGTTCAGTCCAAACGGTACGGTACCGGTACCCCCTCCCCTTCCCACATGCTGTTTGGGTGAGGCATCCAGCAGAGTTTCCCAGCCTTAGCAAATAATGGCTCCTAAATGCATAGCTGCACCTTGATTGCTGTGGCTGGAGGAGAGAGAGAGAGAGGCGTGACTGTCCGTGTCCCGTCTCCCTGCTGTAGGAAGTGCCGAGAAGGAGCCACCCACCACCCTCCTCTGGGTCCAGTACTTCCTGGCTCAGCACTTCGACAGGATGGACAGGAAGGCGACGGCGCTGGAGTACATCGACACTGCCATCGAGAGCACCCCCACCCTCATCGAGCTCTTCTACGTCAAGGCCAAAATCTACAAGGTCATTTTAGTCGCTGAATCCGTTGCAGGCTTTACCACTGCAAGATGCGTTATTGAGCATAATCGTGTTGAACTTTGAGCTGCCACCTTTTGGTCCCTGGTCTCTTCCTTAGCTTCTGCAGGGGAGACTGGGGTCAGTTGCTGAACAGACTTGTAATGCACTGCTGCAGCTAACCCCAGCTACAAGTCATTCTGGCTTAAAGCTCCTACAAGGGCCTGATACTTACGAAACGCGTCCCACTAAAAGTACGCAGATTAACAAGCAAATAGATACCAGTTTCGATTCAACAATTGTCGCTCTTACTGCTATTAAAAATACTATTAAAGGTAGTACCACTATAAAGAATACTACTGTATATGACTGTATAGTAGTATACTGCAGTATTCTTTATAGTTAAAGTGGTGATTTTTAATAGCTATAAAAAATGGATCACTGCCTTTATTGGACAGACATTCCAGCTGAAAATGTGAATTTAACTGGGTGAGCTTAACACTTTTGTTAGTTTTGTATTTGGGATTTATTTGACATAACCTTCCAGGAAGCCGATCAGTAAAGCGGTGTTTCCCAAGCCAGTCCTGATGTGTGTGTGTATGTGTGTGTGTCTGTATGTCCATCCTGTCCACCCCCACAGCATGCTGGGAATTTGCGGGAGGCGGCACGGTGGATGGATGAGGCGCAGTCCCTGGACACGGCCGACCGCTTCATCAACTCCAAATGTGCCAAGTACATGCTGCGTGCCGGGATGGTGAAGGAAGCCGAGGACATGTGCTCCAAATTCACACGGGTGCGGGCGGGACTGTGGATGAGGCGGTGGGCGGGTCTGTGGATGAGGCGGTGGGCGGGTCTGTGGATGAGGCGGTGGGCGGGTCTGTGGATGAGGCGGTGGGCGGGTCTGTG
>JAABNY020000001.1:43305943-43319655 GCA_015164015.2 Brevimyrus niger
AAAGCTTTTTTTCAAGGGGGTTGACACAAAAAATAGCGAGACCATAGGGGCCCATGAATAGATTCCATAACATCCTTTAACCTCCCAAACTATTGAAAACCCCCGCCCCTAACCCCCCCCCCCACCCCCATGGACTCAATTAATGAAAGCAGTTAATAGCGGGTGCATTTATAGACCACTTTGTTGTCAAATGGGCAGCATGATGAAGAAGGCAGATGAGGACTCAAAATAAACGTACTGCTTCATGTAGGCCTGTGAACTGCAGTGAAATCACAGTAACTGCACTAGAAGTGCTTCATTTAACACCTTCCAAGGAACCTTAGGTGCCGCTATTTAACACGAATCCCCCCGAAGGTCAACAGAACAGTGCAGCTGCAAACACATGTCTTGTTTTTCCATCTGCCTGGCTGATTAAGAGAAGCACCTGAGGTGTGAACATTTCCAAAGGTGTGAAAGGGAGCTTAAGGTTCTGTGTCTGGGAATATGGAATTTTGAAGCTTCACGCCATACATTCCGGAACTCACTAAACAGTTACAAAACGGCACTTATTCATACTCCACTTTTTGACCCATTTTTTTATTTTTGAAGTTCATCTTGTGACTTGATTTATCTGTCTGCCTAATTATTCATATTCAGTACCTTTTTCCTGTTCTTGGTATCTTAGAGCTTAATAAAATATATACTTTTTTAGGATTCATTGTTAAATGAATTTTGAATTATGGGTAGATGAGATTTGATTCATGATTAAACGTAATCATGAATGTTATTTTGTCCTTGTGAAGTGGCTGATGTGCACGGAATTCAGGACAAGAAGTAAGGCTTCAATTGCCATCATGAAACAGCAGATGGCGCTAAAACCTATTTAAACTTATTTAACAGCTATAACTCGTGATACTTTGATCATTTTCAATTTTTAATTGTCGTGGACAAGAACTGGGAAGAAATTGAGATGTTAAGTTGTTATGTAAAAGTATATAACCATCGGTGTTATTCATGTTGATGAGGGTGTTGTCATATTCAGGTAACGTCATATTTTTTAGAATTGTATAATAACATTATCACAAGTATTAATGTGGATCAAACAAATGCGTAATTAATCAAAACCGATCCGTGATGACAAATGCAGATCGAGATATATTGAAGGCACTACAATATATCTCAATATATCACTACAATATGTCGACAAAATGGGGAAGAAATATTACTAGAAATAAAAAAATGAACAATCAGGCAACCTTTAGTAAAGTTATATAAATCAGGAAAGTTCGCCATACAGCCCTTGAAGTTGACACCGTTATAATGCAGCGTCTTCCCGCTGTTTGACTGCATCCGTCGATTAAATTAGATCACAGCCACACTCATGGCTAAAAATACTGAAGTACAGCAAGTTCGTCGCATGTGCTTCTCCGGTATATCACAGGCTGTTTACAAACACACTTTTGATAAATGGCAACGAGTAAGTGAGGTTGGGCAAGCGGGAAGGCGTGCTTTGGGGCGCTGGCGTTTACAGCACCAACGTGTGGCCTGAGTCACCGCCTCTGCTGGGCTTCGACACTATTTAAAGGGGGTCAAGATGAGCCGCCCGCTCAGGAGTTACGGAGGACTTGAAGGCATTTGGAGGACTGTGTTCGCGCTGTCATCTCCAGTATCTATTGGATATACTTCTTAAGGATCCACGATGAAGTCTCCTAAAATTAAATCTCAAAAGAAATGTAAGTTAAGACGCATGTATTGTTAAATCTACGTAGACAATGCAGTCAAGCATGGGAAGGATACGTGCAGAGCATTTTCAGGTCGTAAATTCTTGAATTGGTTAAAAGTTTAGATTCATACAAGGTACTATGGAGAATGAAGTAGTGATGTATGTTTTTAGATTGCAGGCTATCGAAACTAATTTTGTCGCAGAGGCATTGCCTACGTGACGGGCTGAGGATATATGTAGGTTACTCCTCAAAGAGGTAGACTGCTCATTGATGAGATTCTGTGTATAACGATAATAATAATTATTAGTGCATTATCATTAATAATAATAATAGTTAATAAGGAGCACCCAAATATTACCAAACGTTTTCCGTAGATTTTTAATAGTTTATGTTTTAATCTAATTTTAGATTGACATATATTAGGTAGAAGTGCAACTTATTATAAGAGAAGAAACAGTCCTTTTTGCATTTTGCAGCGCACTTCCTTGAGGAAGACGACGATCTCAGTGCCGTCTTGTGTGAATTTGACGCGGTCATCGAAGACTTCTCATCCCCTGTAGAAAAGAGACATTTCAGATATGACGAGCATCTGCGATCCATGAAAAGGAGAAGCAGCGCCAGTGTCAGCGACAGCGGCATCAGCGACTCGGAAAGTAAGAGCCAGTAGGATCCCCGTGCATCGTCCGGATACTCGGGATAAAACTGTTACCCACGTATTAGATAACGCCGAACGGGAGTCTTTTAATACGTTATCAGCTTTGGGTTAATGGAGTAGTAATTATTTACTTGCTACTTGAATGTAGCATTTTAGGTAATTTTTTTATCTAGTGTGGTTGACTGCGCTATAAAGCTCGCACACGTGATCACTAAAAATGAGCAATGATTTCAGAAGAGTGATTCTGAAAGTGGAAAGTGAGAACTTTGATGAGTCGCACTTATTTATCTGTAATAGTATGTCAGTATTATATATTATTATTTTATTATTTATGTATATAGATAGTTAAACAGTCTCATGTGTCCCCGCGAGACTCCTTAAATATGATGAATGATTTCCATTCCTGCTGCTTGTAAGCTTATCCTGTTCCATTGCTGGGGAAGTATTTAACAAAGGCCCCGCCGTGTCGGGAACTCAAGCAATTCCTGTCCGGCACAGTGTCAGATCCGCTCGCCTTCAGATTGACCCATGTCCCTTTGAACATATATAGGCGCTGCACGTAGTGATTGCCCTATATTTATAAAATGTTAAATAAGGAGAAAGGCATGCTTTAAGCATATGGAAAGTCTTACGTTGAATGTAAAGTCTTAATGAAAGGAATTTTCTAGGTGAAGATGCCATCTTTCCCCTTCGTGAAATGTGGTAATCATACACTTGTCATTTGTGTATATACGTGCACTGTAGTAACGCTTAGTAAATCCTTGGATCTTTACATCTTTAGTGCGGCGATGGATCGTCGTGCGCGTTATTTTGGGTCCACGTGACAATGGTGTGAAGCATATTGGATGTTGGAATGACGAGTGAGATAAGCCAAAGCTCCAAGGCATGGGGAGGGGAGGGAAGGGAAGCAGAGGTTTGATCGGGGTGATGGACATCTCCCCAACGTCACCGTTCACTGCAGGAGGCAGCGCTTGTGACTTTGAATCCCAGATAGCACAGGATTTATAATTCAAAGGATGTAATGCTGTGGCAGATAAGGTGAAGGATGCAGATGTTAATAGCATGAAAATTGTTCTATTTATCTGAACTGTCCCGGGCCATGGAGGCATTAAATTTCTATTAAAATATGTTTTAATATGTAGGCTTATTGGCGATGTATATTATTGAATATGTAGGTCTAGATAAAAATAGATAATTTGCAGATGCAAATTACTATTCTTAAATTGCATGCACTTGAAACTGGTTAATTGAGCTTGCATTCCATATTTGGAGACATTTGTTAATTTTTAACAGAAGTGAAGCTGAGTAAATCATGGATGAACTACTTGTAAATGATTACGTCTCAGTTTTGTAGACACGGAACAAAACTGTCTCTCTTTCTGCTCCTGTTAAACACTAACAGTTAGTTCTGTGTGGCTGTAAAATCGATCAAAGTGTGTTTATTATGTTACACGAACGATCAGAGTCAAAACGTGGGAATGTGCGTGAGCGGAGTATTTTATCCCGACATCTGCTTCAGATTTAGGGACGCAGCGTTATCTCACTAAGAAACGGTGTGCAAGGATGCGTGAGGAACAACAAGCGTATTGCGGAAGTTATTTCGCTTCGGGTAGTAGTGCCAAATGCAGCAGTTCCCAAACCTCCTGTAATTATATGTTTGATTTTCTTAAAGTGTCCAGTGGAGGAAAAAAAAAACAATGTCAGCTATGTGGGGAGCGATATTTTTAAAAGAACCGGAACACTCCATCGTTCCATCTACCGATATATCTCGATTCAAAAGGAGGCTTTTAAATGCCTTCGAGAAAAATACGCATAATTTAAAATCATGTGATAATAATATTAATAGTTCAGCTAACGCCGTGAATGAGACACACTCCACTTCAGCACAGTACAAAAAAAACCCAGTAACAGGTTTATTGTTTATAAATGATGCACATTTCACTTGTTGTGGTTTATGCCATACCAGCCTGAAACATCAAAACAACCAGCATGCTTTTTCTCCAACAGGTGCTGAGTCCCTCAACAGGAACAGCTTCAGCTTTAGCGATGAGAAGCTCAACTCACCATCCATGTTCTCCCCCACGCCTGCCTGTCCCCCTGTCAGAACGCATAAAGGTGCGTTTTAGGACACACAGCCAACAGAATTGTGCTTCACTGATCCTGAATGCAGTTATGGAGTGGTTAATGGCATCTTTTTTTTGTTGCTTGTAGCTAAGCTTGGAGATACTAAAGAACTAGAAGACTTTATCGCCGACCTTGACAAAACATTAGCAAGTAAGTGTCCATTCGGTTACAAGATTAAAATTATATAATATTGCTTGTTTGTTAAAATTTGGTTTTATTATTTGTACTCTATACATCAGCCAGGGTGTTTGGGCTTCGTATGTGCGTGGGGTCCCTGACTGGTCCATAGGCTCCACCATTTTAAAGGGGCCCTTGCCTATGTAAAATTATACGTAAATTTGGGCTGGGCCCCCAGAATTTCGAGCTACGCCCCATCACGGATCCCAGCCCGACCAGTACAATAAACTCAGAAGGCGAATCGTGTATTGTGTTTTCTCAGTACCAGTTCCTGTGATCTAACAGATAGAGCATTGTGCTAATGACACAAAGATCACGAGTTGAAATCTCAGGAAAAACACATAAATTGTAACCCGTCCCTCCCCAGTAAGTTACTGTGGATGAAAGTGTTACAATACTGTGTCTCCCCCTTGGTAAATGTTCCCCAGTATATCTGACATCACATAATTAAGTGCTTGTTTATCTGGATGTGCAGTTTATGATGTCTGGCGCGGCGAATCACTCTAGACTCCCATCTAAGTATAGCATTGACATCTGAGGCTCATGCTGAGTGTGGAATCTCTTCTTGTGTGTCCTCCTGTAGGTATGTAGGCTGGAGCCGGGGGGGGGGGGGGGGGAGACCCCCGAGGAGCACGCATGATACAGGCCCGCCGGGTCCCACCCCTTAATCTTGGCGCCCTTTGACGCCGGGGGGGGGGGCACTTACTGTGACAAAGTGGCAGCAAAACTTGACACTTCAGAGTGACATGTCATTAGTCCCGACGTCACACGTCATCACCGGTGGGGGGCCCCCATGTTTTTCTCAAGTGCGGCAAAAATATTTAAAAGGCTTTTATAAAAGTTTATTTGCAATTTTAAAGAGCAAGATATTGTACATTTATTGGTACTACTTTTTTGTGAAATATATTTTTATATTTTGTGTAAATATAGATTCAGATTGTATTGCATTGGTATAGAACGCTAGCTTATTGTTTCCATTTAATTTCATGTGCTTCTAATAACTGTGAACTCTATTGTCTCCATTAGTTAGTAAAACTACCATTTAATAATCACATATTTTTATAAAATAATCTCCATGGCAAATGGAAAATGGTAATACTAAATTATTCCTGTCTCCTATATTTAAGTTGGCATTTTTACATGCCACAAGTACATCTTTTGCCTAACTACTCAGAAGTTCATAAATCTTCTTCAAATACATGCATTGCGGATGTGCATTATGACATTTGCCCTATCAGTACAGGATACAATGCAAATCAATGGCAGAAATGAGATTATCAATTATGTGAGATAATGTTTTTCTATTATTGTATTTATGAAGATCCATGAAAACCAGACTGACATCTCTATCTATCTGTGTTGTGTTAATAAAATTATTGAAAACGTATTATTGCTTAGTGACGTCCGCCACGTATCTGGTACAGGGTCATTTCAAGGGGTCTGGAGGTCCATGAAAGGCCAGGGCACAAGGCCGGATTACATTCACTTGCACATACGTTCAGACATACAATCATATACTATGGACCGTTCAGAGACACCAAGTCATCTAACTAGATGTTTTTAAACTACTGGATGAGACTGAAGACCCTGGGGAAACAAAAGCCCAGGAAGAACATGCACACTCCACACACACTGGACCAGGGCAGGATTCGAACCCACAACCCTATCACCCTGTTTTTTCAAAATGCTTTGTCTGACATGAATACTGACCCTGGAGAAAAATGCATTTATCAATTATTCTTGGAAAATATAATTTCCAGGTATCTATCTAGATTTTGTCCAGAACGCAGATGGTTAATGTTTCATTTCAGTTAAAGATACAAAGCACACAAAGCAAGGCATGATATATGTAATATTATAAACATGGAGATTTAAGTGCTGCTCTCAGTTCCCAGCATAATGAACGGCAGAGCCGACAAGCTCCCTCTGCAGAATGAGCAGTTGTTGTGCAGCTCATCTGAACATTCACCGAATGCCATCCCAGCACCAGGCATAGGGTGCCCAGACAACTCAGGGTCGCTTATCCAAATGGGGACGTGACCCCGAGACTTGATGGGTGTGACCTCGAGCAGGTGGGAGAGGAAAGGCTCTGTATGCAGATTTCGGGGACGCCTGGATCAGACCGGGGTCTTGTCCAATATCTTGAGAAATGTGCACAGATGTCAAGGCGCCTTGCAGATGAAGGGGCTACTGAAACTGCTGCCCCTAGAGGCAAAAGACTGATACAGCAGCAAACATCCCACCTTAGGCATATTGATTTCAGGAAGGGGGATGAAGGGGTGCTGGCCAGGCTTGGGGGGTTATTATGGTAATACTGCAGTATTTTAATCTGAAAATACCCCAATGCCCCCCCCCCTCCCCAACCCCATTTGAAAGACCAGAATAGGGCTACTTTTTAAAATACTATGAAAATACCATTAAAAAACATGGGGGGGGGAGAGTTATTCACAGGGGGATGGGTTGTGGCAGCCAAACTTCTCGCTGGCTAATTTTGCCAGGACTTTAGTGAAATGACAGATTTCTTAGGACACTGAACATCCTCCATGGGAGTCAGTATGTGGGAGAGGAGGGATGTGTGCAAAAGTGTGACTCAGTGGGCGGAGCCTCTGTGCCTGTGATCTGAAGGTCGCCGGTTCGAGCCCGACCCTGACAGAATAGCACCGTGTCTGTGGACCCTTAAGCAGGGGCCCCTAACCCCCAGGTGCCGCTGCAGGTAATAGGTGAAAAGGAAATTTCCCCACAAATATCAGGAAAGCACTGTTATTATTTATTAATAAAAGTGAGAAGCGTTCATTTTGAACTGGCTCCTGCAGTCATTCATTCTCTGCACACAAATGTGTCACATAAATCATTAATTAATCACAAATAATACTACAACATAATGGATATACAGTATGTTCTAGCAGCAAGCTGAGTCGGCCAAAAGTACATTATGAATGATATTTACTGTACCGTTTTCTTTTATCAGTCTAGAGCTCTTTCCTCCACTTATCTACGTTGCTCAGCCTGGCCACACCACCAACGGCCCTGATCTTCTCCACACCCAACGCCGTGACGTGGTGAAACAGAAGATCTCATTCCCAGTAACGTCCTATAGGCCTTTTGTATCGCTGGCAACATTACCGGCACGGTGTTCGGCCCAAGGGGAAGCGGTCCCACATTGTGTGTAGAGGTGAGGGGGGCCAGGTAGCTCAGCATGAATGACAGTGCAGGTGGGATTCGGGGGGGGGGGGGAGGAAAATCAGGACTACAGGCTGCACAAGATTGGAAAAGTCATATTCCCATGTCACAAGCTACACTACAGCAGTGGGCAGCAGGACTCTCGACCAATGAGCACGGCCTTTGAAATGGGAATTTCAGTACTTTGCTCACCCACACCTCTTCGCATCAATTTAACTCTTTGACTGCACAAATCAAGATAAGCTCTGGTGTTATCATGACAATGGGCCCATTCTCCTAGAACAGGAAGGCAACTTTCGTCCTGTGAAAAAGATCTGCCCCTTTGAGCTGGAACAGTGTAGATAAATTTCACTCTGTCAGTGGATCATAGTGGGAACATAATTGGTCACTGGTAGCAGTACAGAAGATGCACTTCCAAACTTCAGAGACCTTCAGAAGTACATTATTAATTTAAAGCTAGTGGGTCTGAGCAAATAGAGTTTGCAAGACCAAGACATCGGATTGGTTGGTCCCACCTGCTCTACAATCTGATTGGTTATCACTTTGCATATGGTGGGTCACAGAAAGCTAAGGTGACCTAGAAGGAAAACAGATGCATATGTTTTTACTTTTACAATTTTTATCAGAATTTCTCCTATTTGAGATTACATAATCATTACAGATCAACATAATTACAAATGTTACATGTTCCAGTAGGAATGATGGCCACATAAGTCCCGTAAGTCTTCATAAGAAATAATTGATATGCTCACAGTTTAGGAATTATCTTAATGGTGTTTAAAACCATAGTTATAGGATGTATAAGGCTGGCATTTGCTATACAGCCGCATGAATGGTAATGAGGTTTTTCCGCATCCTGCTGGCAGTTTGATTTAATGCACTTGGATGCCGGGATGAAGCCCTTTAAAATGCCATTCACACAGGCCATTGTCCGGCCCTTAGTCTCCTCTGTGCCACCAACAACGTTTGACCTCTCCCCGGCGGTCAGAGGACATAAAATAGGTTATGAGGTTAACCACAAAAAAAGAGAGAGAACTTTTTCTGTCAATAAATACTCGTCGCGTTGAACTTTTTAAAAATATCTCAATTATGCAGCTTTAGGGGTCTAAGTTCAGTTTCTCATTCAGCCATTTTCACAAAAAGGGCTCCACTGATCCCCGGAGACCCACCCAGTCTTTTGGGAAATGCAGTACATCCATGGAATGCCTGTCCCACGAACCAGTGAGGAGCAGCAACACCTCGTCTTCTGCGACAATAGGGAGGGCGATGTCCTCCGCCGGCTACTAAAATATTTAATTTTTACTAGTGGAAACGCAACAGCTTTTCTCCCTTATGTCTCAACGTCAAAAACTGTTAGCATAGCCAAGATGATTCACTCCATATTAGATCAATGCAAGTTCCACCGCAATGCTACACAAGTGTTGTCATCAGCATGACAATAGGGTAATGTGTATAGCAAAGCCACACAAACCAGATGGCCAATAAGCTGCCTCTTTTTTTGCTTTTGTTTGACGATTGGCCAGCTCTGCTCGCCTTCCACATGGTGCCAGGTTCTCAGCAATCTATATTCCTGCTATATTGTTATGGCGGCCTGCTTTTTCATCTGCCGAATGGCCTGGAGTGTGATGGGAACACTAGTCATATGATCATTGTTCCGTGGTTCTGAGTGAAAGGGCTTTGAGACTTGGGAGTACATATGGTTTGCCTTTGTACACCCAAATGAATCGGGGTTCCGTTCTCAAGAAATGAAAAGGGCACAAGTTCAGATTTGTAATAAACCCAGTAATAACAGGATGAGAGGTGGAAGTGGGGAGAGGTATTCCATCGAAAGACGTCCCGTGGAACATCAGCCTGTGCCGTGGGAGAACCTCTGTCCAAAAACTCAGGCTCTTCCGGAACCATCCATCCCAGACTATCATACACAAATAGCCTTGACCAGTTGAAGTTAATTTAACAAGTGACCAACACACACTGCTACAAAGTCCCCATTTACTGAAGACAAACCCATCTCCTATTCCATTTTTATTGGAAAACAACAAAATATCCCTAAATCCCCACAGGAATATTCCAGATTATTAACATGATCTGGCTCTCCGATGAAAGCCAAGTATTTTAAAACAGGGCCTCCAGCGGACCGACGGGATGAAGGGATGGGTGAAAGAAAGGGGATAGGAGTGGGGATGGGATTAGCAAAATAGCAGGGAGGGATGAAAAAGTAAAGACAAACATGTGGGCTCGGGTATCGGAGTCTGGGCACAAAGCTCAGCACACCGTGGAGCCGGGTGCGTAAACAGTGCTCAGCCGTACAACTGTTAACGAGAAAGAAGTAGGGGAATTAATTAGAGTGTCACCTAACTTCTGCACAGGACGTGAGGTTCACAGAGAAGCGTTAACAAAACACGTCATGGTGGAAAATGTATTCATTATTAGGAACTACATTATGGTGTTTTGTTTAAGGGATGATTGCAGAAACGGTTAATTTCTATTGATACTGATAAAGATAAAAACAAACTGTAATACTTCAATACTAAAATGTCTATATCAATCAGTCTTATTTAACTTGTAATAGGGAAAGAAGAGAAAGTAACACCTTACCTGAAGCCGTAAATTAAAGGTACCTTCATAATGCATGATAATAGTTGGCAAAGGATTAAGGATGCTTTGTACTGCATTATAAAAGTATCTATAGTGCAGTATAGACAAGAGCTTCATAAGGCAGTCATAATGCGTAATAGTCATGGTTATAATGTGTTGTGCCTTTTCATACATATTTATAGCCATGTTCTTAATGCTTTATCAATGCATTTTGATGTGTCGTGAATTCCTATAGACATGTCATTCATAGAAAGTGATTCTGGAAAAAAAAGGTAAATATCTGGCATTGTAAGGTGTTTTATGTTGAATTTGAAGGCTAGATCTGAAGTTTTAATAATATACCTTCAGTGGCAGATGCTGGGACAAAGCAAACAAACAGAAGGGTGAAAAGTCCCGGCCCTCCCACCCCCTCAGGTGCTCATTCAGTCTGACTGGTCAGCTGTGGCAGGCATCTTTAATTTCCCATTGAAACCCTCTCAATTAGCGTGACTTTCACTAGCTGTTGGAACTTGGGGGGTAGGGGTCTCCCTGAACTTGGTCCATAACCCCAAAACCCATTCTCACCCCCCCCGTCCCTCCCCTGCAGGCATATATAGAACCTTGTGCATTGTTTTGGAGAAAGCTTCCACCCACTGTCCCGCGATCTTCATGGAAACAGTTTATCACCATAGATATTTCATTTAGCTTGCAGCACATGGCACCAGACTGCTTGCTCACGCGATTACGGCGGCTTACTGATTCATTACCAGCTTCTCCAGAGGGCACTGGCTGTAAACCCCCCACATGAAAAGAGCCACTTGTCAGATATCGGTCAGATAAAGCCAACAGGCCCCGCCCCCTAAGCCCTAGGGATAACTGAGCTTTTAATTGCCATCTGTCGATACCCAGTCACTCAGCCATTAGCGCCGCACCTAGTGAGAGGCTCCTTCTTAGGAGAAATGGGGTCATGTGCAGCAGTGGTGAAATGGTGTTTACACAACGCAGTCCAGCTCCAGCCAAGCCCGAGGCCCGTCTGAGGAATGCCGTAATGCCACAAAACAAATACTCAGGACGGCACCCAGCACAAGACACAGAATTCCCCCCCTCAGGCTGTGGGCCTTAGATTCCTCATTGACTGCTGCCCCTAGAGTTACAGAGGAGTTCAAAGTTCCAGCTCATAATCAGGCCCAGTCTGCCAGATCAGAGTGGCTAAAAGCACACGTGGTGTTGGGGTCCAACATTCGGTCTCCATGCTTCTGTTTCAACCTGTGGCAGAACATCATCGCACCTGAAGAGCAGGTGGGGGCCTGACCCTGACCTAACCCTTGAGCTTAGATCATCTTTGTGCAGCAAGAGCAGTGCTGGATCTACCAAACGCAAAAGGATTCAACAAAATCTTCCAGTACTACTCAGTGCTCAACAATTCTGCTCAACTTTGCATATTTATAAGACCATTAAGAGGCAATTCGAGCTCTAGTGCACAACTTACGAGAAGCATGTCTCTAAGCACAAAGCAGTACCTACACTAAGCGAACACGATTTTTGTTTATAGAATACTAGAGTGATTTAAAATTAAACGTTTTATTTGCCACTTGCACAAATAAGTGTAGGTATGTTGGAATGCTTCGTTTCAGATATCCCATCTTGCTCGCCTTTAATACCAACACACACACACATACTCACACAAGGTCTCTAGGGCATTTTTTTTTTGAGGGGGAGGGGGGTTGTGGGCGTTCAAGGGCCCAATATATGGAGATTTTGCAAAGGATAGGATTTAAACTGCCGACCTTCCACAAGCACAAAGGCCTAACTCACTGAGATCCATACTCCCCCATAGGTTATCTTGTTAGATTTCACTTCAGCTTTCAATTCTACCCATTTATTGCTCCTATTGCTCATGGGGTCCTTTGTAATTTTATTCACCAACGCGTGACCCAGTGGCCTGTGCATTCCTCTTCAGGGGACTTGCACCTCTCCGCAAGGCATGCTAGCTTGATACTAGCTTTGTATTTGGCTTCAGATTCCACAGCATTCCGCAGCAGTGGACTTTTCCCCACATTCCCCTGAACCCCTGAAACCATGATGTCATTCAAGCCAGGGCAGATCAGCCAATCAGCTTCTCACACTCATTAATGCACTTTGACCACTGGAAATGCCGCACTTTTGATCAATGAAATATCTTCTTTTGGAAGACTCTCACATGACAGGAAAGTCCTATGACATCTCCTTCTAAACATAGAAATTTGTTTTTTTAAGACATGGGAAACACCCCACCCTAGCATGGAATGGGAAAACCTGAATTCTCCGCAGATTTTACAAAATTACATCACAGTTCATTTATTAGAACATTTAACAGGAAACGTTATTCAGATTCACAGGCTGATAAGCATAGTCATAATGTACCTACTGTTGATAAAAATAGTGGCAATCGAAAAAGTCAAAAGTTAGTAGATCAATAACAGCTCAGCATTCAAAAGCAGGGCAGGGCAATGAGCTGCTTTCTTACTGATGTGTGAAATTCCCCAGTACAAGGACACAGGCGGTTTAAAACAACAACAAGCCCAGCCAACCGACCACCGATCATGGTCCAGCTATGAGGTACAAAGTAATTAGCCATAAACCACAGGCAGGAAACAGTGAAATGGATTACAGTAATTTGGATAATTATATCTCTCAAACATTTAGGCTACCACAGTGAAAGTATTCTTTTACATCTGTCTCTGTGAGTAATTTGGTCTGAATGATAAAAATCTAATTTTATGATCACTGCCTGAGTGCAACAGTCCTTTCCTCTACTGAAATAACAAATCCCCCAGCCATGCACCCACCCATCATCACTATACTCACCATCCATCCATCCATCCATCCATCCATCAAATAATTATTTTAGATTACTAGATGGAGTTGCAGGAAGCTTAGAAGGCATGGGGGGCGGGGGGGCGAATGGCCAACATTGAACATAAAGATGACCAAAATCGCAGACAGGATACCAGTCCATTGCAGGGCCACGCCCCTCCCAGCCAGCGGCCAATGGGCAGTCACTACAGGCAATTTGACATACAAATTAGGTTAACTGCTTAACTTTGACTCTGTGGGGAAACCTCAAAGCAAATGAGGAAACAGAAATGCAACATACGCTGCAAAACGTTTCCACGTCGTTTATGAATATGCTTCAAATTCATTCATCTCTGGCTGGTTTTGAAGCTTCCTGCGTTCCTTTATCAAATACGTGAAAGGTGAAGCAGAGGTATCCGTCTAAAGCTTAAGACCACAGACCTAGGCTTGCCAAAGCAAACGCC
>JAABNY020000001.1:43359685-43370608 GCA_015164015.2 Brevimyrus niger
TAAATACTACCTAAAGTCACCAGCAGAGGGGGCCAAACCTTAATATGCTTATTAGGATTTTTTTTGTTTATTTCAGGGATTATTGGGGCTCAAGTTGTCAGAACACATTTTTAGTGTCTACTTGAGACCTTCCTATGGCCACAGCACGAGTGACCCTCCAGCGCATCTGTCAGTGATGCGAGTTTGCCATAAATTATCTGGACTATCTGGAAAAAAACTGTATCGAAATAAAAACAAAAGCATCATTGTCCTTACGCTACGAATGCCATTGCTAATCTCCAACCTTGTGAACCCAGGATTCTGTCAGTCTGTGCGAATCCTTCGCTAAGCAGGCCTTAATTGATGGCGTCATCTGCTACATCTTCAATTTACTCTAACATGGAAGGCAAGTCAACCCGACGAACCTCCTGGCCTCCTTTGATCTAAATGATTTTTGCATGACTTCAGAGACGTGCGACGTTCACCCTCTGTGATATTAATAGAAGGTCTGCATCATCATTAAATAAATTTGTCGGTTCTGGCAATCTGTCAGGGACAACGACCACCGTGTTCAGTTTGGGCTTTGTTTTTTCTGCACTGGGACAGCCGTGACCCCTGCATGAACTGCTCGTGATGTCTGGAATTCCATGCTTTGGACAGAAGTAATAAGTCAATTTTTTTCCCCTGTTTTTTTTTTCCAGAGATATTTTTAGAATGTTCCATCTTATATAATACCCAACAGCTGTTTTTTTCTGAGAGTATCTTTTCTTAATTTGTTCCTTGTGCGTACTTCTGTTCTAAAACCTTATTAGGCAAGTGAAGTGCTATGGAACAGATACATTGCAAAATAAGGCCTTGTTGTTGACTCTTCTAGCGTCCGCGTGTGCTGGGCTGCCAGGAAGGAGGAACTGAAGGATAGAGATCCATGGTGTGATGGGCCAGTCCTATGTAAGGCACGGGTTCCCGTCTCCGGGCCACAAGAGACCCCATCACGCTATTCTAATTTCGACCACATGAGGCACTGTTTGCCCAGCTCCTTCCTCATATTGTGCGAGATGAGTTCTATTTCAACACATGGCTTAAAGCACGTGTCAGATGCTTGGCTAAGATGCCCTTCCATCATCAGGTCGTTAACAGCCCTTAACAGCATCTAATGGAATGCTTTCCGGCAGTCATCAAAAAAAAAAAGCAGTTTTGTACGTGACAGTTACAAACTAAGTTAGGTACAGCAAACTCCACGCACAGATTTCCGTCACAGTGTCCGCGTAATGTGGCTGTATATAGCCACTGGTCAGTTGACAGCAAATAAAATTTACCATTTTTTTTCAAGTTAAATATCAGGTAGGGTAACAGGCTCAAATAACGCTAAAGAAAATGTATTTAAAAATGTGTACAAATACTCATGCTCTTTTGTATTTTCCCACAGAAGAAAAAATGCTAGCCCAATTGAGCAGAAAATAGCCGAGGTTAGTACTGCTGCTCACACTGTTCGTGAGAACGCCGTTTGATTTTAAATTAAAACAGTGACCCAGCCACTAATTATAAACTGCGAACCCTGTGCTATTTTCATTTTTTAGGTCTTGGTGCTGAACGCGGATTTCTGGGGCTGTGCTCATTGCATCTCTCAAGCTTCCGATGGAGAATAAACGAAATGTTCGCAGCATTTACTACACAGGGCTTGTCGATGATTGTTTTAATCAAGGGTGTTTGTTTTTTCAGACCATATCTTCAGCCCAGTAAGGGTAGATGTGTAAATATACGGCGTGACGTGACTGCTTTCGAACCGAGAGCCGTGCGAAGCGGAGTCACACCTGCTCCTCGTGCAGCACCATCTGGCCTTCCAGCGGGTTGCCTAGTGCAGCCACGGTGACGAAGGGTTGCCAGACACCACTGAGAGTGCGGGGGAAGACATCATATAGGTCCATGTAGTGTATGGTGTCTCCACTTCCCCTCATGGCATACAGGGACACCGGGTTGCACGTAGCGACGTATATAGAATCTGAAAGACATTTTTAAGAAGCTTCTCATGAAGGTCACCACCGACAAAAAAAAGGAGGTCAAGTTTCCTCAGCGCAGGGACTTACCTTTGTCAGTGGTGACATCACAGATTATGTTGACGTCATTGATGGGGATCTGCCAATGGCTTTGCTCCTCACTGAAGCTCAGTGCTCTGGATTCATGCCTCTCAAGGGGGTATGCCTGGACTCGCAGATACACTGGGCCCTGAGACACGAGCATTCATCAGCACCGAGTCAAAGTAACCCAACAAAACACACCTTCCTTCATATTGGGGACTACGATTAATGCCCTTTGTGTGATGTCACTTCCTGTCTGGAATCCCCATTTCATTTTTCAAGGGGAAGCTTTAAGTTCTACTAAAAATGTTCACTAAGACTGTACTTGCAGGGGCACAAGTACTCACACTCAATACTTAGTTACCATGAAGTACACATGGACAAATACAGTTGCTACTTGAGATAAAAGATGCATCACGTTTCATCAATGATGAAGAAACAAGAGATCAGTATTTCATGGCCTGTTCCTATAGTAGTTCACAAAGGTTTATAGAATTAGATATAGTAACAAATATAGTAACTGCTTGAGATAAAAGATGCAGCACAATTTACTAATAACGAATGAACATGACATCAGTATGTAACTAAGACTTAGTTTGTGGTTAATTAATACATAAGTAATAGCATGATACTATATTATTTGAGCCCCATCTTATAAAGTGGTACCAAGTATTCGGTTCACAGTGAAACACAAAGACCAGGTACACAATAGAAGTTTCTGAGACCAAACCTAATCCCTGGCACACATTTAAGCCCCTTTTCTACCTTCACGTCGATTGGGCTGGACTCTGTAGGACACAGCAGCTTGCGCCTGTCACTCCCAGACTGGTTTATGGTCCAGTATCCCGTCATCCGGCACTCGGGTAACGCTAACCTGAAACGTTAGCACAGCATCAGCCCATCAGATGGCGCCTATCTTGGTATTTTTTTCTTCTTCTTCATATGCAACATGCAGCCAATACAACACATGTCAACTTATGCATTAACAGGTGTTGGCTAGTTAATTTAAAAGGAAAAAAAAAAAATATATATATATATATGTGTGTGTGTGTGTGTACACAAACATATATGCACATATATATAGTATATTCACACGTACTGTAACTTTGTAAGTATTTGGTCACATACACATAATTTCACTATTATTTACTGATCTATCTAAAAGAGACCAATGATACTGATAATGATTAAATGAATAAATGTATCTATTACAAGTTCATTAGAAAATAAATGCTGTTTAAGACGTCTTCGGTCAGTATTATACAATAATGATCCGTTGCAATGAAAAAAAATGTCATATAATCCTTCCAAAGCTAGCAGACCCCCCGCAGAGTAAGATGTAAGCCTTTCCTGATCTCTGCTCAGAACAAACACCCCCTGCTGAGTTTGGGACTGATTCCAGTCATTGTGACTAAATTGCTGTTTACTGTTCCTTTTTTAATCCTCTTTTTTCAGAAGGATCAACCTTGCTTTTCCTAAGAATGATAACTGAGTGTAAAAACAGGAATACCATAACTGCTTTTGGCTTTACCGCAAACTGGATATAACTAACAAATAAAAGTCAACACAAATCTGCCTGAAAAAAATAGTTTTTCCAATTTGTCCTGTTGACGTCTTAATGAGTGCATGAAATGTTCTTATTATACCTCAGAAAAACTGTCAAGCCCTTCTAGGATTTGGATAATGATAGATCCCCAGAGGAAATTCATGGATGTGTAATTATTTTATTGTCATGTGTCGGTAAAACTGGGCGCAGGGGCCAAAGGCGATTTATTGTCAGGCGGCCCAGAATGTCTAGCTAGGCTCCCTGCCCCCGTCCCAGTCTAGAAAACATAAGAATAAAATTAAACAAATTTGCTTTCCAAATCCAAAACACACCACACCAAAATCTTAAACATAAATTACCTTATTTAAGCGTATTCATCAAACAAACAAAAAAAAGAAAATACTTGTTTCTTTTCTGATTAGTTCTTACAAATACACTTAAGGATTAATGAAGAAAATATCACTTTTAGCGATGTCGTGTATCAGTACAAATCAAATCACAGAGAAAATACAGGAGACTGAAGAAACAAATATTTTCCTTTATTCAAAGAAAACTATACAGTGAAATGAACGCAAAGCCTTCAAAAAGGACTTGCTTAGCTTTCCTTGTTAATGAAAATAAAATAATAATTCTGAAAATCAACGTGTGTAATTGGTTACCTGCATCTTCACACATTTGCTGTTTAAACAACTTCACCTAAATGTCAATTTTAAGTAAAGGCTATAGACAGCGATGTTCAATTCCTGGAATAAAGTTGTGTTTTGTCCACAACATCCCAGACTTTATCCAGAATGTTATTCCAACGCAGGTAAAGGTTAGCTTATCGCAAGTGTGTCCACGTTACTGCCTGAATGAAAAGACTGGACACCTCACATCTGGATACTTAGCACATGGCTGTAGAATGACAGCAGGGAATGTGTATGTTGATACTGTACTGATTTCTGCTGGACGGCTCTGGGCTGTTTACATCGATCCACTCATCACTGTCATCTGCAATCTAGGTAACAGTGATTTATACGCACAGTGGGTCAACCTACAAAGTAACATTTCCCACGGGGCTGCTTAACAGTATTTATACTATCCATTTATAGCATGAAGTATTTATAGTATATCACCGCAGGACTAAATGCACCGTTCCAATACGTCATATTACCTTTCATACCATAATCCATTTTAAAACAAGTTGTGCAGGTTTCACTGACATATAATCAGAAGCAACGATGTGAGGTTATGCATCAGCAGCAGATCTTAATCATGGTACTTAATGCATTAGGATGTACAGTTTTATTGTTATATTTCTCCTATTGCTGACCTACAAATTAGCTGGAAATGCAACGGCCACTGTGAGAAAGCCTCCAATAGTGAGGTCACAGCTGTCCTGATTGGACCGTGCCACGGGACACATTGTAAACATTTCTGTCAAAACGATACATCTTCAAGTACTCTCCCTACCTCATCCAAATGCCCTGACGTACATAAACAGCGAACGGCGCCTTTAAAAAATCCCTTTAAACAGTCTTGGGAGTGCTGAATATCTGACCCCCAAAACCCTCTCTCCCGCCCATCGGCCCGTGGCAGTAAAGTGCGTTTCCCTTACTCCTTAGCCAGGTTCACGCTGGTCGGCTTGGCCCCGACTGGAATGCCGTGCTTGTGTAAGGCCGTGATCAGGATCTCCCGCGTCTCCTTGTTGTAGGAGTCGAAGTCGAAGACGTTGCGCACCACGTTTGCCAGTCCTTCTTCTGGAAATTTCTTTTGCGGGAGAGAGGAACGACAACGCACAGTTTCGGTTAAACTGACCGGTGGAAAGGCACGCTTCACCAGTGAACACGTGCACGTTTAATGAAGCATCACGCACATCCCCAGCCCTCCATAAAAGTCAGCATGGTCCTGTTCCCTGACATGGGCCCTGTACCCTGAGTTAATCGCTCTGTTCTCAAGCAAACAAAAAGCCTGGAAAACAGGCTGCGAGACCCAATCCCTGAAGAAACAGCTGGTTCCTTCATTCATTCCAGTCTCCGCTGGGATAACAGAAGCAGCTACTGCATGGATGTGGGAAGCGGTGATGGCAATACAGGTGGTGTCTCCAGTAATGATTAATGTCCCCAGTCACAACATGGACCAGTTGCCATGGTGATGAGCATCCTGTGAAGAGGACTTTTGTAGTTCGTGGAAGATTCACAATTCTGGTATTCATACACATGACTAAACCAATATTGATCTTTTCTAATCCTGGCCTAAAAACACTCAGACAATAAATAACAGCGGCACTATTTCTATATCAATGAGGCATAACCTTTCCTGGTTATTAAAAAAGGATATACACACACACACACACACACACACACACACACACACACACAGACCTATACTCATATCAAGGTGAGGACCGTCTATTCATTTTTATGGGCAAAACACTAATCCCGACAATGACAACCTTAACCCCAGCCCAGCCTTAACCTTAACCATAAGTAACCAAACAAAATACAAGTCTATTGGCATTTTTAGTTTTTTATAAAACTGAATGTCAAAATAACAGGTTTTTATGACATTGCTGTCGCATTGTTCCCCACAATGTAATGCATACCTGTACCACACACACACACACACACACACACACAATCAATAAGCTAATAATAAATCAGATGCGATTTTGTCAATCAAACTACAAACAGCAGAGCGGATCTCCTTTTTTCCCAGCAAAGCTCTATATTGGATCCAATCAGCTTCCACTCACCACGGCAGCTAAAACTAATAAGGTCCCGTGTTTCGTCACTATCGCAGTGGAGAGCAGGAGAGGTTGGTGTGAGACCTCTTCTTCTGGCTCAGTGGATATCGATCTGGGACTATGCAGGAGACCAACTGTGTTCACAAGATTCTCCAGACCCATCAATAGGGAAGCTGGCATTTAACAAACCGCTTATAAATAACCTTTCACACAGAGAAGAAAAAAGTGATCAGCAACTGCTCAGAAGAAGGGCATTACTTTTTTGCACTACTATTTGACAACCCTGCAATGGAACTGTGATTCAGTGAGCTGGATGCAAAGAGAGAAATGCAGATCCATCCATCTGTAACTACTTGTCCTATTCAGTATTGTGGGGAGGTCTGGAGCCTATGGGTGCAAGGCAGGGAATAACCCAGGTTCAGCTCCTGTCCAACCCAGCCATTTGTGTCTCTTCCCCGTTCGGCCAGCAGGGGTCGCTGGCCATCCCGTTCCGTCACTCCTTGTCAAACCCTTGTGTGTTTTCTCCAGGTTCCCTGGGTCGCCTTCTAGCTCAGTGGGTTTAGTGTATGGCCCCAAGGCCATAAACGTGCAGTCTTGGGTTCAAAGCCAGTCTCAATTGTTTATTGGTTTTCTCTAGTGTTTTAGTTTTGTTTATCCTATTTTGTATACGGGTTAGTTCTGCTCTGCTTGTGTTTGTGTTCCTAATCTCTCCTAGGATTAGCCCTCATTTGTGTGAATGTTACTGTGTTAAATGTTACTGTGTGTTTGAGATTCTACCTGGTACTTGTGATACACTGTTTCCTTGTTTGGTTACTTTAGGGCTTTTATAGTTCATTCTAATTTTCCCCATTTGTATTTTGACCCCATCGTGGTCCTTTTGTTTTGTGTGTTTAGTTTCCTTAATAAACCCCAATTTGTCTTGGAGCCGCTAGTGGATTGTCACCTTCCTCCCTCCTGCGCTGTAACACCCAGGATGGGGAGCAGAAAATGTTATAAAATGTATTAAAAATATAAAACAAATCACAACTTCAGTTGTGGGTGTTAAAGCCCACAGTGTTTTCCATTTGTACCCTCAGAACACCTGCAAATTTTTGTAATAAAAAAGGCAAAAGGTTTGAATTCCTACCGAACTTCATTATTTGACCAAAGAACAAATCTTCTTCCAACCGAAAAATAACATTAGTGTTTATTGGTTATTTCAGTGAGAATTCTGCCATAAAATCCTATTTTAAGGATTTTTAATATAATTTTAAAATGTCTGTGAACCCACGTTCTGACCGTACTAGGCACTGTGTTGCCCGTGATCGGTTTTTAATGAGCTGTTACTTGATTCACAGACACCTTCAGCAAATAATTTTCTTTTGTCCTTCACGTCTTACACGGATGGTCTGTGAATACGCTTCGCAAAGATGCCGTCCGGCAGAAATCTTCCCTGGCATGGAGGGGTGAGGAGGGCCCCTAAGTAAAATCAAGATGGGGGGGGCGGGGGGGCACTCCAGGAACACAGAGCAAAGAACGACAGCCCAGCATTGTGTGTGTCATCGGGGCAGCGAGTGGGCTGACTAAGGCACGCTTTGTTTACATGAATCACACTGTCCAGCACTGCCTGAGCTTATAAGGACTTAGTCTTGGGGACAGAATTTCTTGATGGTTTCTTACCACCAAAAATCCTGAAATGTAAATGATGCACTAAATTGTACCAGAGTAAAAAAAAATAATAATAATAATCAGGGATGCACTTAACCAGAGATGGGAAGTTAAGGTCCAGAAAGTACAAATCCAGACCAAGATTTCCTTTCAACCAACCAGTTGAGGACTCTGTGACTGTGACTCATTATGCTCACCTGGTCGGTTGAGACAAAATCTTGGTCTGGATTTGCACTTTCTGGACATAACTGGTATGCAAGTACACATTCACCCTTAAAAGTGATACTTGCGGCTATCGATTGTTGTAAAAGCGCAACTGTGTATGCATTTTATGTGCATTTGTGCTGCTATGACAGGAAATTACCCTGCATTTGAACTGTTATATACTAATTCGTACTTCATTTGCGGTATAAAGGTTAAGATGCACAATAATTACTTGTCACAACAGTGCAAATGCACATACGCATTAGCGCTGTCACCACAATCGACTGCCGCATGGATCGTTTTTTAAAGGTACATGGGTACTTGCGTACCAGTGATTTGCATCACTGATAATAATAAACACTGAACTGTCAACAGCCTGGTGTGTGCGGCTGTAACCCTACCTGCAGATGTTTAACGATGTTGACCACCTCCCTGGTCGAGTAAGGGTACGTGATGGTCCCCTGGTCTGCCATCGCCCTCAGCTCCCCAAAGGTGGCTACCAGCTTCTGCAGGACGGCATCTGGGACGTCGGGCCCATACTGTTTCAGCATAGCTAGCTCCGCATGGGGTTTGGGGTTGTCCACAGCATGGCAGCTGAAGATGTCTCCTGGAGAACAAGCCGGATTACAGGCGAGCTTCACACTCGTAATTCAAAAGCAAATAATTCATCCTCCAACATTCTCCCGAGATACCGGCCCCAGGCCTGGACCGTCAGGGGCGGCCTGGACCGGCTGGAAAGGGCTTCTCCAAGCACGTTACCTAGTGCACCAAAGAAGTCGTTTCCAAGGAATGGAAAGCCGGGTCTGTTGGCCAACACAATCATCCTGAAATCGGGATGCATCACAATAACGTTGCGTCGCCCCTCTGCATCTCTGGGATCTGAAGATAACAACCGTGCAACACAGCTATTTTAAAAGATGGCTTTGCACTCAAATTTCTCCTTCATCGGCAGCGCAACATAACGAAAGAAAATGCAGGAGTGTAGTCGCCTTACTTGAAACGATCCTCCTGCCGTCAGCGAGAATCATCTCTCCATTCTCCACCAGAGTCTTCAGGATGCAGGTGACATTGGTCGGCGCTTTGTCCGCCTCATCGATGACCAGGATGTGGCCCATCTTGACGGCCCTCACCTAGGCGGAAAGGAGTACGAAGGCAGAGAACTTTACGGTCGGGTGTAGAGATCGAAATGACTTTTAAATCAATTTAAAAGTGCCGCGTCGAAAGTGACAGAAACGCAACTTTATAAAATAGACGCTTCCCTTGCTTAGTCATTCTTCATTAACCAGGCCGCAGACTTTCTGGTAATAAAAAAACGGTATCGCTAATTTACAGTGCAAATATCATAAGCGGCGGGATGAATCTTTTGTCGTGATGCTGTTGCAGCGCCTGGAGCTTCGGAATCAGAAGGGACTTCTGACCAGCATCAAAGCCAACACTATTAATACCCAAAGAGCTTCAGCTGGGCGCTAATTGAAGTGACACGCGGAGGGTTAGGGAGAAGCTTTTATCTCACCTCACCGTCTTTGTGGCGCTAAGATCATTAAAATGCATTTAGAAAGGACACCCACCTTTCCAGTCTTAAAAACATCAGTGATAAATGCCACTATCAGTGAATAGGCGTGTATTTAGGGTCAAAATGAGCGCTCTGCCACCAGTCAGAACCGGGCATATAAAAGGCCAGAGATGGGCTATTTATAATTTATTTTTTATTTTTTTATGGAACCCGTAGCTAGTTTAAGTCAACTGGTGATGTTTTCTTTGCCAAATAAATGTAGTACAAGAGTAGAACGTGTAATCAAGACATTTCATTTTCTGACCGGAGACAAACTGCGCCTTGTTGAAAAGACTTAAGTGCCAACTTAAGCATAACTGCTGCCACAGGCAAAGTTAACAACGTAAGGAAGGACACCTACCAGGGGTGAATCTTCATAAATGATTATTCCGTCTCGCACGGAGGGCTGCAGCGTAAGCGTCTGAACTGTGGTGTCTCTGGTGGACAAGAAACGGACCAATGAAACTCACACATGCGAGTTCGTCGCCGAGGTATTAATTACTACATTAAATAGGATTCCTTCCGAATCTGTCTGGAACTTTAAACCTTCGACCCAGTATTGACAGCGCCCCATGAGATGAATCTATTAAACACAACCCAGATTCATTCTAACGGACACGGCCATCTCTCAGTAGAGCTGATAACTAGGAGAATCCCTGAAGTGGCTGCTTTAGCCCTGATATTAAGGCATTTTTTAACATATCCAGGACAAAGCAACATGTGGTCTCAACTTTCAAAAATCCTTCAGGAGTGGAAAATAACCTTCATGAGATGACAAGGTTTGCAATATCAGAGCTGGATCTGGGGAGCTGGCAGAATGGTGATGCCTGTTTACACAAACGTCTGCCATAATCCTCCAAATTTTTCATTCTAAACACAGCTAGACCCAACTGTCAAAATATGTGTTGGCATCCTGTATTAATTGTTTAGTTTATGAAGAGTGTCATCAAAGTGGTCACCCGAGACAGGTTATTCAACAAATATCACTGCAGTAAGATAAGTGACACATAATAAATACAACTATAATAATACAATAAATAATATTTAATTTAACTCTGTAACACTGCAGCACTGTGATAGGACTTCATGGAGAAAAAGAACGTTGCACCTGATCCATGCGTGATAACTCGTCATGTGCTTTTGCAATCCAAGCGCTTCACACTGCATTCACGCCGCACTCACACTGCATTCACGC
>JAABNY020000001.1:43395189-43415073 GCA_015164015.2 Brevimyrus niger
TGTATTGTTATGAAAACTAAGGCCCCCCCACCCCCTCTACAGCCCACCAGAATAAGAGGCTGGAATATGGATGAATGATACCCTACCAAACTTTCTCGTTAGATTTAGAAATGATAGTTGTCAGTGGAAAAAAAAAAAAACGATTTATGGACCTTCAAAATGTCTTAGTTTTCAGGAGTATATTTTACCCAAACAATCCGAGATTGAAGTTCTATTTAACTCATTTTTGTTCAATAAAAAAAAATTAATGAAATACACTGACATTGCAAGCATAAGTGCAAAAAAAAAAAAAATCAAATGACATAAAATTAAAAAAATCAAATGATACTGACGTCAATGAAAGGAAATTCTCAACTACTCTGGCAACCAAAATGACAGTTGCCATGTAATTAGGTTTTGGTTTACATAAAAATATAGGCTTTGCCTCTATGGGAAGAAACCTAATTAAAGTGCAGCCAGATGTTCTAAACTTAACTCCAAATACATTTTTGTCACAGACACTGTAATCACATAATTATTTTAAAGGGCAGTGATGCAGACGTGGTAAAATTCCTTAAAAAGGGAAGACATAATAAAAAAACTTGGAAGAATTAGTCGGCTAAAGTGCAACAGCGGCATGGATAAGTGAAGCTCTAAAATGACGATTCCCCTCGACATTTAAAGGAGAGTAAGCATACTTTACTGTGCATGCAAAGCTGGATACAAAGCTGTGATACAAAGCTGTGATGGGCGGGATCAACAGTGAGCAGCCAATCATTTGCGATCAAAAAGGAGGGTGCAGGCAGTCGATTGGCTGGGTTGCACTTGGCCTTGCGTCTATACTGATGTGTTCACTTAGCATACCGTAGATTACATCCTGCTGGATTCGTGCTCTGTTTGCACTATTTGGAGAACGACAGACCTCATGGTATGGGTCGTTCAATAGCCAAGTATCTGTTAATGCCCAGTTATCGAATCCATACCATTTCAGTCTAGGAAGAGCCCACCGCACTGACAGCTTAGCAGTCACCCTCTTCAGGATAGTTCCCAGCATGGGAAACACAGTGGAAAACGAAGAACGAAGACGCTCTGCCAGTGTTTTCGCATCGCGTGACTCCTGCTCCTGTTTCACTGCATCCTGAATTCATGGAGCCCTTCCTGTAATTAAATTAACCAACAGGCCGCATTGCATGCTCCATTAAGTAAGCACACCCTTTCACTACTGCTGCTACTCCACGCTGACTGCAGGAGAAGTGAGCAGCTCTGTCCAGTTTTCTCCCTTTTCTTTGAAACGTCTTCGAGTCGGAGGGCCGCATCGTGGCACATGCCCGGCTGTTCCAATCCTGCTTTTGCGCCATGCATGCATTTCCCTTTTCTCCTTGTATTAGAGGAGCTTTCAGCCACATGCAAAGACACTCATTCAGCCTAAGTGACAACAATTGTATGAATTGCAAACATATGTGCCCTGTGGTGGACTGGTGTCCCATCCTGGGTGTACCCCAGCCTTCTGCCCTGTAGAGCATCGGCTCTACCTCCGCCATAAACACATTTATTTTGCTTTTATTCAGCTGGTGAACGAGTGTAATTAAGCAGGAATTTGGTGCAAGCAAACACAACACAATACTGCTGTTTTAAGATCAATTTCAGAAAGTTGGAAAATGTGTGTCCCTGCATCTCCTGGATACTGAAGGAAGTGAAGCAGGAACTGCACACTGCACCCACAATAACTTTAATCTCCATTAATATCCGGCAAGGCTGACACACTAAGCTGAGAATGTAGGTCTCCGAATGAGCCCAGGTCCCGGAGGAGCGGTCAGATGACCTGAAAGACAGGCTCCTCCCACCGCAAGCTGCTCCAAGAGGCAGCTCACTCCCAGGAGCCCTTCTGCTGCTCTCAATTTTAGCCAATCAGGTGCCTTCGGGCAGTTACAAGCACTTCGATTGGCCGCAGCAAACATAAACATATACAGGGTGCACTTAACTGCTCTCATCCTGCTCCATATTTACAAATTTTATATTGAGATGTTCAATAAATATCGATATATTACAAGTTGGCACACATTACCTGTTAATATATTATCTGGTTGGTTAATGAACTACTTAGTGTATATATGTCGCTTCCAGTTCATTGAAAGTGGGGAAAATCTTAATCTTTAGGAAATTTGTATCGTATATATATTTTACATGTAGCAGAAACACAACAGCCCTCTCCTGGATAAGTATGTACCAAAGACGGGTGAAAGGATATCACTATATAAAACGACTAGTACATCTAAAACGACTGGCGATTTACTAACTGTTTAATTGTCAATGGCCATTGTCTCTAGGTGACAAATACTCAACGCCCGACTGTAACAACTGATTAGGGAAATGCAGGCATGTGTCATTCTAGGAAAAGAGGTAGTTGGGCTGACAATGGCTGTAGCAGTCTGTTCTACAGAGTCATGGGTTATATATAATAAAATATAAATAAACCAATGATTTCATACTTTTCGCCCTTGTTTTTGAATTCTTTGTAGTGGGGCAAGTTTTCAACCAGCCAGTTGTATTTCTGCGCGTTCATCATTTTCTTCTTCTTTGTCCGGTGTACCACTGTGCCACCAGACAAACACTCAGATGGGTCTCAATCTATGCTGAAAGATGCCAACTGTGACTCTAGCTGGCATCTATAAATATTCATGCGGGGACGGGCACACACTATCAATTATCCAGCATGTATCTAAAAATGTTCAGGGTGAAGCTGGCTACAGCGCGGCGCCTGATTTAGTGGAGACATTAACGAACATTAACATAAACAAATTCGCGGTTAAACTGGTTCGACACGAAGAAATAAATGTAATAGACTGAACACTTTGGTAGTTGTTGGTGAAACTGTGGCGTTTTAAAATTCAAGTTGGATTTTAGAAATGGCTCCTCAGGCTGGGGAATGTGAATTACAGCAAGGAGAACAAACAAATGAATCAGGCAGCGTGAACGTGAAAATAAAACTACACGCATGAATCCCATGTGAACGTGGACTTGCTTGACAGCTACGGACTATCTGTTCGATGGCACATTGCAGCGGGGAATGTTTCAAGCACTTTAAGCTAACCGGAAATGTTTTTAGGACACACGCACTAAGGTTGAGAACACTTTCCACTTTCGTCACTGAAAACGTAACCACATGGAAAAAAAAAAATTACAGGGCTGATAATACAATCGTGTCACGCGTAGATGCAGGAGTTCATGGTATTTCTGCATCCTACTCTGACACCCTTCTTTCATAATACGGAGGGTGCGGGTCAAAAGTGCCCAAACACAAATAATATTAAAAAAAAAAAAACAAAAAAAAAAAAACACAAGGATCACCCTCAAACCATGATGAGGAAAGAAGACTCACCTTTCATAACAAGGCAACACTCAAACTCCGGCGAGACAGCGGGCAACCCTGAGAAACACACTCTGAGGGAATCTCAATTTAATCACGCTGAGGCCTAGCAGACTGCAGCTGGAAACTCATAATATTTATCCTTCTTTATAGATCTGTGTAGCATTCTGCTGACTGTGCTAATCCCCTTTCCATCATGTAGTAATTAAAAAAAAATAATCAATGTTCCTGGGGGCTAAAATACAGTATATTATGCCTCTATGCACTCTGCAGGCTCTTTTCTATAATTCAAATGTCAATAAAATCAAATTCATTAAAAAAAATCCTTGTAGGCCAGTTAATTACCACAATTCAACTTCAGTTTCTTATAATAAAAAAAAAACAGTTAAAGAACCATATGTCATTCCATGTTTTAATTAACACTATCGGTAATTAGTGTGACTACTATGTGTGGGTTTCCATGGAAACACCGGGCACCTGGGTGTCTCTTGTTTGCCGTGGCGACCCGTTCGTGTTCTTTGAGATTAGGCTATAATCAGCTGAAGAGTTTATTTTTAAAAGGCTTTGTGTGTGTGACCGTGCTTCATCACAAACACTCCAAGTTCTCCGGTGTCCTTGAAATTCTCAAAAGCAGCCGGATCTGACACCATCAACATGTATCAAAACGTATGCTTCGGATGTTTGGCGTATTGGCAGCTACAGAGACAACGTCAAGATAGATTCGGGGTGTCTACGCCTCTGGATTCCCGCCGAAACATCGACGGTGTATGACAGAGCTAAGGATGGTATTGTTAAAAGCAGCACCTAACAGACTGCAGGATTGTGGGAGATCTCCGCTGGGAGCCCATTTCCATTCGCAAATCTGATAATTAAGAATCTCACAGGTCCTTGCTGAGCTGCAGATCTTCACAGACGTCTGAGCCATGCAGGTGCTCGAGCCGCAGACTCCCAAGGGGACGGCGGGGTCCCCCGTTGGTAAGTGTTAATTAAGGGGGTGGGGTTCCGCTGCCGGAAGCCTGACAAAATCACATGTGCCCCCCCCCCCCCCCCCCCCGCCATCTCTCACAGACGTCTTGCACTCACAGGCAAAATAGTACCAGGCCTTATTTTTAGATCAGAACGAATCCAAGTCTTTGGACACCTCTGTCCCTGGACGCGGCAGGTGACTCGCTGACTTGCCTGATCGATGTAGAATGCGGTTCCGGTCCGGATCTCCCGACGCTGTTTCAGGTCCGTTTCTGTAGTGTCCCGAGACAGAGCCACGTACTCCACTTCCCTTTTGGTCAGCTCCTAGAGGAAATCCCAGAAAGCCGAATTGTTCCTTGTGCCTTTACGGGATTTGCATGACAGAGATTTATTTAATCACTGGTGCATTTTGTCTCATGTGGATATAATTTAGTTACTCGCAAATTATGTAGATATACATAAAACAACATTTCTGGTATGCAATCTATCAAACGAATACCACTAAAAGTGAAACCTGTATAGGGATAAATGCTGACCATTAACAATCAGAATCTGAATACTTTTATTGTCATGGAGAAAACTGCTTATAAATAAAACAATATTCATAACAACTAACAGCAATGCAAAAGAATTTCAGTAAAAGTATACACAGGTAAAGCATACAAGGATAACAACCACCTGAACAATCTGGTATGAAGCAATGCGTTACCAGCACTGAATGTTAGCATATGGTCAGTATTGGGAATAACAATGTCACAAGTCTTTTATGCATTGTATCTCTGTTATGTGTTCATGTATACATTTATTTATTATAATTTATTAACCCCTTTACGACATTTACCAGCAAAAGAGATTACAAAAAGGATATATCCTCCTGAGACCCCACCCATTCATTTATGTCCATTGTAGTGGACATTTTATTTTTGCGTCTAACTTTTCAGTGATGTTAGGAAACACATTTATTCCTGTTGTGCACTGAAGAGGACATGCTGTGAAATTAAAAATAAAAATAAATTTGAAAAAATCTAAATTGTAAGATGTCTTATTTCCTCCAAAGACAAATAACCTAAAATTGAGGGACACTTTTTTCCTTGGGTCTCAGGAGGATAAAGAATAAACTATGCCAATGCTGTCAGACTACTGAATTCTCAGGGACTGATCTGATACCAAACACAAGATCTGATACTACACACACACACACACACACACACATTAACATGATACTGATCACCATTATACCCCCACTGCAATATTTTGCTACTGTTTATTATGTTTAATAACATAATAGATACTTCATTGACCCCCATGGGAAAATTCTCTTTATGCCTCCCCTAACTTGCTGTCTGTAGGTGAGAGCAAGCAGGCCAGGAAGGGCAGCCACCCATAGCAGCACCCAGGGAGCTGGGGGTTAAAGGTCTTGCTCAAGGACTGGCAGACGTGCCGGGGTCAGCCTCAAACCAGTAACCATCTGATCAGAGGCACCGAGGCTTAGGCCACAGAGCCACATACCCACACGACCATTTACTAAGTTTACTGCTATAAATGATCTTATCGCTACTTCATTGTACATTGATATTGCATTTCTCCTGTATTTCTTACATTGTCTCTCCCGGTGAAATGTTTATAATTACTTTTTTTGTTACTGTTACTGCTACTGCGTTGCACAGCCAAGCTGCACCTTATCAGTGCTGGCTTTACTGTGCTGTTTGTCAGCTGTCCTGCAAATGTTTGCACAGATTGCACACTATGCACTCTGCGCTGTCAGGCTGTTACACGTAGTAGTCTTCTGTTAATCTATGCGGCACCTCGGTCTTAGGGAAATGCTGTTTCGTTTTTTAATTGTGTACTGCACTAACTGTGTATGGTTAAAGTTACAATAAATGAATAGATTTAGAATAAGAATAGAATTCTTTTTTGTCATCATACAGGTAGAAATTCAATCTCCACAATATTGCATCCTAATCTCGTATGAGACACCTGACATATTCAGGTGAGAGGGAGGTTTGGGGTCAGGGCACAGAGCCGGTTCAGCTGGCATCCCTGAGGAGTTGAGGTTAAGGGTCTTGTTCAAGGGTGCAACAGTGATATAATTACTCTATGGGCCATGGGATTTGAACCTGCAACCTTCCAGACACAGGAATAGAGTCCCAAAAGTCGACAAACTCATACCTGCAACCCTGGAAAACGTACGGCCACGCTGTCATGTAATGAATCATTATGTTAACAATTTATTATAATTTCAGACGGCCTTAGCTTACAGTAAGCAAACGGAACAGGTTACACGTAGCTAGCTGCAGGATATCAGACGGCAGGGAAGTTTATGCTAGTGTTCCACGTTAGAACAATGAGAGGAAGATCTTTAAAAAGGTCAGCACGTTAGCAGCATCATACCAGATACTGCATGGCAATGGAGCGCCGAAGAGGACCAGGTGGCCCGATGAGGAACACATCCTGGCCCAGAAGGTCCTTCTGCATGATCCAGCGGAGATGCTGAACCACAGTCGGCGATATTGACTCTGTCACTGTCACAGCAAGATACGCATGATTAACATACCAAGATTCCAGCAGGGAAGAGGTCTGCTGCCAGAAACTCTACACTGTACTCCAGTCAATAACCCATACCAGACATTCACAAAAAGGCAGTTTAACACCACGGCGCACGAACAGTAAGTAAACAGGAATGACAGCGGCTCGTTCTGAATCACCATACTCCCCTTTACCTAACAATACAGAGCTTCAAAATGTAAAGACTGTTTTGGCATCCATTTTATTACAGCAAGAACCTGAAATAGCCTTCAGCACTTGATAAAAGTTCTTATAAGCAATAAATATGCAGACGTGACATACTGTGGTTGACTGGTACAAGTTCTGGGTTTCTGGGCACTTTCAACTGAAATGAGATTTCGCCGATTTTCACCGTACCACCTGGTTGAAAAATGAAAACAAAAGACTTATTTTTCCTGAATTCCATGCGACAACAAAATGAAAAAATACTTCAGTGATTAAAATCAAAGATACAAGAGCTTATTTGTAAAAGAGAATGCTTTAAATTGTGATGAACGAGTCTTAAACAATCTTCACATATTTATATATTAATTTAGTTTGATTTCAACTAAACGTGTTTGACATAAGGAAATCACATTTAGTGGGTCAAGGGTACTTGCCAGCAACTCAGGGCAATGACGTAAGCACTGGGACCTAATTTGCTTTGTTTTTTTTTAACTGGCACAACATAAAATATACAGATTGTAGAAAGCACGTACAGCCAACTAAGGGACGTAATATATATCTTTGCAAAATAAGGGATGACATCAAGTAAACGTTCACCTGACGACGTGTTAAGGAGTTTGACCTCATGTGCGCTGCATCTCCAGCCTCCTTTTCCCATGACAGTCCCCAAAATGTTTCGCATTCTTCTGGCGGCAACAGCGGCGACTGTGCCATTGCACAAAATCCGTGACTGCATCCTTGAATACCAATCTAAAGACAGAGAGTATTCAATTAATGCTCCTATTCTGCTATGCCCATGTTGTTTTCATAATTGTACATAAGCCCCACTTCAGGAGTGTAAGTGGACGATATTAAATGCAGAACAGAAATGGTCCGACCGCAAACCTTCCGTCAAACCGCCTACCCAAGGCAATTTGAGTTCCGACTGCCAGACACAACAGGCAATGGTAAAAAAATTGGGATATGTTAAGGATAGAGGAAATATTGTGACATACTACCATTAAAATATGTATCTGGGCATGTGCGGTTTCAAATCACTATAATCAACAAAGTTTATAACGCGTGAATTTATGTATAATGTGGGAGACGTTGAGAGGATATTAAAATAAGCCTACCTTTAAATAATATGATAAACTCTAATTATAAACAGTATACCCACAACTTAAAATCAAATACAAACATCAAATGCATTTATAAACTTGTATACTGTATAACCATGTAGACCCTCGTAAAGATATTCCAGTCATTAATTCTGCTGTCAGTATTCATTATTCTCGGCATCAATAAATCAATAACTCAACAAAAAATAAATAAACAAACAAACAAGCAAATATTGATTAGTTTTTTCCGAAGGTGAAATCCATACCAAAATTTTATTCTTCCAGATATTGGACATGGTTATTTTCAACGGCTAGTATATAGGCTACTGCATAGCCTATGCTTTGTAATATTTATATATAGGCAGCAATTAATTTGAAATTACATCAAGAAAAATACTTAACTAATTACTATTTTAAATTACATGATTCCGATTATTGGACGTTTTTTTCCGGAGACCCTCAGATCAAATTAAGCATTTTTCCCCTTTTCGTTATGTGTGAAATCAGGCATAAGACATGCAATTTTAGCTTTATGCTCAACCTAAGCTGCGACTTAACTGATGACAATTACTTGTTGCTGCACACGTAAGTAATTTTAATATTAGGCCCATTACACATCTAAATGGAGCAATATCTACGCTGTTATATATTTCTTGTCTGTCTGAAAACAGACCTGATCGTTGTTATTTGAGTCTATTTCTGTTTAAGCAGTCAGTTTTAGACGTCTTCTTTAAATACCGACATTAAATGAGAACTTGGAACGTCAAAGCCCTGAACAGTTTTGTAATTATTGTATTGCCCATAAAAAAGAAGAAGGAGTAAGCAAGTGTCCCTGCATCGAGATGACATCAGCAGCATTGCCTTCTGCCCCTTATACAGGATGACATTTATCACGTGGCGGAGAAGCTCAACCCTTGGAAGATCCGCGCGGAGGGGAATCGACGATGCGGGGAAAAGGAGGGAAGCGAAATACACACTCGGTTTAAAACGCCACGCCGCGTGCGGCTTTATGCTTAGACGCCTGTAATAAATATCATCGAAACTCGCCGATCTCCACAAGAAGCCTGACAGATCGGATAGCAATTATGGAAGATGCCCACCGATACACTCGAAGCCCAGTCTGGGAGGAACTGGTCAGTATGTTTTATTTTGTACTAAAAGGAAGTAAATTTGGTCCGTTGCCTCTTTGTATCTGAAATCGATTGCAATACAAGACCTTATAGGCTTATAGGCTAACCTGCAGGGTATATTACATTTCTTTCATAGTGTTCAACAGCGAAGAACCAACCTTTGAACGGCACTAAGTACTATACATAATTAAATTAAAGATTAAAAGTTTGTTTTGTTAGTCTTTTTTCTGATTTCTGAAATCGGAAACGTGCGAATCCACTGTGCACTTATTATTGGACACAGTGAACAATGTAGCAAGATCAGTCTGTAAACTAAGTGGTCTCACGTTCACTCATATTTCATGGAGTATTTGAAGAGAGTAATATTTTCGTCTCCTTGATTAAAAAATACCTAATTTATAGAAGGGTAGGCGGACAAAACCAATTCTAAACCGGTTTCTCAGACAATGATTCAGTCTATCGGGCTGTGAACAAGATATTTAAAGACAGTTTAATTTAGGGATACGGTCCGTCTTAAATTTATTGTTAGGTTTATGGAATGCTGCGGGGTTCCATGACTCTGCACCGCCAAAAACACGTTTATACCATGAATATTTTCTTACCTGTTATTGACACCACTATATATTAGCATGTATATATAGGTCATCGTAATTGTCGTGATATGTTCTTGATTGTGACAGTCGCTTGCATTATAGTCCCAACATTGGAACATTGGTCCCACTAAAACTGCACCAGCGATATTATGCAAGTGTCAAATTTGATCACGAATATTTAAACACATTGTAATAGTTGTAATACTTGTTTTTAAGTATCAAATAAAATACAAAGTTTGCCTATTGGCGGCAATGCTAATTTTAGAATGAGTTGTTTTTTCTCCGTTGAATATAGGCCTATGCATTAATAGCCTACATAAGTCCACTAAGTATATCATTTGTGTTTGTATTTATATTTTGGCAATAAAATACTTCTGCGGTGTAATGAATAGAGAATTCAAAATGGGCAGTCTATTCAAAGTTTACGGTCTGCTTGAAGTCTGGGACAGAGGAATATGAAGTAACATTCGATGGTTTGTAATAACACTGTGTAGATAGGCTATATTCATTAACACCAAAGGTGTCTGTAGTAATACAACTATATGAAGCACCCGTTGTATAAAATGATCCCGTTTATCAAGAAATGGCCCTTTTCGATATTTCCACGTCAACACAAACAGTATTTCCTTGTGTTTCTCTCCTGCTCGATCTTCCTCCCTCTCACAGTACTGGAAACAATGTTACATGAACATTGCGGAACAACGATACTAATTTATCTATAGCTTGATTTTCTTGCGGACTTTATATGCTAGTTTTATGTAGCCTATATATATATATATATATATATATATATATATACATATATATATGCTGTTTTCTTTTCTTTGGAGAAAATCTACGTTTTGCAAATTCAATTAACGTACGTAGGGCGTAAGACAAATATAAGCTATAATCTACATACAAGTAGTTGTACTTATATAAACATGGAATGTCAGAGCGACGTCAAAAACGTTTTATGTTTTTTTATGATTTACATTACCATATGTTTCTCATACGATAGTAAAATAGCATGAAAATATTAACATAGCTATTAACATAATGACATAATTTGACTACAATCGTGTCATTGAATAATTTTTACCATTGTTTGAACATTACTTTGCAGGAATCTGAATAAACCAGAATGCAAATCTTAGACAACCTTTAGACAGCGTAATTAAAGTTAACTGTATTTTAATGAATTTATGATACTGTACCCATACTTGATACTGGATTTTGTTTAGCGTTAAATCAAGCTATGTTTGAGGAGAACGACTTTCCGAGAATGTGCAATGGATAAATATTTTTTCCGCTGAATAAAAGCCTTCCGCTGTTTCTTTTTGTTCCTAATATAACAGTTTTAGTTGTGCTAAGAATGGGCTGCAGGAGCACACGGGTGATCCCCGGTGCTCCTGCGCTTCCAGCAGCCACTAGGGTCTGCTGCAGAGGTTTCCTCCCGATCCCGCACGGCATATAGGCGGCAGGGGCGATCCCCAGCCTCCATGTGCCCACCGAAGCCGCGAAAGGACTTAGAGTAAATGCCTAGCGCACGATCATGGCAGCTCCGCACGGGCTCCTCTGCTCCCGTACGGCTTTCAAATAGGTAAAAGTGAATCGGAGACGGAAAGGTAGCGGAAGATGGCGGCGAAGAGGGCTGCTTTCCAGCCGCTGTCCGGCTCTCGGGTCCCGGAGAGGAAGGGAGCGGCTGACCGCGCTAAGGCTAACCCGCAGTGCTGTGCTTCCCCTGCCCACCAGGAGCCGGAGAAAGAGGCGGCTGCCGCGCCCGGGATCGGCGGCTCTGGGATGCACCGGCATGTCATGGGGGCGGTCGGAGGGCCGGGTGCGGTGGACGAGTCCTCTGATAGCGAGGGGGAACAAGAAGGGCCCCAGAAACTCATCAGAAAAGTGTCAACATCTGGGCAGATCAGGAGCAAGGTAAGAAACAGCTGGAGGTGTCAGCTATGGCCGCAGGAAGCGGCTTTCTGTGGCAACCAACTGTTGATACATTGCAGATCGCTGTACATTCACACGCTCCTCTGTTATTTTTTGTCGTTTGTAATGAATTGTAACACATAATAAATAAAATAAGTCTATAACACAGTTATTATCGCAGACAGAAAGTGTGGATTGAAAACGTTTCATCTACGTTGTAGCCTTTATGAACATTTACGCGCGGTCTGAACTCTCAGGGACTCGTGGCCGATACATCTAGCTGCTTTTCTAATAATCTAGAAGGTGATACACAAAATATATTCAAAACAACGATTTTGTCAGTTAACACATTATTTTGTAAAAGAGAACCGTTTATATTGGCTATTAAATCTGGCACCTCATATTTTTAGTAGCTCGTGTGTAGTGACTATTCACATTTGCAAGGTCTATAAAGACGTTGAATTACGCGTCATTTCAGAAAAAATGAAAATTAACGACAGGTAATTAACCCGCATTATTATATACCTAAAAAGTGCCAAACCTGCTAGGCCAGATGTTGATGTTTTTAAAACGTATTGATATTTGTTGTTTTTATAATTATTAATATACGGACACACTGTTATTGTAAAAATGATACTTAGAGAAGTCAAAAGTCGTTTCACCGACTATTTGTAACGAAGTTTGCCATATCACGAAGTAACATCTGATTAGTACTGTGTGTAAAATTTAAGCATTAGGATTGTAATTTTTTGGGAAAAAAAGTTTCTTACTGGGAGCTTCAGCCAGACGTGCGGTGTGCAAAGCCATAGATCCTGGATCCTTATGATTTACAGTGAATATGGGGGGAAAAAAGACCCTGAAGTAGTTTAAACTACCGCCTAAAACCGTGGAAAGAGAAAGTGAGCGGACTGTCCGCCTTGATCAAGCTGCCTGGCCTGTTTCACTTCTCTCACACTGGGATTAAGAGCTGCTTCTTTTCTAAACAGAGAAAGTCCACTCAATTATTGACTAATGCCTGGCTACATTATTTAAGGTGGCTATATTTAGCATGCCTTTTTGGGACCTGGAAATGATGAAGAGAGTGGGGCCCTTTGTTATGCTAATTAACAATTCTTCAGAGCAGTAAATGATACTCAGTTAATCATCCTTAAAGTAAAGGACACGCATGGAAACACGTGCCGATCACCTGCAAGCTGATTCCGCAACTCCTCAGCCTCTTCCAGTACCTTCAGAAGTCAGGACAACCACGTAGATCCTGAAAAAGAAAGCATCTTTTTTTTCCCCTCAGAGATGGGCAGCATTTAGCTTCTGTTGCGCAACAGGCAGCACGTTGTGTCGACAACACAAAGGTCCCAGGTTCAGATTCCATGGAGAATACTGCGAGCCTTCTCTTTACTGTAAGTTAATTTGGATGAAAGTGCCAGGTAAATTATTGGGCCGCGGTCCAATCAGCCGCAGCTATGCAGCACCAGCATGCTCCTAAGGAATGCTTCTGTCTGCCTTATAGAATCCCTGCCTTAATGGTGTGAGTTTAAACTATGGGGCCGCCAAAGATTACGCGGCAAAACACGTGTAACTAAACCACATTACACTATTCAAACAGCACGTATATTTAATTAAGCTCCACGCCTGCTCTGGTTTTAAAGGAAGGTAGTGTACTTGCTTGTAATGGGTAAATAATATTAATATAGGCCTACATGCACTCATAAAGATTGTAAGTAATTTTGTCTTTGTTTTTTGCATCTTTGGTATTAGACGAGTTCTCTGCCGTGACCGTAGGGTTTTAGCGGACGTGGCTCCTTTTAGCTTTTGCCTTTGCCTGCTGAGAGAATACCATCCTGGGACTATAGCTGGCAGACCTTTGTCTGCTAGTTCAGGCCTGTCTGCTGCGCTACCTGCCGCCCTAATGGAACGGGAGCCTTCTCCTGGCACGCTTTCCCTTGGCATGCCGCATCCCTCCGGCTCTCTCTGCCCGCCGAACCATCTGCCGCCGTGGGACGGAGGCTCCTGGACCCCGGGGTATTCTTACAGAATCGCGCCGTCCCCTGCGGCCCGGCGACCTGCGCGAGGTCTGGGTCCTTCACCTGCCTACTCAGGGTACTGGATGGTCTTTGCAGCCCCCAACACTGGGTGTTAGAGGCAGGCAGGCGGCTGGCGTGGCATGGTGTGGTGCGGGGAGCGTGGCACATGGCCACAAGAGCGCCGTTCCGCTTTGGTGTTTAGTCAGCGAGGCTTGTCGCCCCGTTCGACCGCAGATGCATCAGCCAGACTCCGCCCACTCCTCTACTCAATAGTCCAGATGCCATGTATCTCTGACTGCAAGGGTGCAGTGACATCCCCCCCCCCCCCCACCATCACCACGAGTTGCTGGTTCCATGGCAACCACCAACCATATCTTCATCTAGCTAATGGCCTCAAGGAGAGGGGAAAAAAGGGCAAGCAGCTTTTTCAATATTATACCCAACGACTCAGAATGACGATCCTGCAGGCAGGAAGGGGCTGAGCAAGAAAATGGCTGTAGGTCTTTTGGCAGATCTTTTAGAAAAAAAAAAAAATACATATATATATATATCAAGTACAGTATAAAAGCGCTGCATTGTCTGAGTGAGACTGACAGCAGGGATGAAAATGATTATGATTGGTTCAGAGATCAGGTGCAGCGCTCGCTCAGAAGCAGCGGCGGTAAAATTCAAGTGGTAAGATTTTTCTGACATATACAGTGCTAGATTTCGAAGAGGAACAGTCATTAAAGTTGTAAAGATTTCTAAGTGTTGTTTCCTGTGCCCAAGTAAGATGCTGTATTGTAAGTTATCAATGGTCCCAACCCAACTGACCGTTATGGTCCTTGTGATGTGACAATTGCATGTACTTAACATGCTGCGTCGATATTAACATCACATCAGCTGTAGTAAAACGGTTCACTTTCCATTTATAAAGCTAGTTGCAAGTACTGTACAGTTAAGACAAACATGAAGATGGCTAAAGTGAATATTCCCTTTCGCTTCAGGCCTGTGTAATACTTTACCTTGTAATATTTTAGTGTTTGCTGAGTCTGTACGAGCACCTAATGAAATAGCCAGCGACTTCAGACTCTTTTCCAGTGAGCCTCACTCTCTTGAGGCGTGGAATAAGGTTTAGTCTAGCAAGACGCTCCAAGCTTTAACCTGACGGCTCGCAGACAGGAGGTTAAATGGGCTTTTTTCTCACACTTCCAAGTTGGCTGGCAGAGATGTAAGGCTAACGTGCAAGGCTAACGTGCAAGGCTAACGTGCAAGGCTAACGTGCAGGGCTAACATGCAAGGCTAACGTGCAAGGCTAACGTGCAAGGCTAACGTGCAAGGCTAATGCAGCTGCGAATGACAATCCGCCTTGTTTTTTGGACGTTACATCTGTGGCTGGAGGTGTTCATGATGTTTCTGGTTGAGGGAAACTGTGCGGTCAGCTTTTGTGGTGCTTGTGGGTTATTTCACAAAGCACTCAGTTCAACCGTTAAATGTTTCCATATAGGAAAAAGCTGGATTTAGCTAGATTTAGCCAAAGGTTGTCCGTTCTGGCGCATGGGCCAGATTAGGTAATGAGGCACAGGTCTGTAAGTCAACAAATATGCTCTGCATCCATCTCTGTTGATTCTGGCTAATCACATGCTTCTTGCTTTGCTGTTTATTTTCTGCTGCAAGGTACTTTGCTGGAAAAGAATCTGAAGCACACAGCACCTCGGTTGACGTAAAATTGTTAAAACATGTGCTATAATACTGAACAATCCACGAATCACCTGGTTTAAGATCGACGCACAGCAGTTACTCACAGTACCTGCTGTTGATCGGACGTAGAGGCATAAGATTTGGTTCTCCAACCATTGAACCCTGTCAGTTTAGTGGTTTTAAGGTTCTAGAGTACTGTTGCTAGGGAACAGAACATCCTTTAACAGTGCACAGACATATCATGGAAAAATTCTATTTCCCCAGAACCAGTTCAGCATATTCCCGCAGATGAAACGTTTACTGCTTGCCCAGTCTTTAGTTTTAGTGGGCTTGGCCTTTTCATCAATAAGGCGTTCTGTGTGAAAAGAGCCCAGACGCGTCCATGACGTCACTGGCTCCTTTTACGCAAAGGACTTTTGATGCATATTTGACATTTATATAAAAAAACCCATTACTGGGAAAAATGTGAATGAAGGAGGGCTTTTTGTGCCTTTTTTGAATTACCCATGCATGCCCCCCCAAAGATATTCTTAAATGGGTATATGGTACAGGGGAAAGAAATCTGGTTAGAGATATAGTACTCATTGTGGGCTATATGGTGAAAGATGGCTAATTTCAATATTTTCGCTTTGTTTTTTTAGTTGGTGTGAATCCATAATGTTTGTATGAAAACCCCAAGATTCAAATAGCTCTCCTCATGGCGCTTTTGGATGGTTTCTCCATCCAAAAAAGGAACATCATGGTTTGACTATACATCATTCATCAAGACACCATCTGTGATTTGGACCAGTATTGTTTATGAGCAAATACAAGATGCTTGGCTTAATTCATGGGTGACAGACTCTATTCCTCATGGATTATAAGGCTTCTTGGGTTTAGTTCCAACTAACCTTCTGAACGGAATGTGCTTTCTGGGGACTCCCTGTTTCTACAGTTTTAATGAAGCTCGATTAATGTATATAACGGTACTTTGTAAATATAGGCTACTTCCCCCATAGATGCACAATATTATTGTTGTTTTTTTTTTTGTTTTTTTTTAATACAAATTTTATATTACTTAGACCTTCTTATTATGTATAATTTACATAGATTAATCAGTTGTAGATATATTAAGTTTGAAACTAGTTTAGTTTCTCAATCGCTCAACTAACGGGAACTTTTTATTAATGCAGTTGTTATAAAAGTTTAATCAGATACACAAATTTGGTTTCAAGCAAATGATAGTAATTAATCATTTGACGTATTTCTTCTCTGATTTTGATCACATAATCCATTTTGTGATCAGCAGCTCAGTTATGTAAAGAGTTAATGTTTTTGACGATTCAATTATCTAGAGATTTACTTAATAAATATCCAGACAGTTGAAGTCCTATTCCGTATCAGTTTTCCTAATTGTAATGTGCTGTGCATATAGGGTAACGCAACTGCCTCCTAGTTTATTGCTGCGATACGATTATGCCATGCTAGCAAAGGATCTGATCGCCCTGTTAGAGAGCTTGTAAAACATTAATCATCACAAGTCTAGACGTCCTGATGGTCGTCTCAAAGATCTGCTGTCGGAAAGGGCCTCCATCCACTTTGGTTTCAGCGTTGGCTGTCTCCTGGGGATGCGTGATCAGAAAACATTCGCTCGGAGAGGTGAAGGGTGGGAGATCAGAACCTTTCCGGAACCTGGGCCCTCAGCCCAGGAAGCTGGGGACGTAGGTTGCTCCCGTACGTCATACAACCAGTAAAAATGTCTGGGGAGATGAAAGTTAGCTGAGAATAAGCATTCAGTCTGTCATGTTAGCACCTCACTGTTAAGAAGCCCATTGATGTTACCTGACTGTTGATATATTGGAGGATTCAGTTTTTATTAATGTATACGGCTGTCAGTCCTTATTCCTCAATACAAAAGCAGAGAGACATTCCATACACAGGAAATGCCATTTATAAATATGCATGTTAACCATCATTGTAGCTCACATTAATGAATAAAAAGTAATAGCTTAGATACTTTAGCTCACAGCGTAGCCCTAATTCACTTTATGGTAACTGTTGATACGTTTATATTAGATTGCCCTGAAATTATTGAACTGTTGATACTCAGAGGACCTTAAGTCCCATACATACCTGCACCCGTTTTGTAAAGAACAATATTATCATTTATCTCTGTACTGAGATATAAAATCAGATATAAAACGACTTTATACAGCTGGCAGGGTTCTGAAACCAGGCCACTCAAAACGGGGCAGATTTAAAGGCACTCAAATCTCTCTGTACATAGATGGCAAATATTTTTCTCTGCTGTATAATACCTTATATGTGCAAAATTAAACCCGGATCAGAGTGAATACCAAATGAGGAATGGTAGTATGCACATGTTTGGTAGTTATTTTATAGAACGAATCAACCCATTTTGATTGGTCGTTAGGCGTAACTGGTCGCTATTTGACTAGCCATTTGATGTTAGAAACAGTATTTCCAAAATGCACAATTCCTCTTTAGACAGTATATCTGCTTTTCTGATATTCACACAGGTAAATAAAATGAAAAAATGCACATAATAAAAAAATGGATTCTTAATTGGGAAAATCACTCTACAGTTGGAAAAAATAAACTTAACTAACAACTATAGCAGTAGCACTCAAGATGTAGCCTCATCCTAGGAAAAAACGTCTAATATACTAGATATCAGCAAAAGTTGATAAAGCACTATGGGGAAAGTCTGAGCGGTTTGGCTAGCCGAATCATGTGACCTAGGGATTGCTGTTTCATTGGGCGATTCCCTTTCTGGGTTGGCCAGGAGTAGGCATTGAGCGGGTGACTTTGTTACTAAACAAACAATGAATTTCTGCTTCGGTGCATGAAGAGGGAAAAGCGAGGAATCATAAGAATGTCACTGCTTGGACGTTTGGGTGTCGGTGAGAGAAAACCAGAAGACGTCAGTATATAAAAACCAGGAACGAGACTTAAAACTAAAATTGCTTATGACCATTACAGCCACCCAGCTCTCCTACCCAAGACTGTGACAATATTACCGCAATGACAAATATCTTTTGCTTAAGCTCTCACTGAAGATTCGGCATATAATCCACTTACTGAAATTTTTCTGCCTGTGGTCTGAATGTAAAATGGGCTTTTTTTGTTACTCTGAGTACGGGCAGCTGGCAGTTTCGATAAGGTAGGGGACAGCAGTGATAACATCAATGGAGGGAATCGAAGGGATGTCAGAGTGGCTTTTATTAAATTAAACATTAAACATGCCTCTCAGCTCTGGAACCTTGTATTCTGTGTTAGCCCCCCCCCCCCCCGCTAATGCATGGGTGGGTCCCTAATAATCCACTGATGATAAAATTAAGAAGCAGCGTGAGTGCAGAGGAGGCTCTGGGCTCTGGGTCAGCGTCTCCCTACCTGGTTCTCGGGTTCTGTCGGGCAGGCCGCGTTTTCGCAAAAGGAGGGAGCAGAAACGTGGGCCGGCTCCTCGAAGACCAGAATGGGAATCACTCCCCCTTCTGATGCTCCCCTCAAACCCCTGTATAGCCAACAAGTGACTGAAGTGGGGGGGGGGGCATGGTGGTGCACTGGTTAGCACTGATACCACACTCCATTGGGACCAGGGTTCGAGTCTCTGTGAGGGTTCCATGTATGTTCTCCCCATGACGTCATAGAGTTTCCACTGGGTCCTCTGGTTTCAAACCACAGTCAAAAAACATACTGAGTATGACTAGAGGTACCAAAATTGCTCCTAGGTGTGTATGTGTGAGTGAACAGTGTGAACAGTAATGGTTCTTCTTATAAAACTTTTCCCCACACAAATGAATGGAGAGTCCCCACAAAGATATAGTTACAAACCTGCGAGTGTGTGTGTGTGTGACTTAAAGGACAGAAAGATGGGATATGTGAAAAAAAACATGCCATTCCACTGTATCTGGGCAAATGAAACATAAATATATATATTTTTTAATTTAGATGTAGTGGTCTCATAAATTGTTTTTTCTTATTCTTGTGCTGCCAGTTTCTGAAACCAGTGGCATAGGAACTGGGCTGAATGGAGTGTTCTGTACCCCCGAGTATTTAATTTGCTCCCACCCCCAGTATTTATTTCATATGGTCTCACTTAATCAATAGACCTTTCATTTAATCATTTAAATTATTCATGTGTGCCCCCCGCCCAATGTGAAGCTCCCTTTTTCTCCCCAGTCCCTACCTGCGCTCAGCGATGCCGTCATTCATTCCGGAATAGTCAGATCACATTATCAAGGTATCATCCCCGTTGTCTTTAGCGTTCCCAGGCAGTGGTGCCCCCCCCCCCCCCCCCCCCCCCCCCCCCCCCCCGGGGGGGCCCCCCCGCCCCCCTCTCTGGCTGCTTTCCCCCCCCCCCCCCCCCCCCCGGGGGGGGTGGGGGGGGGGGGGCGCCGCCCAACA
>JAABNY020000001.1:43418294-43428499 GCA_015164015.2 Brevimyrus niger
AGCAGCGGGCTTCCGTCTGTGGACACGAAGCAGCGGGCTTCCGTCTGTGGACACGAAGCAGCGGGCTTCCGTCTGTGCTTGGAGCTGATCCTCTTACTAGGCGGAAGAGGGGAGAATGGAGAGTTTCCCTGGAGGATGAAGACTGGATGACAAAATGTAAAACGTTTGCCGACCTAATGTACAATGTCTCGACTGTTCAAATTGTATTACTGTTATTTGTTGGTAATTTGGCCTGGTAATGGTTGGAGCGTAATGACCTCTTCTGAGGGGACTTTAGGTAAGGCATCGATAAGTAGCGCCTGCTACCTTCTGTTTAATTTAGTGGCCCTAGAAGTAAATCTATTACGCATTTCGCATTTTTAGATTTTTTTTTTGACCGTCTCGCCCGTGCAGAGTTGAGTCAGAGTGAAGTGAGCAGTGCATTCTGGGGGTGTGACGGAATTCGGATGAGAATCGGCCGGGGGGGTGGCGTGGTCATATCCGGAGCTGTGCGCGGTTGAGGGGGCTCTGGATATCCTCAGGGACAGGACGAGTGCCCCCCTTGCTTTAGTAAGAGGCTGCTTTACACTCTCTGGGGCCCTGCTACTGTCCAATCCTGCATGAGTGTGTGTGTGTGTGTGTGTGTGTGTGTGTGTGTGTGAGCGGGTATACCTATCTTTTTATGGGAACACGATGTCCCCATAACGAGATAAATATGGGGACCGGTTTCTCACTCCCTGTAAGGGAAAACTCTATTTCATAAAAATCGGTGACTGCTATGAAAAAAATAAAAATTCAAAAACTCTTGTATTTTGTTTGGTTATGGTTATGGTTAGGGCTGGGTGGGGGTTAAGATTGTCATAGTTAGCATTAGCATTTTTCCCACATAAGTGAATGAGTGAGCCCCATAAGGATAGGTATACCTGACATGTGTGTGTGTGGGTGTGTGTATGTGTGTGTGTGAGAGATATATATATATATATATATATATATTACAAATGTGATAAAACCTTGTTATTTCAATGTTGCAGGGACCATTTTTTAAATCCCCATGAGGGGAAACTCATTTTTTTAATTTGTTCCTGTAATCAAAAAACTAAAAATGTCAAAAAACTTGGTTTATTGGTTACTTATAGTTAAGTTTAAGGTCGTCATGGGATTAGAGAGTGTGTGTGTGTGTGTGTTAGTATGTGTGTGAGTCAGTCACCCGCGTCTGATTCCCTGCACCCAGCTGCTTTCGAGTGTCTCTGTGTTTCAGACAGTAAGCATAGTGTTGTTTGTGCGTGAGCAGTGGTTTTAGCAAATGTCTTAAAGAGAGCTGTTCCTCATCTTGCAATTTAGGGGGGGCAAGAAAATCTATTAATAGGCTGCTTCTTGTCCCACTTGGCAACAGACGGGGAACCAAAGAGGGGAAAAAGAGTTAAATAGTGAGGAAGCGAGGAGGTCAGAGTGTGGAAGCGGAACATCAAGCTGAAGCACAGCGGGCTTCCGTTCGCGGCGTCCCCAGCCGCGGCGCTCCGTGAGGCGCCAGCGGCTTCACCATGGTAACCGGCCGCGGAGAGGTGGGCCGCAGTCGTGACGTCTCTATGGCGAGAGCCCCTCATGTCTAAGCACCCTACACTACCCCTCCCCCCCATTTAATAACCTGGTTTAGTGCCCCGACGGGATGCATGTGGAGTTTTGGCTGCGATTACGTTGACGTTACGTTGTGCTGGGCTTGGCCGGTATCGAATTTTTTATAGCGCCACCTTGTCCGGACATGGTTTGCCATGACGGGTTTGCAGTACTTTGAAGGTATCTCCAAAAACAGCACTAATCCTGCATTGTGTAATCTTACCAATAATTTACCGAGTTACTTACTGTAGCTACTTAGGTCTGATCTGTTTCAACCGCAGTGTAATATCTGGAAGACGTGCACCCCCCCCCTTCCCCCACTTGGCTAATTTTGTCACCAAGATATATAGAATATCTGTGGTATTCCCGAAATTCCACCCAAACTGGCATCATGTCTTCATATGGAAGACCTTGGTGTTATTAAATTTGGTTAAAGTAAGACCCAAACTTTGCCACGAAAATTGAAGGAAATTAGGGATACAACAATCTGTCAGCCAGGGACCAGAATCGGCTGATTTTCAGCGCACTCGGCCTGGACCGCAGACCGGCCGGTCAGTCTTATGCATCTGCGATACTGAAACGATCCATTTTACGCAGGACAGGTCATATGCGCAGCGTCGCAGGCAATAGCTTCACAGGCAGATGCTCACCCACAGCCGCACGCTAACAAATCATGAATGTGGAAATTCTTCACCGAGAGAAGACAACACAAAGACTACAATTTTTAATGAACGTAAAGCCAAAGTAAACTATGAGGGAACCACCACAAAAACATGGTGAAACATCGGAGGTTAACTTAAAGCTGATTAAACTGATTATTAAACCCTGAAAAGGAATGATCATTAAATTTGCAAACCTAGCTAAGATTTTTTTATGACAGTAAAATCATCTTAGCGAAACTTTAACCTCCTGCACTATAATGTCCGTACAGTATGAAGGTATGAAAAAACCTGGTCTTAATCTAGCTTACTAGTGATGTAAGACTTGTATGTGCATAATATAGTATGTATGGTACACTTCAGATTTATTTGGAGGTTTGTAACCTATGGATTTTTTAAAAGAATTGGTGAATTTAAACATACTGAAAAATGACAAAAGTAACTCTCATTTGTTTCATTATTTAAACGTGTTGAACCTGCTGTTGTTTGGTAAAGCAAAATAAGTCAGATAAAGTTTGGGTACAGCAGCTCATTTTCTGTTGATTGCTATTTGTACCTCATGCCAGTCACAGGGCACTTTTATTTCGAGATTTAAGTGAGAACAGATCCTGTAACTGCAGTTTGAGGAAGGCCGTTTAGCAATTTCTTTTATTGTGACAATTCTGCATTGAAGAAAAGTAGATCTTTGTTTGCATATGCTGTCAATTGTATTTGTAAGAAAGAAAATCGTAATCGGCGAAAATGGGTATGAGCTTGCAGGACAGGGTATGTATGATCAGACTTGCAAAAAAAAAAATCGGAAATCTGGATCGGCCAAGAAAATTGCAATCGGTGCATCTTCCAAGGAAATGGGTGCTTAAACTGCCCAAATAATGATTTTTCTAGCTTTCTTTGGACTAAGCGAAACTGTGCTCAGTCTGGTCATAAGCTGTTGTGTTTCCCGGATCATGTTTTCCCAACAGAGTTTGAAACCACTTATCTGTAAATAGACCCGTGGTAAACCCATGGAAGATCTACTGCTGATCCTCTGTTAGGTGTTGGTGTGAAATATCGTAGAAGATGTAAGAAAAGTCACGTGCCACATTGCGGCATCCTCTGAGACTTATGAAAAATCGGAGAATAAGAGGGTTTCCAGTTCACGTCCCGCCTCGTTCTCAGCGCGATTTGTCACCTTGTAATTAGAGCCCTGGCGCTGTATTAATGAGCAGCTGGAAAAGTGTGTGTTTGAGTCTCGGTTGCCTGAGGAGCAGCATTAGGCCCGGAGAGAGCAGCAGCCACTGTTTAAGTTGACACAGCTGTGCGGCAGGATGTTAGATCGAAGCCTGCCTTTCTGTTTGCAGTTCTGCCTCCAAAGCGCATATTTCCTCTGCTAAAAATAGGCCAGCTATAGGGCCTCCGTGTTCCTGTTGTTCTAAGCAGCGCTTCCATGTTCATGCTATATTTGTAGATGAATGGGATGGAAGGAAAATGTGCTCCTGTTTCTTGTTTACCGTCCGAGCCTCTCGGCCCCTTTAAGCTCCAGGTTTGTGTTCGGTCCTACTGGACAGTCTGGCTTAGATTTTGTTGGGTTCCTTTGCATAGTTAGTGCAACCCGGCATTTGGGGAGCTGCTTATTTGTACAACGGAGTGAGTCAAGCTACCATCCACATGTCTTTGAGCGCGGGAGTTCTTTAACAGGTTTGATCAGAAGGTGTTGACTCCTCGTGGGTGTCATCACAGGATCGTGTCTGTGACGTGTGTATGCTCTGTGCATGCCGTGTGTTTCAAAGTGATCCAACGGCCTGGGATAGAGTTTGATTTTAGCGGGATGAATGAATCCAAATTGGTTATTAGGGGGTACGCACCCCCTACCCCCCTGCCCCATCCCCCATGTTCTATTGCCTCTGTTTATGCCCCATCTTCATTGGGGGATTCTCAGTTTTTGGTAAAAAAAAAAGTCGACTTTGAAATGCCTGTTTGTGGTAGCTGCGTGTGCGATCCTCAGTAATGGACTTCCTCTCTCGCCTCACCATTTACCTTCTCTCCCTTCTCCCGAGCGTGAAATTGTCGTTGGGGCGCAGTTGATCTTGGCAGAGCTTCCTGTAGATAAACGCAGGGAAGGGGGGGTGGCAGCGTTGAGGAGTGGGGAATGCAATGTGCCCATGTTTGACACGTTTTAGCGCGTTTTAACAGCTTGCTAGGAAAATCTAGCTGTGACTTGCGTAGCCTTTGCTAACAGCAGAAAAAACAGATACTAATTACAAATAGAAAAATATTCCATCATCTATTTTGTTACTCCCGAGAGCATGACATTTACTTTGTTGCACGGTTTGACAGTTATTTGTGTTCTTGCGGTAAAAATCACCAATCATTTTTGGGTCATACCCTGTTCACTGTTCATTTTACCTGCAAATATCTGTGCATTTAATATGTGAAGGGTTTTTTAAAATAGAATATCCTGATTTTGTCATCTATAAATTATCCATAGCGACTGATGTGTGTAACTGTGCATCCCTGAGACGGGGCTCAGATGCAGCACATCTGTCACACTCGTGCTGAGATGCCATTGGTGGGACCCTTGCCGTTCACCCGGCGAATCGCATGTTTCCGAGTGGTTGTCTCGGCATTTCTTATTGGCTGGGGCGTCTGTAGTGCTTGACGGGGGCCAGTCGACAGATGGAGAAAACGTTGAAGGCACATCTGTGTGCCTTGAATCTGGCTCGAGCTGCAGTCTTTCATGAGCCTCAACGTTTAATTTGTTTAGCAGGTTCTTTTATCCAAAGTGACATATGTTTTTATGATTTTTTTTGGATAAAGCAGGATCAGATAGTGCCTGGACCGATTGGGGAATTAGGTCTTACTAGCTTGTTCTGCCAACCCTGGGACTTGAACCTGTGACCTAACTACAACCACAGTGTTTTCCCCACATGAGCTGCAGCCGCAGGGATTCGCAGCAGCATGATAATGTCCAAGTCACATCAAATCCCTGCGCTGATCGCTTTATTGCGCACATCGCTTGACACTTGGTCAATGTGGAGCGAGTAAAAAAAATTTAAAAATCAAATAAAACTTAAAGCCCAACGATGTCGGAGGTGACAATCGGCAAGAAGTGCACGCGAAATGGCGACACATGGAACTGTACTGAGACGTACTGTGCAAAACTGAAACGATAAATTTCATAAGTACGGCGGCGGATGTGTGTGGCAGGACGGCTCTCATAGGCCGCTGCATCACCTGGCCGCTCGGTGACCCGGTTACCGTTACCCTGGTGATCATGACATGTTCCGTCTTCCTTGCAGACAAGCATAAAGGAAGGGCTGCTGCTCAAACAGACCAGCTCCTTCCAGCGGTGGAAGAAGCGATACTTTAAGCTGCGGGGGAGGACGCTTTACTATGCCAAGGATGCCAAGGTAAGGCAGTGTGGGTGTGGGGGGCAAGGGGCCGGGTAGAGGCAGCTGGGGGCACAGCTTTCGGTTGCTGGCGGGCACTGCCACCGTCGATGATGTCGTTGAGCCTGGCCGGCCCTTAGAGCTCGTACCACTTAATGATACCGAGTCCCGAGATGGAGTTTTAACGTCACGGTTTCTGTGAAGACCAGCCTCCGCTCCCGTGGAGAGCGCAGTACGGGGAGAGGGGGCAGCTTCTCCAGACACTGCCCTCTAGCGATGAGTCCTGAGTACTGCGCCAGCCCTAACCCCCCCTCACCGTGTACTTGCACTGTCGCAGGGGGGTGGCGTGCTGGCCCGTTGGCAGGAGCGAGCGCACCGGGCGTCCCGGAGCAGGGTATTCTGGAGGGCGCTCTCCATGTGCTGGACCGGGCCCCGCCGTGCCCCCCCCTCTCTGGGCGCCGGTGGATCAGAGGAAGGTTTGGTAACAGGCCGGGTCAGCAGCAGCGACCGTACCGGCAGCGGCGGACTCCCGCCGTCAGGCTTCGGGGGGGGGCATCTGCTTATCCTCACCACGTCGCTTCAAGTCCACAGCTGGCATCGCGCCCCCTCCCCCCCCCCCTCGCCCCAACCCCCCGGGGGACGCCAGTTCTCTGCATTGCTTCTCATCCGCCATGATGGAGAATGGCCCCCCCTCCCTGCTGTGAAACAGACCCCGGCGATGCCAATCACGAGTGTCCTGTCCCGCGTCCGTCCGTACGTCCGTCCGTACGTTTGTGCCTCAGTACTTCCAGCATATGTCTCCCTCCTGAATAAAAGGGGCCTGTTGGGTGGGGGAGGGGGGGCAGGAAGGAACGCTCCTTTTCGCCATTACATCTCCAAGGGGAGGTGCTTCATTCCATGGCCTCGTCCTCCCCGCGGTGCTCTTCAGGTGTGGACAGAGCGGCCGGCTCTGCGTGTCATGTGAACTTCCCAACATTCCACTACTTTTCCCTCCCTTCGAACTCTCCCCTTCTTTGCACTTTTGCCCACTGGGTTGAAATTCTCCTGTCTCATTTTAAGACGTGCTACCTCAGTTTGCCGGTTCCCATTTGTACGGGATACTGGGGTCCTTCTCGATCAATGATGTCTTCTCAAAAAAAGAGAGAGATCTTTTGCTGAAGAATCTGCTGAAGATTCTCCAGGGTGCAGCGTAGGTGGTAAGAAATTCTTCTTCCACATTTACGCTGCGGATTTTTACTGTACAGTTGACTCAGATTTCCAGGACACTTTTAGCACCGTGTAGGATGAAAGGGTCTTGCTTTCCAGCTATTATAGGGTTTCAGAACTGGCCCTAAGTCTTGCATTCACGATCTTTTCTGTATGATAAACAAGCTAGAGGGATAGATCGGAAAACTTGTAAGAAAGTTACTGTTTATTACGGCTGGCACTGAAACAAAGTTGATTAGAAAGAAGCTGTGAGTTTTCTGACGAAAGTTGCCCCTGCTTCAGACAGAGGCCTAGTTTCCACATCTGATTAGTGATATTGAGAAAAAGCTAAGGGTCTGCCTGGACCACTGAGTCTGTGCATGACGTCACGCCTAGGGGGACAAACCAGTTTGTTTTGGCAGGGGATCCTCCTCAGGCTCTAGAAAAGGTGGCTACCCCCCGTTAGACTGTGCAACTTGTAATAACCCAATATAGTCAACCCCCCCACACCACTGCTGCTACCCCCTTTGAAATGCACCAGATGTGATTTGATTACCCAAAATGCACTGCTCCCCAAGAGGATATAGATCCTGGGAGAAATGCTGCAGGAAATGATACTCAGTTCAATATACTCAAAAATCAGTTAGTTCAACTGAGAAATGGCTTAAAACCCTGAATTCTGAGAAGGTTTAATAGCCTTAATTGTAATAAGGGTCTTTAAAATGTTAGTGATAGTGTCAGAGCTTAAATGCAAAAATGCATTTTTATGTAGGTTTTTCCAATAAGGGTTAAGGTCCTTCAGGCAAATGGCCATTTAGGCCCAGTTGTGACAGTGGTGGATCTCCGCTCAGAGCCCAGGCTCCAGCTCTCGCAACCATGCAGAGCAGCAGGGCCTCTTGGGGGGGGCGGGATGGGAGTCATCAGCATGGCATCCATGGTGAGCCGCCGCTTGGGGAAGATGCGCCATGCGGAACGCATGCACTCGCAACTGGGGCATTTGTCCGGTCTGAGGAGAAGAGCCCATTGCATGTCTGTGTATATCTTAAGATAACAAAAGTTTGTTACATCTTTGTGATACTGCGCAGGGATGCACGTAACTGGTAAGCAAGTGCGCATTCACTATGCATGGCAATTGTGTACTTATTTCATGCGCTTTTGTGCTGTTGCAACAAGGAATTACCAGCATTTTAACCTTTATACTGCGAATGGAACATGCATTATCAGTAAAGAGGTTAAAATGCATAGTAATTTCTTGTCATAACAGCGCAAATGTACATGAAATGAGTATGCATTTGTGCTGTAATGGCGAGAAATTGCCAAACGTATCACTTTATGCAGCAAATGCATACATGTGTATCAGTTATGCGCATCCTTGATAGCGTAAGACGCAGAGAATCTCCGGAGAAGATTTTTCTGGGCAGATTCCTTCCTCGCTATGTTTCTGACGTAGGTTGGCAGCAGCCGCGTTGCGCATGCATCTGCGATCGCCGCTCTTTACCACGAACCTCTGTCCTCTCTCTCCCCCCCCCTCCGCCCCCCCATCCTGTTTCACAGTCCCTCATTTTCGACGAAGTGGATCTGTCTGACGCCAGCGTGGCTGAATCGAGCACCAAGAATGTCAACAACAGCTTCACGGTAAGTGGCCCGTCCTGTTAATTGTGCTGTATTAATGAGGCGTGTGTGAGTCACTGCTAAAAGACTGCATGGGACTGCAGACCCCCCCCCCCCATGGCAGGAATGGAGACACACTCCACTGCGATGTATATTAGACTCACAGAGTTATGAAAGGGGCAGGCTATGCCTTTCATAGCGGGGTCTGATTATAGTGAAATTGAATGACAGCACACTAATCAGTGTAGGTTTATTTGGGGGGGGAGGGGGTTCAAGAAAAATTCCGACAAGCTGAAGCCCCCACAAGCCAGCCATAGCGACCCCCCCCCCCACCCCCCGGTTTTATCCCTTAACGAGTAAAAAAAAACAAACCACAATGATATGAAGTTAATATGCGGCAGCAGCCTCAAACCTGAAAGTGAGCGGATTTCTAAAGAATACCGGGTGACCTTGATGCGCGTGTCACGCGGCAGCCTGCAGACGTGCCAAAAAGCCCTTGACTGGCTTCGCTCCGCTTTGTGACTCACATAGGCCGCCCCGCCTGAGGGTTTCCCTTCTTCATAATCCCCCCCCCCCCCCCCCCCCCCCCCTCCCCCCCCCATGCCCGCCCACGCCGGGCCAGGGGGGGACCGGCGGGCCCCCCCCCCCCCCGGGGTTCCCCCCCCCCCAAACGCCCCCCCCCCCCCCCCCCAACTCCATTACCCGGATATGACTGGCACAGAGGCGTCAGGGGGAAGACGGTCGCGCCGTCCTCCACTGAGGGCCATCGGAGACACTTAGGAAAGCCTAACAGTTACAGTAATTACAGAGCACTCTCCCGCGCTCAATGTACACTTCAGATTCCCCATCTGCGCGGACGTATAAATAGCACGCCGTGCCAGTGACTCTGTCATTAGACTGCGGTGTTAAGCCTCTTTGCTGGGCACTCTGCGGCGCTGCAGAGTCTGAGCGGGGCTGCCGGGCTCCGACGAGCGAGCAGGAGCGCGACGCGCGGCCGCGCGGGTGTAAGCGCGTTGGCGATGTGCCGGAGACACGCAGTGTCATCAGACAGGATGCCAAGGTGTCGCGTAGCGTAGTGCGCTGTAGTATACAGTAGCTTTGCACGGCGGTATAATGTAGTATAACCTGTTGTGACTGCATGTTATTTTCATACATGTTGGCATGAGCCCATTAACGGCAAGCCAGAGACACGCAGCATGATAGTATAGTATAGTATAGTATAGTATAGTATAGTATAGTATAGTAATAATAACTGCCTGTTGTTAGTGCACATTATTTTCATACATGTCGGTGTAAGGCTGTAAAGTCAAGCCAGAGAGAGCAGTATAGTATAGTATAGCATAGCATAGCATAGCATAGCATAGCATAGCATAGCATAGCATAGTATAGTATAGTATAGTATAGTATAGTATAGTATAGGACTGCGTTAATTCGCATTCGGGCAAATGTTTAAGCCCATGATCTGTAGCCCTGTTGAGTATGGAGCATGTGCAATATATCACAATATGATATTGTGCAGCCCTAGTATAACACAGCACTGTATCATATCGTATAGTTCATACTTCAAATTTTCACCCATGTCTGTGAGATGGCAGCTCAGAATGTCCCTCATGGGTTGTAGTGATGTTGTTGCTTCGCCCGACTCCATTGTCTCACTCTCATAAGCCGTGGCACAGTGGTGCTGAGATGTCGTGACAGTTGCCATGGCACCGCCCCTATGGCGGGGGGGCAGAGGGGGCGGGGGGGGGGGGGGAGATCTGGGCGGCCCCCGGGACAGTAAAAAAATGGG